>CM070009.1:40075875-40378177 GCA_036247105.1 Cirrhinus mrigala | reverse complement strand
ATATATATATACACCATTAAAACAGAAAAAGTCCTGTTTTTTTTTTACTGGTGGTAGACTGTAAATTAACAGACTGTAAATTTATGGTACAAAGTCCAGGTAATAAGCTGCCAGTACTTTTTCCGTTTTTTTAATGGATTTTTTTTTACAGTGTAGGAATAATGTAATGAATAAAAATGTATCAACCATAAAATAAATACCTTTTTTTTTTTTCTTTTCCCAGGCATGGAGATCATACTTTTTAAACTCACTGATATTTGCTTATTTTTCATGACAGCAGGAACCCTGAAAATATCTGGATATACTGTGACCGAAATAAAGTGACTTGATAGTAATTTCACCTCAGCAGACAATGATGGCTCTTATAAACTTATAATCAATCATTTAAAAGTTTGATGAATCATTTATTGTTTATTGTTTATTGGTCTGTTGTATAACAGCAGTATGTCAGTGTGAGTGTGTCTGTAGTGCTGATATCAGTCATGTGATCAGCTGCAGCCCAATCACAGCCGTACCGATATTCAGATCAACAGATCACTCTTACTCATGTGATATGAATTAAATATTGAGACATGATGAAAGCAGGAATATCCAGACCTACAGCTGTAACCATTACTGACTAAAGAATATAACAACAGAAGAAAGGAAAGACAGTGTCAGTGAAGGTGGTTGTGAATGTGTGTAGATGTGTGTTAGTTACAGGATCAGAGAATGACACCGTTCCTCTGTCATAGTCCAGATACACTCTCACACGCTCAAGCTTCTGTTTAACACACAAACCAATCCGTTTATGCACTCCATACTGATCATACTGCACAGTCCAGACATCAGCTCTAAAGAAATCACGTCCCTTCCTTTGGTTTGATGCTGTAGTTACTCCAAGTCTCCAGCATCGACTCTGTTTAACCTCCACATCCCAGTAGTGTGTTCCTGAGTTAAAACCCTCTGAACCCAAAACACAGTGATACCAGTCAAATTTCTCTGGATTATCAGGAAGTGGTTGTTTGTTCTCACTGATTCTCACACTGGTCAGATCATCAGACAGGATTAGATGTGGATTTGCAGTGTTTGGATCCAGAATCACAGGAGCTGATGAGACACAATCAACAGCTGCTTTTATCCTGATGTTCATATAATGATGAAGAGTGAACCAAACACAGATGATTATGAATTATGACACTCGTCCTTTTGATCAAACACATCAGACATTTTCCTCTGATCACTGTCAGTGTTATTAGTTACACACTCATTTTATTATCAGTGTTTGAGATGAAAAGCTGTAACTGTAAAAATTCAGTATATGAAACTCTAAGCATCTTCAGCATCATCTGATCATGTATTCAAGTTAAAATAGTTTGTTATTGTCTGATGTGTTTGAATAATTAATAATCTATTATTGTAACATTGTAAATCTGTGTGGTGTTGATTAACTTTCTGGTAAACACATCATTAGCTGAACAGACCCTCATCATTGTGATTCTTTGCTGTAAAAAAAAATCAAGATAAATGAAGCAAAACTTCTTCTAGAAACACTTTTTAAAATGAGAGGATACATGGAAATCTTCTTTAAGAAAAAACATTCCTACAGTGTGTTTTAATATGATCATGAGTGTTTCTAAGTGCAATTATTGAATTAACCCTGTGGTGCTGCTCATTCATTTATTCATTCATTCATCTATCTATCTATCTATCTATCTATCTATCTATCTATGTATTTATTTATTTATTCATTCATTTAATATACTGTATTATTAGGGGATTTCACGGTACTAAATTATATTTATTGAATACTTATGATCCATTTATTACCTTAAATGCCTTGCAGCACAGACTCAAGTTTGGGCTGTTGAAATCTAAATAAGTTGTGTTTCAGTTTTATGTTGATATTTAAAAAAAAAAAAAAAAAGGCTTACAGTAAGATATTGTTTGGGCGCAGTACCAAATATTTCCACTAGATGAAATTAGCTTCCCATTCATCTCTACTGCAGTTCATGAACAGTATAAGTGTGGCCCTCTTTTCCACATAGCAAGCTAAAAAACCTTTACTAATTTTTGTACCATTCTGATGAAGTCATTTTTAGGATATAAAATATTCTTAACTTTTTTCTCAAGTTACAAAATAAGAAGAAAAATAACTATTTTATTCTCAGTATTGTGAATCGGGCTGCAGCTCTCTGATGAACTTATGAAATGAATAATTTTCCTCATTAACTCGAGACCATCAATAGTTCCTTTAGTTACATAATCATTATGGATGGAAAGTCTTTGAGGAACTTAAAATACATATTGAAGTTCACTGACCACAATATTATATCTGAGCTTCAGTGTTTCAGTCAGAAGAATCACAAATGAAGCCTCAAGTTTCTTTCACTTTACACTGTTGAGTCTGTTCTGGACTTGAGTAGATGAAAAAATGAAAAACATTCTCAAAAAAAGTTCACTATAATACCAGATCTAGTATGATCTTCACACCTGCTGAAATAATCTAGTACTTTGTGCTATAACAAACTGTATGTGTAAGAGCACAGATATTCTCCAGACTCACTGTTTTGGACAATGTCCTGCATCTTCTTCCAGACTCTGAACGGCAGGTTACCCAAGTAACGTGGCACATGAATCAAAGCTCCAGAAGGCGTCTGTGGATCCGGCTGTGAGATCTGGACTCTGGAAGAACATTCAGGAGTCAGAACTGCAGTGGCTTTGGATCAGAAGCAGAGAGACCAGAGACACCAGCAGATCACTCACCTTTCCATTGAGACTGGAAACTTCTGCAGAACAAACACACAATTTATCATCAACAACTCAATCAATCATGAAATCAGACCTTTAGAAAGCAGACATCACTGGCTTTCATCATCTCCTCCGTGTCTTTGATTGTGTGTGAAAGAGCTGAGATGTGTCTGTTGGTCTCCTCCAGCTTGAGACTGAAATCAAATCACATTCACTTTAAAAGTCGCAGCTTATTCTGGAGCAGCATAAAGAGTGAGTGAGTAAATGTGGGTTCATTTAACGTTCTGAGATGTTCTAGCAGATGTTCTGATTCTGTAGGTGTAAATACACATGAATCTCAACAGACTGTCTTCAGAATGACAGTTTAAATGTGCTTTATAAGATACATTTATATGTGACACTATTTGAATGCATAACAACTGCACATTAAGCAATTGTATTAATTTTATGAAAGCTAGAACTAAAATGTTTTAATGATGTCTGAATTAAAATGTTCGCAATGACAATAATATATGTTTGTATGTATGTGTTTTTTTCACAACAGAAAGATTGTACACTTTAAATGCATTTTCTAAGAGTCTATATTAAAGACATAGAAGTAAATTATTGTATAAATGTACAAATATTATACTCTATAAATGTAACGTGGGGTTTGGGTTTTGTTTCACGTTCATGTAATCATGTCATTTAGATTGAAGTTTTGGTCCTTGTCTAGTCATGTGATTCCCTTGCCCTGTTGTATTAATGCTATTGGTTCCTCTGTTCACTTTTTCATGCTCTGATTGGTTGGCTTAGTCACGTGTCTTGCTTCTCATTGCGTTGTTCTTGTCATGTGACCCTCATTGTTTGATATAAATAGCCCTCATGTAGCCACTGTTCCTTGTTATGTATTGATGTTGTAACCTGCTCTCAGTGATTTTGTAAAGTCTGTTTATGTCAAGTCTGTTTGAGTCAAGTCTTTGTTTATTGTTTGGATTTTGGATTATGTTTTGGATTTCACGTTTGGAATAAAGCTGCACTAGGTTTCAACTACAACTCGCCACTTCAGTGGACTGATCATTACAATAAATAAACATGCATTTAAAAATGCTGCCCAACATTTCTGTTTTATTCGATAAAGAAACAATAAATTGTCAAACAAACCAGTTCAGCTGCTTTAAATTTGTAAACGTCAGAAGAATCAATCCTCACCTTGATGTGTAGAACTGTTTTCTCAAATTCTTCTTTCATTTTTTTTTTTTTTTTCATTGTGTTTAAGTTTCTCTTGTAAGGACTTTAGTTCTGTATTGAGCTCCTCCTATAGTTTAAAATGAAATTTAAGTAATTCCTGTAATGTTAATGTATGTAATACATAGTTATGAGCAACATGATACTGAGAATTTTTTACATTGTTACACAGAATATAAGTTTTTATCCTGCTGTTTAAATCTGTCTTACCTTATGTGATGAACCAACTTCACTGATGGGTTTGAATTTGTGATTTTCATGTTGTGATGAATCTCTGCACACTAAACACACAGGCTGTTTGTCATCCAGACAGAAGAGTTTGAGTTTCTCACTGTGTAAACTGCAGATCTTCTCAGATCCTGATGAACGACTCTCATTTCTCTCTTTCAGGAACAACTTGCACAAGTTTTTTAACACAAGATTACATAGAGGATCATGACCGGACAGTCTCCTGCAGACAGGACACTCACGAGTTTCCTTGACTCTCCAGAACTGTTGAAGACACTCTTTACAGACACTGTGAGTACATAACAGAAAAACAGGATCCTTGTAGACTTCATGACGCAGAGGACAAGAAAAGTCATCCTCAGATGCAATCAGGCAATCTAAAAATCTAAATGCAATCTAAATGTTGCAAAAAGCATAGTTTCTGATTGGGTGTGTTAACTCAGGTAAAAGAACAACACCAGGATTACTTCAGGTTAAATTTTAACAAAATGCATTAAAAATTAACTTGCTCTAAAACTTTGTCAAGTATAGTGCTTGAAAACCTGACACAAAACAAACAAACAAACAATAAATAAATAAGGTCATTACGTTGTTTGCTTTGTATAGTAACATTCATGGCTACATTTCCCCATTAACCATGGTTTTATAATAGTAAAAGGAGTATAACGTAACTTTAAAGGCTTGTGCATTCAATTGTTTGCGAAATGGAGCTTTGTGCTCTTGTATCTTACCTCTCTCATTTGGCACAAATCAAATATTCCATAATATTTCCATATTTGCAATGTATCCAAGCGCTAAACTATTGTTTAGTATGTAAATTATAGGCCTTGTACTTCAGTCGCGTTCCAGCGTTGAAACAATGAGGCAGGCACGTTTAGTTCACTGTATTTTATTTGATAAGTATCCACTGCACTGACAAGTTAGCAGTGCTGGAAGCCTGGAACTTATGTTTTGTGTTTGTGTGCGCCGGCGCGATTACTTAAACTGTTTCCTTATACCAGCAAAATCAATTTAAAACACTCATTTATTGTCGTATTAATAATGTAAAAGGTCTTTTGTAAATTAAAGAAAACAAATAGCATGTCGCTTTTTTTGCCATTTAAGTTTCCTTTCTGTCACAAAAATGACCTGAAACTCAGCACTACGTGTCACACTGTTTTTTTCCCGTGTATATCTGTTAACTAGATCAAATATATTTCAAGTATTTATTCCTTGTATGTATACGTGTACTGCAGATTAATATAACATTATAATTTGATATAATATTTAGAATTTTCACATCTAGGTGGGAAAAAAATATTTTTTTTTACTACTGTCTGTTCAAAATAAATGAAAAGAAACTTGGCATAGTAGATTTGTTGTTGTTGTTTTTTTTTCCTGTTGTACCGAAATCGTATCGAACTGTGACCCCTGAACCGAGGTACGTACCGCACCATAACATCTGTGCACCATTACACCCCTACCAAATCACTAACTATCCTCCCTGCTAGAAAAAAAAAAAAAAAAATACATCACAGAAATTCTAATAATTTCCACTACAAATAGTACCATTACATACATTACAAACAATCAACTTTTAACCATTTAAGGAACACTCCACTTTTTTTTAAACGTCTATTTTCAAATAAACAACGGCTGTTTCACAAGGTGTATTGCATCTTTCCCGTTCCACTTCTCATGTGTGTTTTTAAGACAAAATATGGTTTGAGGAGTCGTTGGGTGACAGATCTGTTGTCAGCTCGTATAGTTTATGTGGTGTCAAACAGTGTAAAAACCATAATGACTTCAAGAGAGACAGCAAGTCATATATTCTGAACAGCAAAGTGATCTGCCAATGTTAAAAGTTGTGTAGTCTAAATTAGATTTAAGACTGAATTAACTCTTTATAGATCTAGCCTGTGATACATCTTAAAGTCTTAACAGCCGATAGGCGAATCATGTAAGGTTTTTCCTCTTCTAAAAAGATAATTAAAAACCACGCTGTGTATTGTCCACCTGGTGAGAGAGCACCAAGGAGGTGAAAAACATACACCAAAATTTTCCTTAGAAAGGGGCCAAGCCACTGAGACCTCGGGCCACTCACACAACTTGGTAGAAAGAGGCAGCCTGATTCAGATAAAATGGAACCCCTTGACCAAGCTACAAACACAACCATCCTCAGAAAGCTATGCTATGTGAGCAATAGTAGCCAGAATACATAAGACCACTGAGAGGCTGGAAGCCTAGAGGAGCTCTTAAGATTGCTACCAGCAATCACAGTTAGGACACATTTATCAGATACAGATAACAGATACACATTTATGCAGATACAGTCATGGCCAAAAATATCGGCACCCTTACAATTCTGTTAGAAAATGCAACCCTTCTTTCAGAAAATTGTTGCAGTTGTAAATGTTTTGGTATTCACATGTTTATTTATTTATTTATTGTTTGCATTGGAACAACACACACACAAAAAAAAATAGAGAAGAAAAGTCAAATCTGATTCCACACAGAACCCAAAAAATACACTGGACAAAATTATTGGCACCCTTAACTTAATATTTGGTTGCGGCTTCTTTGGAAAGAAAAACTGAAACTCTACTTCCTGTAACCATGAATGAGTTTCTTACACCTCTCTACTGGAATTTTGGACTACTCTTTGTTGCAAACTGCTCCAGATCATTCAGATTTGAAGGATGCCTTCTCTCAACTGCTGTTTTGAGATCTCTCCACAGGTGTTTTATGGGATTCAGATCTGGACTCATTGCTGGCCATTTCAGAACTCTCCAGCGCTTTGTTTGTAACCATTTTGAAGTGTGTTTCAGGTCATTGTCCTGCTGTTCTGCTCTTTCTGACACTGGCCACTACGTTGCACTTCAAAATTCCTGATCTCACATCAGGTTTGAACTTGCATTCAGATTTTAATGGCATTGCTTGGGCAAAACAGAAATGATGTTAGCAAATCTCTGTCACTTTTTTTTTTTTTTCCCTCATATGAAAATGTTCAAATAAAATCTGCTTATCGCAACAAAATAAGAGCCAGATTTATTTTGGTTACAGTAGTACCACAGAGGTCAGAGAAATTCAAATTAACAGGTAGAACATAATGTGTTGACATTAAATTTGAGGAAATAGAACATGATGTAAATGAACACATGCAACAACCTGATACATGTTAATAATAAAATAATTAGTGAATGTCAATTTATTTAATGAATGTGAGTGGTTTTGTGTTTATGGGCTCTTATTCTGGGATGTATCTCCCCGGTGTTTCTGTTCCCATTGTTCCTGGCTGCGTCCGAAAGCCGAGTCAGCTGACTTGCTCCCTTGCTGCCTTGTCAGGCAATGACTTAAAAGGCTGCGAAGGCAACTCCGGGAACAGTTTCAGACAGACTTCAGAGGCAGCGGAACGTGATGCCGTTGCTAGGTTACCTAATGGTTAAGTTGTAGATTTTGGAGAAAAACAATATTATACAGTTATGTATAAATGCTTTAATAATACATAAAGACCTCGATGTCATTAAACCACCGAAGGTCTGTGTGTCGGAGAAGATGACTGAGAATGCCAGCTACTTTTTGCTTAAAAAAAATAAAAGCACTGATGCAAGTAATATAGCAGAACAGGTCATTGTTATTAGTGGCTGTTTCATTATTATTGGAAGTATATTGTAAATATTATTCTTATTTACTACTCATTTGAACCCTTTTAACATTTTCTTTTTATTAAAAACTATTATTACAAACAATATTATTTATTATGCTTTTTACACTATTACGATTCATAAAGTTTACCATGGACAGGAAGTGAAGTAGAATTTGAATTCGGACGTGCCTTGATGCCTTCCTGCCTTGGAATGCTGCCTCCGAAGGCAGCATTTTAGAGCTTTCGGACGCAGCCCCTGTGTTCCTTCCTGTTTGCTTTTGTTTCTACGGCTCCTTTGTTTGTTGCCATAGTTACCCCTGTTAGTTGTCATAGTAATTCATTACCTCCACCCACTTGTTAGCTTGTGTATATATAGTAGTCAACATTTGAAGTGGATCAAAAAAGTTAAATCAAAGTTGTCCTAAGACAAGAATGGGTATTGTTTTTGTTTTAGGACAGCTTTGATGAAAGGTTTTGATTTGTTTGGATGTTATCGTTGTTGTTGCTCCAGTTTGGTTTCCAGGGGCCCGTTTCAATAAGGAGTTTCAACCAGCTCTGAGTTTAAACTTGAACTCTGAGTTGACTTACAATGAGATGGGAAACTCTTTTCGGTTTCAGAGCAGCTGAGTTAGTTCAATCCAGTCTGAGTAGGTAGACTCTGAGTTTAGCACGTGCACCACAACTATGAAAAGCCATGATCAGTGGAGTTTCGAAATTATGATTCACCATGGCAAAACCACCCAACAAAAAGATGTCTGCATACTTCGAGTCGATGCTTAAAGGGGTCATCGGATGCAAAGTTCACTTTTACATGTTGTTTGAACATTAATGTGTGTTGGCAGTGTATGTACAAACCTACTCTATAATGATACAAATCCATACAGTGATTTTTAATTAATGTGTAAAAATAATATCCTCTTTTTCAAATCAAGCCATTCTCAGATGCCTGTCGGTGTGACGCACCCACGATATTTGATTGACATGAGCGTCTCTCTCAGACATGCCTTAAATCAGTTGTAGCAGTCCAGTAACCTCCATTGTTTCTATGCCGGAGCAGGGATGTAAGTAAGACAAGAATATTTCCAATTGAGGTGTTGTGTTGTTGGATGTAATAATGAACATGAGCCGCTGAAGATGCAGTGGATTACGTTTGTTTGTGAATGCAATGCGCCTCCCGATCTACATACATTCATCTATGTTCGCGTGAATCATTCGTGATCCAGCTTCACTTACAGCAGAAGTGAGTATAAGGCTTTTTAATGGATCTTTGCGATCGCCTTTCATAACAACGTGCTAGTTAGCAAGTTTAGTGGCTAAACTTGGCTAAAGTAAACAGGCTTGTCACTCCACAGAGATAAGAGAGGGGCGGGGCGAGCAGAGCTCATTTGCATTTAAAGCAACCTCGACCAGAACAGGATTAATTTTGCAGAGCTGATTTTGGCAAGGTAAAAAGGGTGTTGTTTTACACAACCATTGAGAATTTTTAACCGAAGTATATTATAGACTTTTCATTAAGACCCTAAAGAATCATATCAACTAGTGGAAAATGGGCATCCGATGACCCCTTTAACTTTAATTCTTAATCACTGTTATAATATCAAATGTAAAATCATAAATACAAAAAAAGATCTTTAATCCACGCAGATAACAGACAAATAACCTACATGCATCTAACACTGATTAGTAACCAAGGAAAATATTGGAAACATGAAAAAACAAAACAAAACAACAACAACAACAACAAACTAAAAAACAAATAAGAAACAGAACAAAATAAAACAAAGGCTCCGTGACTGTAGGAACCCAGAAAATATCTGAATGCATTGTGACCGAAAAAATAAAATTATTTACTTTACTTCAGCAGACTCGTATAAACTCAATCATTTTACAGTTTGATTAATCTTACAAAATTTTTATTACTAATTACTAATTTTTATTTTTTATTGTTTATTGATCTGTTAACAGCCTGTCTGTAGTGCTGGATATCAGTCATGTGATCAGCTGCAGCCCAATCACAGCCATACTGACATTCAGATCAACACTCTTACTCATGTGATGAAAGCAAGAAGATCCAGACCTACAGCTGTAACCATTACTGACTATTGATCGGTAAGATCCTCAGATGGTAAATGCTACCAAAGAATGGAAAGACAGTGTCAGTGAAGGTGGTTGTGAATGTGTGTAGATGTGTGTTAGTTACAGGATCAGAGAATGACACCGTTCCTCTGTCATAGTCCAGATACACTCTCACACAATCACGCTTCTGTTTAACACGAAAAGTAGTGCGGGGTTGAAATACTGAGACAAGCTGATATGGATCATACCACAGACTCCAGACATCAGTGTAAAGGAATTTCCATCCCTTCCTCTGGTTTGATGCTGTAGTTACTCCAACACTCCAGTATTTACTCTGTTTAACATCCCAGCAGTGTGCTCCTGAGTTAAAACCCTCTGAACCCAAAACACATGGATAGCTGTCAAATCTTTCTGGATTATCAGGAGGCGGCTGATTGTCCTCACTGTACCTCACACTGGTCAGATCATCAGACAGGAGAAGAAATGGATCTGCAGTGTTTGGATCCAGAATCACAGGAGCTGATGAGACACAATCAAAAGTTGGTCTTATTATGATGTTCATATAATGATCGAGAGTAAACCGAACACAGATTATGATGACATATGACACTCATCCTATTGATCAATCACATCAATTTCTTCTGATCACTGTCAGTGTTATTAATTACACACAGTGCTCATAGTGGGGATTAAAAAAGTACCGGTACTCTCCTGGAATATGCAAATCATCATAACATTCAAATGTAGTACCTCTAGACAGTATGAGATTTTGGACACACCAAATGTCTTTATAATTGGTCATTGAATCATTGACTCACTCAATTCATTCAAAAAACCTGAATCATTCAGTAACAAAACAGCACATCTGTAATTGTGTTGATATTTGGTGTTAAAAAAAAAAAAAAAAAAAAAAGAACTCATACAGGGCCATTTTTTTTGTTCAAATTTTAGTTGTCAATCGGGGGGATGACATACAGGTGCAGCATTAGCCATGCCTGTAGCATGGCATCCAGCCCCATCTAGCCAATTCATGTACCAAGAGAGAAGATACCCTTTCCACAGACCTCTTGTGATGTTGCCCTCCATGACCACCCCCCAACCTGTGAGAGGGATGCACAAGTCATCTATATTTTCCAATGATAAGATGCTCCTAACACAGGACCTTGAGACAGGAACACAAATTTCTTCCACATAACCAGGGAACAAAGGCATCTGCGCATAACCCTAATCATGTGGAATGGGTTTCCCTTCAAGAAGAACACTTTGGTCCTGAGACATTGTCACAGTCATTGTCTTTCGCGCCCAAGATGGAAGAATAAACATAAACAGGTGTACGCGATAAGCAAGAAAAAAAGAAAAAAAAGAAAGGTAAGCCCTGACATTGAGGCTGTGTTCTGAGAGTCCATCTAGTTTGCTTTTCCTGAGATCTTCCTGCTTCTGTAATGGTCAGTCGCTGTTTAACAGCCACTGCACGAGTCCAGACCACCAGCAGCTCATACACAGAGCATAGAGGTGGCGAGTCCTCAATATCCCCTGCCTTGATGCTAAGAACATCTGGACTGGATAGCCCTTGCATTGGGTTCTCTCATTTGAGGCAGAGAAAGCCACAGAGCAGGCTTCCGTATCCCAAAAATGAGCAGTGAGTCAGCCGATGAGGGTTGAGAAAGGGCCAAAACCATCTCGAACACTTCAGCCAGCTCCACAATCTAAGAAACTGCACCACCTTGGTGAACAAAGACCCACATCGGCAAGGAGCTGAAGCCTGTCCTGACTCATCAAATAGGGACAGTTTCACACATGCTTCAGACACTGTCAAGCAGAGAGTTTCCCCCCTATGTGTTCGTCATTTGACACAGCGTCAAATTTACCTCGAAAGGGAACTAGTACAATCTTCGCATACTAACAACTGACATAATCTGGTACTTTTGTGTGACGTACACTGTATGTGTAAGAGCACAGATATTCTCCAGACTCACTGTTTTGGACAATGTCCTGCATCTTCTTCCAGACTCTGAACGGCAGGTTGCCCAAGTAACGTGGCACATGAATCAAAGCTCCAGAAGGTGTCTGTGGATCCGGCTGTGAGATCTGGACTCTGGAAGAACATTCAGGAGTCAGAACTGCAGTGACTTTGGATCAGAAACAGAGAGACCAGAGACACCAGCAGATCACTCACCTTTCCATTGAGACTGGAAACTTCTGCAGGACAAACACACCATTTATTATCAACAACTCAATTAGTCCATCAATTAAAATCAATCAAGCATCAGCCAATCAATCAATGACCTTCAGAAAGCAGACGTCATTGTCTTTCATCATCTCTTCCATGTCTTTGATTGTGTGTGAAAGAACTGAGATGTGTTTGTTGATCTCCTCCAGCTTCTCCTTCATCATCTGCTTCTTCTGCTCCTCTTCCTCCCTCAGTGCAGTGATTGTAGCTTCTTCTTCATCTCTGAGAAACTGACGAAACTTCTCAAACTGCTGTTTAATCTGATGCTTTGTGTGCTCAGCTTGAGACTAAAATCAAACCACATTCACTTTCACATTCACAATTCAATCATCTCAATCAACACATCAATTAACGCTTCACATGTAAGGAAAACATGGACTCCCAACATATAAGCAGAATGCTGCTTGTCATTTACATGAATAATAAGTTGTATTTCACTGTAGTAAATATAACAAATCATGACTGTTTATAGTGATCCTACAGTTTTACTGAAAATGACTCTTGATTGTGTTTCCTCACCTTGATGTGTTGAACTATTTTCTCAAACTCTCCTTTAATGTTTTCTTTGTGTTTAAGTTTCTCTTGTAAAGACTTCAGTGCCTTACTTAACTCCTTCTAGAACTGAACAAATAAAAATGTATTAAACACCAGATTACAGTGAAGTGAAGAGGAGAGAATACAGTGATATGATCATGCAATGATGAGAAGCAGACTTTGGGGCAGCCGTGGCCTAATGGTTAGGGAGTCAGGCTTTTAACCGAAAGGTTGTGAGTTTGAGTCCCAGGTCCGGCAGGGATTGAAGGTGGGGGGAGTGAATAACCAGCACTGTCTCCACCTTCAATACCACAACTGAGGTGAGTCCCTTGAGCAAGGCACCGATCCCCCAACTGCTCCCCGGGCGCTGCAGCGATAGCAATATGGCTGCCCACTCCTCCAGGTGTGTGTTCACGGTGTGTGTGTGTGCGTGCATGTTTGTTCACTACTTACTACTGTGTGTGTGCACTTGGATGGGTTAAATGCAGAGCACAAATTCCGAGTATGGGTCGCTGTACTTGGCCACACGTCATGTCACTCACTTAGTATTTGCCCCATTTGTTTCCTTTTATATTGTGTATATCTGTAACGCCACGCCAGCAGAGGGAGCCCTTACCCATGAACTGACTGTTGCTGCTCCCTCTGCTGCCTCGTTGGTTACTTCCTGTTTGGTGGCCATAAAAGGAGGCCTAAACCAAACAGAGACTGTGAAGTATTGTTTTGCTCTAGTGGACTCTACCAAGCTTTTCTCTAATTTCATTGCCTTGTTTTTTGTCACGGTTTTGTTTCATGGTCATAGTTTTGTCTTTGTTTTCTGCCATAGTTTTGCCTCGTTCATTGCCATAGTTTTGTCTAGTTTTATTTCCTTGTTTATTTGTTTTGGACTGCTCTCTCTGGTTTTTGGACTCTGCCTGTTTTGTGGATTACGCTATTGTTTTGCCTTCGTCACACTGTTCGTTTGGATATTGACCCTGCCTGTTTGACTACGATCTATTAAAGCTCGCAATTGGATCTTACACGTTTCCTACGAGTCCGCCTTACCATATCGCTACCAAACTGATTCAGACATTAAAATCTAGCATAAAACAAGGCTTGAGTAACCACAAAATATCCAAGTTATCCAATACCAACTGGGCTTCTGAAAATATATATTGACCCCAAAATAGTAACTAATTTCTTAAATATATGAAACTAAATTCATAATGGGGTTCAGCTGGACTAGACAAGACCAGACCTGATTACTTCAAACTCAGCTTTTTCAACAGCATGAAGTGGGACTTAAAACGTATTAAACAGCAACACACAAAGGTGAAAGCAACTCCAGAAATGAGGAAGAAAGTGATACATATACATCGGTCTGTGAAGGGTTACAAAGCTATTTCAAAGGCTCTTGAACTCAAAGATCTACAGTGAGAGCTGTTATTAACTCTAAATGGGGAAACTGCACAATGTAAACCTTCGTAGAATTGGCTCCTCCAGGACATCACAAAACAGCCAAAGGACAAGGAATTTGCGCTTTACCGTATTATGTGTTTACTCAGTTTACCTTTGTTTTATGTTGTTTTGCATTTGAAGATCAAAAAAACATTTAAGGAGATGTACACAAAAAAAACAGAAGTGTGCTTTTCACAGCACAGTAAATGTCATATGAAGTTGACTAAAAAAGCGAGAGAATACATGGATGTAGTAAATGTATGACGATTACTGTTTTTTAAATATGAATCAAAAGACATTTGTTTTACCTTATATGATGAAACCTCTTCACCAATGGGTCTGAATTTGTGATTTTCATGTTGTTGTGAATCTCTGCACACTAAACACACAGGCTGTTTGTCCTCCAGACAGAAGAGTTTGAGTTTCTCACTGTGTAAACTGCAGATCTCCTCAGATCCTGATGAACGCCTCTCATTTCTCTCCTTCAGGAACAACTTGCACAAGTTCTTTAACACAAGATTAATTGGAGGATCATGACTAGATAATTTCCCACAGACAGGACACTCCTGAGTTTCCTTGGTTCTCCAGAACTGTTGAAGGCACTCTTTACAGAAACTGTGACTACATGATAAAAGAAGAGGATCCTTGAAGATTTCATGACACACAGGACAAGAAAGTTCTTCTGAAGATACATTTAGTGAAGCCATTTTCACTGTTTGAGCTCCAGCAAACTTTACTTTCACTTTCTGAACTATGGTTTCAAAAATGAAAAATGAAGATATTTTATATGTCCAGAAACAAATTACTCAAAAATCCTTCTTGACCGTGTTTTTCTTCTTTCTCCAACTGATCGGTAATTTTAATTTTGCCGAGTTGAGACTGAAAATCAGTTTACAGAAAGGAGAAATAGGTCAATCTTTTCCTGGGCAGTCTTATAAGAGGGTGGAGTTTGTAATCATTTTTGTGTGCTGTGGTCTTCGGGGTCTGTTTGACCCGCAAATGACTTTCGCTTAATTTTTAAAAAATGTTCTCTTTGTCGAAATGACATGAAACTTCCTGACCCTGTCAGCACTATCTAGATCTACAAAAAAATATATATAAATGGAGTGATATCTTGATTTTATGTTAGTGTTAAAAAAAAGTTACATTCAGGGTCTTTGGGGTCTCTAGAGACCCCATGCAACAAAATTTAATTTTGTAACAAAGTAATAGTTTTTTTTTTAAACAAATATTTTTTTCCTGTTTATTAATGTTTTTCCTACATTTGTACCATTTTTGGAGCATTTATTATATATTTTTTTAATTTATATAAATTAATAAATACATATTTTTTTTTTTATTAGGTTTTTATACAAACAGCTTTTTGTGTAAAATTCACTTTATAAAAGACCCACATTTTTAACTTTCATTCATGGGGATAACATGGATAATTTGACATGGTTTGGTGTAAGATTTTTGCCCATCATTTGTAAAATGCCCTTTTAAAAATAAAAAATTATCATTTTTACCAGTAGATGGCTACAGAGCTCCACTGTTTACTATGTGCTATTTGACCAACTAAAAGATATCTTTTTACAAGTTTTTTTCAGTTGGATTGATATCTACATATAATAAAGTCACAATTATAACAATAAAAATTACTTTTTGTCAAAGTTTAATATTTTTTGTACTGAAAAAATCAGTTTTTCAATAATGTTACATTATGATTAGAATCAAACCAACAAAATGTTGATTCAAAATTCATCCATTCAAAGTTTATCAATTCATCCATTACTTTGATAAATATGTTTTATAATTGTGATTTCATAATATGTAGATAAAATCCAAAAATCCAATACAAAACAAAACGTCTCAGGTTACGTATGTAACCCCGGTTTCCCGAGGGAACGAGACGCTGCGTCGAAACACTGGAGGCATTCCCATAGCGTTTCGATGCAGCTCGAGTTCCTGAAGGGGAACGTCTCAGGTTACGTATATAACCCCGGCTATGGGAACGCCTCCAGCGTTTCGACGCAGCTCGAGTTCCTGAAATGGAACAAAAAAAAAAAAAGACGTGGCCTAATGGTTAGGGAATCAGGCTTGCAACTGAAACGCTGCAGGTTTGAGTCCCTGATTTGGCAGGGATTGAAGGTGGGGGGAGTGAATAACCAGTGCTCTGTCCACCCTCAATACCACGACTGAGGTGAGTCCCTTGAGCAAGGTCCCCAACTGCTCCCCGGGCGCCGCAGCGATAGTAATATAGCTGCCTACTGCTCCGGGTGTTTGTTCACTACTCACTACTGTGTGTGTGCACTTGGATGGGTTAAATGCAGAGCACAAATTCCGAGTATGGGTCACCATACTTGGCCACACATCACATCCTTTCCTTTCCCACTGAAAAACTTGAAAAAAAGATGACTTTCAGTTAGTCAAATAGCACATAGTAAATAGTGGAGCTCTGCAGCCATCTACTGGTAAAAATGATAATTTTTTATTTTTAAACGGGCATTTTCCAAATGATGGGCAAAAATCTTACACCAAACCATGTCAAATGGTCCATGTCATACCATAAATGAAAGTTAAAAATGTGGGTCTTTCATAAAGTGAATTTTACACAAAAAGCTGTTTTTGTATAAAAACCTATTTTTTTTAATATTTATTTATTAATTTATATATATTTAAAAAATCATAAGAAATCCTCCAAAAATGGCACAAATGTAGTAAAAACATTAATGAACAGAAAAATGATATTTTTTTTTTTAGAAAAAAACTATTATTTTGTTACAAAATTAAATTTTGTTGCGTGGGGTCAAAAAAGACCCCAAAGACCTTGAGTGTACTACCTTACGCGAGGACCGCACAAGAAGCCAGACAACACCACATTTTTTCAGGTTGCATTTAAACAAAATGCATTGCTTTTTATGTTTCTCCAGAGTCTTTCACTCCAGTCCAGCACTGCACTTTTTTATTAGACACTTCCAATTCAGGTCTTCCAGTCTCTACCAAAAGAACTTGTGAGAGATATGAAAAAAATAATAATAATAATAATAATAATGGCTTAATCATAAGCAGTTTGTTTAATAATAGGGGATATGAGAAATGCTAATAAAGAGCTCTGTATAATAAAGTTCAAAACTAAAAGTAATTTGAGAACTTGTGTCAAAATCCAGCTGTCAGTCGCTGATTCTAAAAAGTGTACATAGTTCTTGCGTTGTTGTGCTTCCTGTACCATGTGGTTCATGTTTATCTGTGGCAGTGCGCTTTGTTGTTGTTTTGTGTTGCACATGGCTTGCATTTTTCTCTCAACAACGTGCTTCTGTATTGTTTTGTTTTGTGTTGCACATGCACAACTGGTGTTTTTCATTGGCCGCATGCTTTCTCGTCTTGTTTTATATGTGAACACGCAGCTTGTGAGTTCTTGTTTGCTGCATGTTTTTGTGTTTGCCTGGACACATGGCTTTGTTTGTTTTTTTATGTGTCATGTTCTCCTGTCTATGCGTCTTGACCTTGCCCCTATTGTTACCTGATTACTGGTTCATTCACCTCACCTATTATCAATCGTTGCCTGCTTTGTTTGCATTAAACAATATTCATTTCATTAAAAAATATCATTTTTAACTTTTCCTGACTGTTTTGTGTTTGGGTTCTATCTCCAAAGCTTAACATTTATAGTAAGTAATCACTTGTAGAGTAAATCTGCTTTATTTCACCAACTGAAACACTGCTTCATTTGTACTCTATAAATATGAATAGATATATGAATGTATAATGGATAGATACTAAGAACTATGAAGAAAGGGATACTAAGAAAGCTGATGTCTAACTTTAAAAAAAAAAAAAAAAAAAAAAAAATGAAGGAGAGAGAGGGTAATGAAAGATGTCCCATGTCAATTCCATGCTTGTCTTAGCTGGTCAAGCTGGGAGACCAGCTGGAACAACCAGCTAAAACCAGCCTGGCCAGGCTGGGAGACCAGCTAAAACCAACTTAAAACCTAGGCTGGTTTTAGCTGTTTTTTTTTTTTTTTTTTTTTTTTTTTTCCAGCAGGGCAGATGGCAAGATTTGCTGCTTGCAGTTGGGTGGGAGTTGAAAACAGAGACATTCCTGTAGTGATGCTCTTGCAGTGTACTTTATCGGAAGAAGTGTATTAAGTCCAATATTTGTCAGATACACAGCTGTTTCAAGAAGCAACGTGAACATGATACAATATAACACTGTGGTCACATCATAAAAAAAAGGTTGTTTCTGTTTTTAAAACACAAATTTGTGAGCATCAGCTGAGTTCAAATGGCTGACTCGTTAAGAAACAAAGCAAGTGTCTTTATGAATAACTTTATTTGGATTTATTTTCATTGGTGAAAAAAAAAAAAAAAAAAAGACAATACCGACAATACTGCGTCTCACTCAATATTAACTTGTAACTCACTCAGTATTAACTTCTTGGTTGTTGTATAAAATATACTTGTGCTCTTCCACAGTGCAGAATACTTTGAAAGCTGTGTGGAAATGGCTGTGTGCAAAAAACGGAAAAAAAAGTTGGATATCAGTAATATTCAACATGGAGTAATGTGATCAGCTGCAGCTGAAATTCAGATTAACAGATCACTCTTACTCATGTGATATGGGTTAAATATTGAAACAAGATGAAAGCAGGAAGATCAGCTGGAACCATTACTGACTATTGAATGGTAAGATCCTCAGAGAGGAAAACAAATCGCACCAGAAGAATGGAAAGATAGTGTCAGTGAAGGTGGTTGTGAATGTGTGTAGATGTGTGTTAGTTACAGCATCAGAGAATGACACCGTTCCTCTGTCATAGTCCAGATACACTCTTACACGTTCAAGATCCTGTTCAACAGGAAATTCGTTAAAAGAACAATCAATTAGACCATACGGGTCATATTGCACAACCCAGACATCAGTGTTAAAGAAATCACGTCCCTTCCTGTGGTTTGATGCTGTAGTTACTCCAACGCTCCAACATCGGCTCTCTTTAACCTCCACATCCCAGCAGTGTGTTCCTGAGTTAAAACCCTCTGAACCCAAAACACACGCATATATGTCAAATCTCTCTGGATTATCAGGAAGCTGTTGTTTGTTCTCACTCTCTCTCACACTGGTCAGATCATCGGACAGGACAAGATGCGGATGAGCTGTGTTTGGATCCAGAATCACAGGAGCTGATGAGACACAATCAACAGCTATTTTTATTGTGATGTTCATAAATGATCAAGAGTGATTTGAACATCAGTGTTTAAAGTGGTCAGGAACTGAAAAACCAAAATTCCCTTGATCTTTTGAAATATAAGAGGTCAATGCACAATAAATGTGTTTTATATAACTTTACAAGGGACCTTAGAGAGCAGTTAAAAAAGGCAGTTCATGACCCCTTTAATGGCATCAGATACAAACATCTGATTTAAACATTTGTGTCAAAGCAGCACTTCAAGACCCTCTTTCAAAATGGCAGGATTTATAAAAATCACTACAATAAATTACAACACATTCATGAATGTACATTTACTTTTTTTTTTTTTTTTGGACTGTGAAAATAGTCAAAAAAAGATTTGTTCATAGGCTGAAGTCTGATTTTAGACATGTGCTGTCTGATCAAGCTGCTATTTGTAAACATCCTGTAAGTTTTTACAGTGATCTGTTTAAATGTGAGTACAGAGAAGAGCAGGTGTTAGCTCAGAGTTTTTATACTGGTCTTCCCCATGCAGGGAAAAAAAAAATATATATATAATAATAATGTGACGAGTGGGGCGGGGCCGAGAGCCGTGGGAACGGAACGAGGCCGGTGGAGTATAATGATAATGAGCGACACCTGCACCACTCACCGGTCTCGAGTCCCACGGAGGAGCTCCGGAAGGATAAAAAGAGGAGCGATGACAGTGGAAGACGAGAGAGGACCAGGCCTTTATTTTGCGTTTTGTGTGCGGCAGTTGTCCGTGAGGGGCTGCCGCTGTACTTTTGTATTTGTTTATTTTATTATTAAAATGTTTAAATGTTCGCCGGTTCCCGCCTCCTTCTTCCCGTTCTACGAACTGTGATAAAACATGATAAAATATATATAAATGATAAAAATAAATAAAAAAATGTAGTAATGCAGTGCTGGAGGAAGATCTCTCCAGGTAAACTTAATGCAGCTCTGCAGAATATGAACAGGAAAACTTCTGGATTAGATGGATTGCCTGTTGATCTTCATAATTTTTTTTAAATGCCTGTTATTGGTCTGTTATTGTGGACTCGTCAAAATGTGGAATTTGTTCAAACAGGAGAACATGGGACATCACGATTCATTGTACTGTTTTGTTTGTCCAGTGTAGTGACTTTGGGACATGCAATTCAGTTGCAAACATGGACAATAAACATTTCCTTGCCTTTAAAGGTGCACTTCACTCCTGTAATCAGTGTGTTAATCAGGGGAGAGAAGCTTTAGCTTTAGCAGTTCATGGGGTTTGAGGCTGAATCTAGCCCCTTATTTGTTTGTCATTTACTAAAGTGCCTTTATATAATGAGGCACTTCGTCCATATATAGCGCTGCTCCAAATAACACTGCTAGATCTGAATGAAGAAACTCAGCATTTCTGTGCAATCTACAAAGTTGTATTAAATCCGACAATGCAAAGCATTGTAAAATCTTGTGAGACTGTTTGCCTGTTGTTTTCAAAACCATTTTCATAGAAAATGAGCAACTGAGGCATCACATATGGGGTTTTGTGGTAGTATCAGAGTATCAGAACATTGTTCTGGGAGAGTGATTTGCAGGAATATAAAGTTTTTTTCTAGTCTTATAATTGAGAGAGTATTGCATTCTTTTACATAAATTTAGGTAGTGTTTTGCTTTGTGGAATGTTTTGGGGAGTGTTTGTTTCCTTTTTTATTTAAACTGGAATAATCTAGTGCTTTAGTGTGGTAAACCACACAGATGTTCTCCAGACTCACTGTTTTGGACAATGTCCTGCATCTTCTTCCAGACTCTGAATGACAGGTTGCCCAAGTAACTTGGCACATGAATCAAAGCTCCAGAAGGCGTCTGTGGATCCGGCTGTGAGATCTGGACTCTGGAAGAACATTCAGGAGTCAGAACTGCAGTGGCTTTGAATCAGAAACAGAGACACCAGCAGATCACTCACCTTTTCATTGTAACTGGAAACTTCTGCAGAACAAACACACAATTTATCATCAACAACTCATTCAATCAATCGATCAATCAATCATGATCTGAAATCAGACCTTTAGAAAGCAGACATCACTGTCTTTCATCATCTGCTCTGCGTGTTTGATTATGTGTGAAAGAGCTGAGATGTGTCTGTTGATCTCCTCCAGCTTCTCCTCCATCATCTGCTTCTTCTGCTCCTCTTCCTCCCTCAGTGCAGTGATTGTAGCTTCTTCTTCATCTCTGAGAAACTGATGAAGCTTCTCAAACTGCTGTTTAATCTGATGCTCTGTGTGCTCAACTTGAGACTGAAATCAAGTCACAATAATTTCAATCAACACACGTCAACACTTCACATTATATGAGATAAACTCTGATACATGATATATAACAGATCCAGAAGCAAATTATTTAAAATAACAAACTGACATCCATTATATTAAATATAACATTTATAATTTTGTGTAAAGTCCTGATTGTTTCTTCACCTTCATGTGTTGAACTGTTTTCTCAAACTCTTCTTTAATGTTTTCATTGTGTTTAAGTTTCTCTTGTAAAGACTTCAGTCCTGCATTGAACTTTTCCTAAAATTGAACATGATCAAAATTAAGACACCAGATTAAAATAAATACAGTGCTGTAAAAGGTATTTGCCTCCACATGGATTTCTTTATTTTTTGTGTTTCATACTAAATTTATTCAGATATTAAAATCTAACATGAAAAAGACAACCAGAGTAATCACAAAATATAGTTGACTATGTTATTCATTGGACTGAAATGGTCTCAAACAGTGACACAATGCCAAAGATGAAAGAAACTCAAGAAATGATAAGGAAGAAGGAGTTTGAAATACATCTGTCTGTGAAGAGTTACAAAGCTATTTCAAAGGCTCTTGAACTCAAAGATCTACGGTGAGAGTCATTATCTCCAAATGGGAAGAAGTCCAGCATACTTATAGAAGTAGCCAAGACGTAACAAAAGAGCCAAGGAAAACATCAAAGGACTGTGTTTACTCAGTTTCTCTTTGTTTTATGTTGTATTTCATTTGAATCTAAAACCATTTAATATGAGATGTACACAAAAACAGAAGAAATCAGTATGTTGCAAATACATTTTAACAGCACAGTAAATGTCTCATGAACTTGAGTAAGATAAGAGAGAGAAATATTGAATATGATATCTACTATACTTTGCAAATAATAAAAAATAAATAAATAAATAAATAAAAATAAGATATTTCACTTACCTTACATAGATGAACAACTTCACTGATGGGTCTGAATTTGTGATTGTCATGTTGATTTGAATCTCTACACACTAAACACACAGGCTGTTTGTCCTCCAGACAGAAGAGTTTGAGTTTCTCACTGTGTAAACTGCAGATTTCCTCAGATCCTGATGAACGACTCTCATTTCTCTCCTTCAGGGATGACTCACACAGGTTTTTTAAAACAAGATTAATTGGAGGATCATGACTGGACAATTTCCTGCAGACAGGACACTCCTGAGTTTCTTTGGTTCTCCAGAATTGTTGAAGACACTCTTTACAGAAACTGTGACTACATGATAAAAGAACAGGATCCTTGAAGATTTCACAGCACAAGGGACAAGAAAGTCCTTCTGCAGATACATTTAGTGAAGCCATTTGCACAGTTTGAGCTCCAGCAAACTTTACTTTCACTTTCTGAACTATGGTTTCAAACGCAAGAAACCATGAACATCACAAAGATCTTCTGTCTGTTTAGAAACAAACTCCTCAAAAATCCTTCTTGAAAGTGTTTTTTCTTCTTTCTCCACTGATCAGTAATTTGATTTTGCTTTGTCGAGACACTGAGAATCAGTTTGATAGAAAGGAGAAATAAATCAATCTTTTCCTGGGCAGTGTAGTAAGAGGGTGGAGTTTGTGTTTGTTAAAAGAAGTCCGGTCATTTGCAAGGGATTTATTTATTGTTTTTTATTTGTCACAGAGTGAAACATTCAGCATAAACCTGAATTTAATTCCACGCTAGTCAAGGGGGTTTTTAATGCTGGATAGATCTGATATAGTTTTGTCTAGCACATGGGTTTTCAAGCCCCTTCTGGAGGACTCCCAGCACTGCACATTTTGTATGTCTCTTCAGACACACACAACTCAGGTCTTGGTGAAGTTATGTGTAAGAGTAATGAAAGCTGGACTGAGAGGAGAGGAGATGATCTGTGAGCAGCAGCATGGTTCCATGTCAGGAAAGTGTACTACAGGTGTCATGTTTGCTTTGAGAGTATTGTTGGAGAAGTGAAGTGAAGGCCAGAATTGCATTGCGTGATTTGGATTTAGAGAAAACGTTTGACAGGGTGGCAAGAGAAGAGTTGTGGTTCTGTATGAGGACGTCAGAAGTGCCAAGATGTGTATGAGGACAGTGTGAGTGTGATTAGGTGTACGGTAGGAGTGATGGACTGGTTAAGCATCATGGATTGACTCCTAGCTCTTTCTTGTTAACAGCCGTGATGTACAGGTTGATGGATGAGATCAGGCAGGAACCCCCATGGACTATATAGACTATGTAGTTCTCTTGAAGCATCTTGGAGACACAGTTCTTTTGGATTTAGTCTGTCTCAGTTTGTTCCGTTTCTTCATGTCATTCCAGACAGATTGGATGATGGTGAGATCAGATCTCTGTGTGGAGCACTGGCTGTTGTCAGACTGCTTATGCAAACAAAAATTTCACTGGATTATTACAATTGATGGCAAAATGAATGTTTGGAAATGTAAACCGATATTTTCTACTGACATACTACAGCAAAAGATAGAAATAACTGATTTTAAACCATTTTTAGCTGGTGAAAATACTAGTGTTCTAATAAGTTTGGCCACCACTGTATGTAGTAAGATCTGTTCTATGTATTGCCCTGCCCAGTACTAATATTATTTATATTAGCATTATTTATTGAATAATAATAATAGTATTAAATAAACAACAACAACCTAAAAGTTGCTAGGCAATTCAGTCAAAAGTACAAATGCAGTTCTCAGATATAAAGCATTAATACATGATGAGAGTTTGCCCCAAAACGATTTGCTCTGGAACATATAGTAGATTAATGATACTGAAGACTGCACGTTAGATTTACCCAAAGTGAGTTATATCTCATGCTTAACCACTAGAGACATCAGAGCCAGCGACAAAGTCCAAAAGAACTGGCCGAGGTGAGGCTGCTCTCATCTGGTTCATGAGATGCCCTGGAGCTTAAATCTCAGAAAACGCAGAAGCAACTTTTTTCAAATCGACATTATCTTTATTAACAAACTGAATATTTGAAGTACATTCTCACCTAAAAAAAACTCTTAAAACTACATTCCGTGACACAAAAACAGTGTTATTGTTTAAATTGTAGTCAATTTAGGCGTCCATCATTGAGTGTCCCTGTGAGAAATACCGCAAGTAACAGCATATAAATGCACAAATGACTACTATTGATTCTCTGGAAATCCACCATTAATCTTTCCGTGTAAAAGCTGCACTACAGAAAATAAAATTAAATGTCATTAAAAAATTCTAATGCATCTTCTTGCCATATTCTGATTCACAACAATAATAATTGGTTAACTGTTTTAAGCTATCGGGTTGGATTTTGCAGGAAATTCCATCGTTGTCACTTTTCCTGTATAGTCTTTTCCTGTTCTGCACAATATCTGCATTCAATAATAAGTGAACTGCGCCTTTCCGACTGGGGAGATTTCCAGGTGATATCATGGAGAAGTTGGAATAAGAGTCCTTAATTTGGATGCTTTCTTTGTGTATATGAAGACATATCCTAGAACAACTCTGAAAATGAGCACAAGCCCACATAAGAATAAAAATAACATAGACATATAATATAATATATAATGTAAATGTGACCATGTGCAATATAAGGATGGAGTATAGGGTGGGGCGTACAAATTTATTTTGCCCTATAAATAGCTTATGGTTTGGCAGACTGTAACTTCCTGACACTTTCTGACCTTTTCCGTCTCCTTCCAGTGTTGTGACTGTGGTTATTTGTGGTAATGTGGTTATTTTCAGAGTTGTTGACGCTGTAAAGCAATTAATCAGCTGTATAACACAGAGTCTTCAGTTTTCTCCATCACATGCAGTTTTTTGTTCACCACACTTTTCTGCAGCTATTTGTTGCATTGGAGTGATTTGGAGATCAGTGCATGTACGGTGTTTGTGTAAAGATTGTAGGCCTGTAGCCTAGTGTCTCTTTCTTTTCTTCCTGCAGGCTTGATTCATTCTATACTATTATAGAGAAAAAAAAATGGATTTCCAGTCAGGATTTAGACTGCATCATAGTACTGAGACTGCTTTTCATCAGTTACAAATGACCTGCTCTTATTATCCAATCATAGTTGTATCTCTCTATTATCTATCTGGAACTCATAGTATCTATTTGGAACTTAGTCCTGCGTTCCACACTATCGATCACAACATTATTTGAAATAGTGAAGAAAATGATGTTGCCATTAGGGGAAGTGCATTGGTATGGTTCAGTCATACTTACCTGACCATCATCAATTCGTATGAATGAAAAGGTATCATATCGATCACAAGTGCAGTATGGAGTACCTCAAGGCTCAGTACAAGGACCGTTACTTTTCACTCTTTACATGTTACCATTGGAAGATATCATCAGGAAACATAGTGTTAGCTTTCACTGTTATGCTGATGATACTCAGCTCTATAAGCGTACCAGTTTGCAAAACTAATGGAATGCATAGTTGATATTAAAAAACTGGATGACTAATTTCTTACTGCTAAATTCTGAAAAAAACAGAGGTGTTAATTATCAAACCGAAAACCTCTGCATTTAATAACCTAGAACACTGTCTAACACACGCTGGCTGCTCTGTCAATTCTTCGTCATCAGTTAGGTGTGCTATTTGAAGCAATCTTTTCTTTGAAAGCCACATTTCTAGCATTTTCACTATTTCACTTCCAAAAACTGTATACTACATGTAAAATTACATGTAGTGCCCAATACAGTTTTTACCGTATACAGTGGTGGAACTTACTGTTAACTTACCATAGAATTTTAACTTTACCATTAAATTTTACAGTGTAGAAAGATTACAAATAGATGTTCAATTCTGCTGGATACCAGTACAAAGGAATTCAAGGTAATGAAATGGCTGAGAAATGAGCAAAAAAGCATAAAATCAGAATGACAAAATGAAGAGTTCAGATGCAAAACCAGCTAAAAGCCATCTCGGTCAAAAATAAAATAATGATACTGAGTGAATGCTCTCGACACATATTATATGTCCATCAAATACTTTTACTTCAAACTCGCTAAATTCCAGCCTCAGCCCAATCAGAAGTACCAGTACTTATACAGAAACCTATACAAAGTAACCAGAAAGAAATGCTCATTTTAAAGAAATACGTCAGATGGATTTAGAGGATTTTGCATCTGAACTCTTTAAATAGAGATTTCCTTTGGAATCTATTAATTAATTAATCACTGGCAAAAAATCTGTGACTTAATAAGATAATAAAGGAAGACAATATTGCGGTATTCAAAACGTAATTAAAGTTAAAACATTTATCAATCGGGCGAACATATTGGATTAAAGGTACCTCAGTTCCAATTATGTTCGGTTCTTTGGAGTGAAGGGGCCAATTATCAGCTTATTTTCGTGGTCATAACGATCACCAGCAACGGTACAGGCCTGCAATGGGGGTGAAAGTGATTGTGTGTATGAGTGGGCCCATGTGAGTTAAAGGTGCTGTATGTACATTCTTGACTCTTCTTAAGCCGAAAAAAAAAACATAATTTGTTTGTAGATATTTAGGAAACATGTTATGTTTACATAGCTGTTTCTCTGAAAAAATAATGCTATAGCCAGTAATTTTACTCTAAAATGTGCATTTTGGGCAGATTCTGAGATGGAACCCAATTCAACTGCTAGCTGGAAATATTACATACTGCACAATGCTCTATAAGCAGAGGAACATTGCCATTGTCCTCAATCTGGCAAACCATCAAGTATGAGTAGGAGGAAGCAAGAGAAAGGGCTCTCTCCAGTATTTTGAATTTGGACTGCAGTACCCATTTCAACCGCTAACTGTCAATCTTACATACTGCACCTTTAAGTTAGTTATCTGTTGCATTGCAATTGCACTATAAGGAAAGTTTTGTTATTGTATTTCCACTGAACTTGTGATCATGTTTAAACTGTCTTAAGTGTGCATTTAAAATACACAGTTAAGAGGTGCAGTCTGGCTAGAGCAGGGGTGGCGACCGTTGTTCCTGGAGAGCCGCAGCCCTGCATAGTTTTGCTTCAACCCTAGGTTACTAGAAAGTTACAGGCAGGTGAGTTTTAATTAGGGTTGGAGCTGAACTCTGCAGGGCTGCGGCTCTCCAGGACCGGAGTTTGCCACCCCTGGGCTAGAGTCTCTAATCCAGGGGTGTCAAACTCCGGTCCTGGAGGGCTGCAGCCCTGCAGAGTTTAGATGCAACCCTAATTAAACACACCTGATCCAACTAATCAAGTCCTTCAGGCTTAATTGAAAACTGCATAGTATGTGTGTTGAAGCAAGGTTGAAACAAAACTCTGCAGCCCTCCAGGAACTGAGTTTGACACCCCTGCTCTGATCGGTTGTTTAGGGAGAGCAGTTTAACTGAATTGCTGTGACATTTGTAAATTTTCATTGGTCATTTTATTTTATCTCTTTTAATTTTATTTTGTTAAATAAATTCTGTTTACACTATTTTTCCTATTTAATCCTGTAAAGATGCTTTGACACAATCTGTATTGTTAAAAGCACATATATACAAAATATAGGGGACTTGACTTGACCTTGAGCCAGCAAAACACTAGCGCTTTTCAGCAAGTAGCTATTTGGCTTAAAAGAATAATTTACTGACATCTGTTCATGAGTACTATTACGTTCACCATCTCTGATGAAATGACGTGTTTTCTCCGCATTAGTGTTGCTTTTAACGTTTTTTTTGTGTGTGTGTGTGTTTGTTTTTTTTTTTGTTTGTTTTTTTTTTCTGGCATACACTTACCTACCCCACTCCCCTAATCCTAACCATTGTGTATTATATCTATGCCAGAATCAATTTTTGCATATGAATAGCATGCCAAATAAAAACAGACACTTAATTTATTGATGCACACTTTCATAATTTATTATATAAAGCAGCATCGATTTTTATTTTAAGACAACCATATGCTTTGGCAGATGACATAAATGATGTGGTGGGCCTTGAGTTTGACACATGTGGACCATCATCATTCCTTTATTTCAGACTCTTAGGTCCATATCCACAAAAAAAAATAACAAAATACAAAAACAATAGAAACATAAATATACAAAGCACAACACTATTTAAAAACATACAAACATTCATTCCAGTGCTTCCAATACCAGGAGGAGTACTTAGTATCACTTAATGTAAGATCACTTAAAACCATTATAATTGCATTTCTTGAGTCACTTAATCTACACATAAAATTATACACATATTTCCTTAACACAGCATGAAGAAGAGAAATATTATTATACACAAACATCTGACCTGCACTCGTCCACCTTGGGAGCCTAAGCAAAACTCTCAATGCATCGTTAAATGCCACCTGAAGCTGTTTCATTTTTGCTTTACTATAATTACACCACAAGTGCGCTGTATTCAGAGAAGTACAATAAGCCCTAAAAAGTGCTATTTTAACCTCATCTGTACACATAAAAAATTTACGAGCCAACATATTTGCTCGTCCATACAACTTACAACATATGGCGCTGCACATCATCATTCAAATCATATTTGATAATGTGACCCAAATATTTTGTTTTATTCACCACATTTATATTATATTTAATCACCTAGATTAAAAAAAAAAAAAAAAAGTGGAAAATTTTGCTTAAGGTCCTCTCTGGTTTTGACAATCATAACTCTATACTATAAGGCTACACTGATTAGGGCTCCTGGAATCGTCCTAACCTTGGCCATCAGAGTGATATTTTTTAATGAAATGTTTAACTAATGTTGATGTAACACTCCCCAGTGTGGAACAATGAATTCACAGAGGGTGTTTGCACATTTAAGGTGGACTTTTATTCTGAAGATTTTCCATTAACGTTAATCGTATTTACTCTCGTTCGCGAACTCTCTCGACCAAATATTATCTTGTTACTCAGCACAAATTGATAAGAACGATATCTCAGCTATAATCTCATTAAACAACATTCGTGTTATCAGGTTAACTCATGTTTACACGTGCTAACTTATAAATCAACGCATATCACGGTTAATATAACAGATACTTGCTTCACTTACTATTCAGACATATTGGGAAATATATACATAAACATTAATACACTTAGTCTCACACATTTTTAAGGACCTTACCTGTAAATACGAATTAATCGCTTTAGTAGCGGAACTCGCATGGTTACGCATTTACTCTCGCTGTCGCAATCTCGGGATTCAGCGAGAGCGCAGTTCCATAACTCACCACTCCACTTCACTGCCACCTGCTAGTGTGATCTGAGACTGCGATTTTTTTTTTCTATAAGCCCACAATGTCTATTTAATATTAGAAACATAGTATCTTCTTCTTCTTCTTCTTCTTCTTCTTCTTCTTCTTTTTATAACATTTCTGGAATGCAATGCTTGTACCCATTGCGTTACATTAACAACAATGGTGCAATAACCTAAAGGCCTTACATTCAATTTAACATTGACCAAAATGAGACTGTGAGGGTTATCCTATATGTTATTTTCACAACTCACAACTTTCAAAACTGTTTATGTTTTCGTCTACTGAACATTTTTACAGAAAGATTTCTTGTCAGCTGAAACTGGTATGCTAACAAACAACAGTCCACTGAATGCTGTGTACTTAAGTGTACTCACTTACAGCCTCTTTTTCATTCCTGTCAAAAATGAAATATGGTGCTACCCTGACCAAGATATATACATTTGTGTTTACTTTACTTTAAGACTCAAAGTACAAGAAAATGATTTTTTTCACAGTCTTTTAAGGATTTCTTTAATTCCCATGATTTTCCCATGCCTGAAAATCAATCAATTTTTTTTTTTTCCTAACAATTTTCCTGAACTGTTAACACACCTACAACACACTGGCCAAATTTAATGCTCAAAACCATACATTTTGTGGTTTTATCATCTTAAATCACTATCATCTGTTCTCATTTAGTCATCCACAGCATGTCATAAAAACATTAATGTCATTATTTTATGTGTCAGGTATGCCCTTATATAATAGACAGTATTAATCACAGGTTGTGTTTTGCACTGCAGTCTCTTTTGAAGCCTCTCTACATTTTTGTTTTGGGTTCAGTAAATGCATACATTTTTTTTTTTTTTTTTTTTTGCTTGTTTGTTTCTTTTGCTGCAGAAATTTGAACAATTTAATGGGTCTGGTTTCCAGTCTTATCTACCTCCATCTATTTTTAGCTGCACAAAACAGCTTGCTTTGCTGCTTGATATTGCAAACCGAAATGTCTTATCATATTATTTTAATGTATTATCTTAATTATGAACACACTGGTTTGTAGTGCAAACAGTTTTATTGTTTACTGCACGTTGTTATTCTTCTTGTTATTTCCATATAGCAGATAATGAACCGGACATCTCGCCCATAGGCTTACTGAAAAAAAAGTGGATGGAAGTGGACAGTTTATCAGACAGAACTGCTCTAGTAAAGGTTTTATTTGCAACAGGACATTACTGCAAGATAACAAAAATATGTAACATAGCTGCCATTTATTATGTGAAGCGAAATATACAAACAGTATACAAAATATAAATTTTTCAAAAAGTCATCTTAGGAAATAAATTTTCCTAAGGCAAAAAGACATCATCTCTGGATGGGCATCAAATGGCAGGGCAGGTGGTGATGTTGGCTCCTCTCTGGCCAAGACAGAGTGTTTCTTCCATGCCAAAGCCTTTACGCCAAGTTGAAGCCAGCCTTGTCAACGTGGATCATTTCATGTGAGACTTGACTGGCCTCCAACTTCATGACTCATTGAAAGTAATCAGACAGTGTGTGTAAATGCTCTGCTGTATACCTATTGTGTGTCTTACTGTACTCCAGGTTTATAGAGTAGATTACTGTAAAATACACTATGTATACTACAGTAATGACTGTATTGCCTTACCTGGACATACAGGTGGTTCTCTCACCGTTTTTTTTTTTTTTTTTCAAAAGGAACTTTGTATAGTTGTTTCAGCTGTAGATGTTGGAGGTAGAGACTGAAAGAGTTTAAGAAAATTGTTAAAAGTATTGAAAAAACCTACCTGAAGAATTAGGTCATTCGGGCCCTTTTCAACACTGTCCACTAGATGGCCCTTTTGAACTTCTTGAATTTGTTGATGAGATGGTCTTTCATAGAGGAGGGCTCATGGGGAGATTCCCTCCGTTTTTGCTCCTTTTTCAATTTCCTCATTTTCTTTTCATAGGCTTTCCTTCCATTCAAACACATTTTTCTTTTGCAGGTGGTGCAGTTTTGTCTGCCTGCTCTGTCTTTCTTTGTTTCTTGTGTTCTTCAGCCCGGTTGTCTTCCTCAGTGTACTCTGTCAGAGTTATACTCTTCCTCTTCTATACTCTTCCTGCTCAGTCTTTGTCAGTGAGCTTTCTTGTCTTTTTGGTCTTACTTCTTTCAGATGCATGGTTTGCATCTTACTTTTCTCCATCCAGGCAAGTTTTAGTGTTGCAGGTGGTATATTTTCATCCTGATGTTCAATCTTTCTTTCCTTCTTTCTGTCGGCCAGTGTCAGCATCTCCACCGTTGTGTTATGATTGAATACAGCAGTAATCGCTGCAGCTAAGCTGAAACGTAAACACAATAAACCCACGATTGCGACAATATACAGTTTATGTGTGTTTTTCAAATCATTTCGAGGTAATATGTAGGAAAATACAGGAATAAAATATTATAGAATATACATTTGTTCTCATGTGAATGTAATTTGATTAATGGTTATATCTGAATAAATGCCTAAATTAAAATCTGTTTAACATATAAAGAGGCCAATCGTGGATTGAATCTGCGTGCTGTGAAGCACTTAAGGTGACATTTTCCATACCTTATGTTATACTTAGGGAAATGACAGGTAAGGGGCTTTATGCAACACTTAAAGGGTTTTAAGGGATACTTAAGAGAAATTCTGAGGATTTTTGACGTTTCAACTAAAGAAACCCTCAAGTAAGATTTAAGGGATATTTTATGCAATGCCCTTAAGTGTAAGGGAAACTTAAGGGCAATCTTAAGGGAAAATTACACTTAAGATGCTTTATGCAACCGGGCACTGAATCTTCCTCTGCCTTTGTGGCTTGCTCATGATGACTGACTTGTGTATTAGATGTTTCTATCCAAGCCAGTTTTACCATTGTTGCCGGATGTTCTGGAGAGTTATTCTTTGTCCCTTTCTCCTTCCTTATAGGCTTTCCCAGCCTTTCATTTTCAGGTGCCACCTGAATTATCAGTGGTTTTGCCACTGTACTGATTGGAGGAAGTGGTGGCAGTTTCACTCCAGCAGGTGGAGTTTTGTGTTCTGGAAATATTTCCATCTCAGCAGAAGATACCTGACAGTCTCTTTCGTCAGTCTCCACCTCTATATCTTCTTAAGGTTTCTGGATGGGCTCCTGAATGTGGCTAGATTTTTGAATAACCACACTGCTTTTCCTTGCTGAATGCCATTTAGGCAAACGGAAGCTAAGGCTAGCAAGTACTTTGCTTAGTAATGCCATCTTCCAAATCGAGTGTAATGAATCATGATCGATTGATCAAATATTGAAAAACAAACATCAGCTTTCTGATATCTGCTTTAGGCTTCCTGTATCGCTGTCTTTCTCCTGAACTCATCTGCGACACATCCAGTAACCTCAGAATTACCGCGTTCTAATGGAATGTTATTATTTGTGTCAGCCAATCAGATTAAAGAACTCTCGTGCGCTCTCTTCTGCTTTAGTCTGTGGCTTATATCCATTGTACTCTAAACTAATTCTAAAAAAACACAACCATCACATATACATCCAAATAAATACATACATAAATAAATAATAAAAATAATATACTTTTATGTAGGCTTGTAATCTTTATACTTATGTAATATGTATCGGTTGTAATGTCAGTCGATGTCGCTCAACAACACAGGAGTGGAACACGACGTTGGAACCAGGGCTGGAGCAGCTGACTAAAATTTATTTTTACGGTGCAGAAATAAAATGCAAGACGTAGCCTAAGCTCAAAATGTTTTTTTTTTTTTTTTTTTTTTTTTTTGTTTGTTTGTTTTGTTTTTTGTTTTTGTAGTATTAAGTACTTATTCAGCTTTTAGATGTATTAAATAATAACAATAATAATAATAATAATAATAATAATAATAATAATAATAATAATAATAATAATAATAATAAAAATAATAATAATAATAATAAAAATTGTAAACGATTTACAGTGGTCACTTTCTTAGATGCATTTTTCATTCCACAAAGTCAAATTTAGGAGAATTATGAGTGATGGTTATTCAGTGTTTCTCCTAGTTTTCCCCGTTGCTATTGTCAGAATAATTGATGCTTTTTGGGCAAATCATTAGTTTGTTTTGTTAAAATACCGAAACTGTGAACATCGAATGGTGTTTGTGTGGAATGGTTTACACCACATGGTGGCAGTATGTGGTCAATGTAGCTACAGCCATTTTTTTCCTCAAAGAGTTGATTAAAATATTTAAATAGCGCTGACAACAATATAGGCCTGTTATATATTATATAAGACAAATATATATATTAAATTCAGAATCACGTGGATAGTAAAATATAGTTTAAACCAAAAACACATCTTTAGTCCTGGGGTGCCCAACCCTGTTCCTGGAGATCTACCTACCTGCAGACTTTAGTTCCAGCCCTGCTCCAACACAGTCGTCTGTAATTATCAAGTGGTACCTAAGAGGTTAATTAGCTGGTCAGGATTGGAGCTGAACTTTGTAGGATGGTAGATCTCCAGGAAAAGGGATCAAATGAAAGTGAACTGTGAATGAGACTGTATTTTTCCTAAAATCTCCTTTTGTATCCTAAAAAAGTAATTGAAGTTTGGGGCAATCAATTTTGAGTGAACGGTCCCTTTAACATCACATGTTTGTATTATTAACACTTATGTATTTTTATCAGCTGGCTGCTGCAAGATAAGAACATGAAATTAAGAACGACCTACTCTGGTTTCACAAGTGCCGTGAACTTATACTTTGATAAACTCATTCCGAGAATTACACTCTTTCAAGTCAAATATGTGTTTTTTTTTTTTTTTGTTTTTGTTTTTTTTGTTTGACAAGTTTTTATTTGTTTGCTTTTGGTCTTGAATTTGTCTTCACTGCTCTCCCTGCAGTATAAGAATGGAGAGGCCCTATTATTGCTGTTTAGGTAATTGCATTGGAGACTCTTCCACTATTTAGTTTTTAGCACTATTTAGTTTCGGAAAATGTAGTTCAAATATTAAACTCACTTCCTTGATGCAAAGGTGACTGAACTTGAGTGTCTATGCAAATGTCAAAGTGCTCATATCAACATATAGCTGAAGGTCTGTAGGTCTACACAAAGTTACACTAAGAAAAATGTCAGTTTTTTTTTTTTTTTTCATGTTTCCCTGATCTAATCTAAATACAGAATTCAGGTATTATAAACTTAATTTGATATTACAATGTAAACATTCATTACTAAACTTTTAAAACTATACACTTATAAAACTGTTGTCCAATATAGTAGCACTGTTTTTGTTTGGGGTCAGTTTGACTCAAGAAAAAAATACATTGTACGGAAATATAATTTAAAAGACAATGAGATCCCAACCTCTCTGGCATTAAACCACAGGGCCTTAACAAAGAAAACACCAAAAATTTATGGATGGAACGATAGGATGAACAAACCACTTTTGGGATTTATTTTCTTTTATTATTTTCTTTTACTATTTATTACCATGACCTGCTCAGAAGTCTATCTATTCCACCTTCATTTTATCAAGTTTACCTTATCATAGATCACTGGCGTACGGTGGTGTTTTAAAAATGAGGATATATTATTGCAGAAGAATATGATTGCAGAAAAATACATACGTTTGTATTGAACATTTATGGAGCAACATATTTTGTGTGAAAATAAATCATACAAGTTGTTTATTTTGTTAAAAAATGTCATAAATCTATCAGGTGGCAAGGGCTCACCAGCATGGGGTAAAAGGCACACAGTATTGATATTGAAATACACTGTGTGCAGAATGATTAGGCATGTTGATATTCTGGTCATATTTTTTTTCCAAACACATTTTACCAATTCCAAACCACATCAGTCTTAATAACTACTATTAATTTTGTATTTAATCATTTGTAAGTGATATATAATTGTCCGTGAAGGCTGGAAGTGAAAAACTCCTTATATTCAGGTGTGCAGAATTATTAGGCATGTTTTCGTTTACAGCTAAAATGAGCCAAAAAAGAGATTTAACCCAGACTGAAAAGTCCAAATTATTAAATGCCCATGAGAGGAATGCAATACTAATGCATTACAAGAATTTGCAAAGTTAAGGCTTGACCATTGGACAGTGAAATGCTTGTTGAGTCTGCATGGTCAGAAAAAACAGGTGGAGAAGAAAAGATGCATGTTAACTGCAAAAGAATTAGGAATTAAGGTGAAGAATTAGGTGTGACACCATCAGGAACCGTTTCCAGTTCTCCAGCGCCACCATTTTCCAGAACTGCAACCTACCTGGAGTCTTCAGAAGTGCAATGTGTCAGGTTCTCAGAGACTTTGCTTGGTAAAAAATCCTAAAAAATGCCCCTGACTTAATAAGAATAACAAGCTGACGTCTTGTGAAATACATGAAGACAGTTTTTTTTATAGGCGTTATAGACAGATAAGTTGAGAGTGACTCTTGAAGGACAAGCATCACATCCTCTTGTGCCTCTGATTCAAAAATTTATCTTCCAAAATCTGGCAGTAAGTTTTGGGAGTTCATGTTTAGTCTCCTATCCTGAAAAGTCTGACTTGCAGAGATGGACTAAAATGAACTCCCAAAACTTATTGCCAGATTTTAGAAGATAAATTCTTGAATCAGAGGTACAAGAGGATGTGATGCTTGTCCTTCAAGAGTCACTCTCAACTTATCTGTCTCTAAAGCATATAAAAAAACTGTCTTCATGTATTTCACAAGACGTCAGCTTGTTATTCTTATTAAGTCAGGGGCATTTTTTAGGATTTTTTACCAAGCAAAGTCTCTGAGAACCTGACACATTGCACTTCTGAAGACTCCAGGTAGGTTGCAGTTCTGGAAAATGGTGGCGCTGGAGAACTGGAAACGGTTCCTGATGGTGTCACACCTAATTCTTCACCTTAATTCCTAATTCTTTTGCAGTTAACATGCATCTTTTCTTCTCCACCTGTTTTTTCTGACCATGCAGACTCAACAAGCATTTCACTGTCCAATGGTCAAGCCTTAACTTTGCAAATTCTTGTAATGCATTAGTATTGCATTCCTCTCATGGGCATTTAATAATTTGGACTTTTCAGTCTGGGTTAAATCTCTTTTTTGGCTCATTTTAGCTGTAAACGAAAACATGCCTAATAATTCTGCACACCTGAATATAAGGAGTTTTTCACTTCCAGCCTTCACGGACAATTATATATCACTTACAAATGATTAAATACAAAATTAATAGTAGTTATTAAGACTGATGTGGTTTGGAATTGGTAAAATGTGTTTGGAAAAAAAATATGACCAGAATATCAACATGCCTAATAATTCTGCACACAGTGTACATTAACTATAATAATAATGTTTTATATATATATTCAGACATTGAAAAAAACACTCCCCTCCCTCCAGGCACAGCTCTCATAGAACACGAGACACATGAACGAGCCAAAATGCTTTACGTTTCTTGAAATAATAATTTCTCAATATTAAACATTGATTGTCAGTCTTTATTCATCTGTTGCTTGTGGTTTCTTTTTAAAATCCATAAAAGTAAATAGTGAAAATTACATGGCTAATGTCATAGAATAGCATAGTTTAATATAGCGGGCCAGACTGTAACGCAGTGTTACAACGTTAAACCACGTATGATACAATTAACCCAGCGTTAGTTTGTGCCCCGCGCACCCCTAAGCTAAATAATCCTGCAATGACAAAAATATTTAAAAGGAAGTAACCACGTATTTGGGTGGTTTAATATTATAATTCATTATCAATATATTAAGACCATTCATGTTATTTAAATTACTAAAATAGTCTATAGACAATAATGTGTAATAATAATTCACCACACTGCAGAGGATGATGCGATGACAAATACAAGCGCAAGTTGTATTCATTACATTGATCTATATATATATATATATTTTTTTTTTAAGGAAACGTGCCGGCTAGAACAAACAGCAACACAGTAGCGAACAATAAACACTAGAATGGCAAAACAAAAGTTAAACAATTCATCCAAAGTTTGAACAATATGAGTAACGTTAGGCTAAAACATCTTTATGAGATCGCTGTCAGATGAGCCGTCAGATGCTAAGCCGACCCAGGACGCATAACTTAGGCTACCATCAGACTCTCCATCTCTCATGGTATTTAGTGCTTCTAATACCCCTTCGGCATCAATAAATCGCCGACTTTCACTCATTTTGACTTTATTTATGAAACTGATAACCGCTAATTCAGTGAGTAAAAGGCGCTGCCTAGCAATGTACGATGTTACATAAGCGACAAGATTATGACAGCGAGAAAATACAGGCATTATATATATGGATAAATTTGACCCGTTTTGGCGCTTTTAGGTATAAATGCCCCATTTTTCGATCTGGTGTTATCTAAACACGTTTTAACATCAGGGGATTTTAAATTACACAATTTAAGTAAAAGTCAATGACTGGGAGACTTGTTTTATGGAAAATCTGTTATGTACATTTGAATAACAGGTATGGGTAAAATTTTCCCCGTGGCGGTCCTAGTGTTAAACTCGCTTCCTTGAATGCAAAGGTGACTGAACGATTGTCTATGCAAATGTCATAGTACTCAAATCAACATAGCTGAAGGTCTACACAAAGTTACATTAAGAAAAATGTCAGTTCTTTTCATGTTTCCCTGATCTAATCTAAATACAAAATGCAGGTATTAACTTAATTTGATATTATAATGTAAATGTAGCGGTCGTTCCTCTGCGTTGTGTTGATTTATTTTTTTTTAGGTGTATAAATAAAGGATTGCCCACACAAAGCTGGGTTTTGTGGCGGGTGATTTAATTTCAGTACCTGTATTCGTAAACACAAAACAAAAACAGGCACTATCAGCGTTGCTTGTTCTGCATTGCCTCTCTCCACTTATAGCATCGCCGGAAAGAGAGCACTCCAATCATAACATTTACACGTTTACAACACACATTTACATTATATACAATGATATTATAATAATAGTATAATAGTATATATAGTACAATAATATAATAGTATAAACAATAATAGCAATAATATTTAACAATGATAATATTAAGTGAAGTTCGTATGCATTTTTGTACATTCATACCAGAAATACAGTGTTTAAAATATCAATTAACATACCTGTATTCGTAAACACAAAACAAAAACAGGCACTATCAGCGTTGCTTGTTCTGCATTGCCTGTTAACCACAAAATGCATGTTAAATGTACCAGGTAGTTAATCATTAAAACACATATCATTTTCACTTCTTAATACTAGATTCGTTATCTTCATCTAATATAATACATCTCATTAAACACATATACATATATCTCTTTATATATATCTTCATATCATAACCGCAATATTAGCCGTGCATCTCTCGCACGTGTTACACGCACGCCGCCGCCATTTTGAATAGTTCGCTGTTCACCCGATAATTAAACTCAAAAACTTATTTTAACACAATCATAACTCCAACAAACAGTTCGACATAACATCAGCTTGAATACTTTCTCATATTTGATAGTTTAAACATGAAGTGAACACTTATGAAACATACTATAATATGACATGAACAGAGCTCGTGAGATCGTACCTCTCTCCACTTATAGCATCGCCGGAAAGAGGACGAACCTAGATTGCACCGCAATTTTCTTCTCTCACCTACGTATGACGTCAGCTGACGTGCATCCTGTGATTACTACCTTTAATAAGAGCTCACAATTGTCTTTCAAAATAAAATACCCCATTACCAATAATATATAACGAATAAAATAAAATATTATAAACAAATAAAATGAATAATCTGGTGTAACAACATATTTCTGCTACATAAACAATCATTACTTTACAACTGTTGTCCAGTATAGTAGCACTGTTTTTGTTTGGGGTCAGTTTGACTCAAGAAAAATAATACATTGTAGAGAAATATAATTTAAAAGACAATGAGATCCCAACCTCTCTGGAATTAAACCACAGGGCCTTAACAAAGAAGACACCAAAAAATTTATGGATGGAACGATTGGATGAACAAACCACTTTTAGGATTTATTTTCTCACAAAATGTGTTGCTCCTCCAATATTCAATGAAAACAAGTAGTGAGAAGAACATTGCCTTTCTGTAGTGTTAGCAATAAAACCAAATAATATTGTCATAAACAGTTACGTTTAAAATACGGAAGGCTGGTGACATTACAAACTGTAGCGTCTTTAGGCACCACGCAGCCCGTGCAATTGGAACACGATTTCTACCAAGGGGTACTTAACTAAAAAGACGGGTTTCTGTAGAGAAATACAATACAGTGTGCATGGACACACTGAAACCGAAACAAGAATTTGCGCTAGAAATACATAATGTGCAGTTTCTGTATAAGAACAGACATACAGTGCTCATTAACACTATGCATTGATGGTGAATGAAAAGAAGTGTGAACAAATCAATTAGCGATTCATTGGTAGGAGACTAGAACTGTGTCTGAAATCGCCCCCTATACCCTTAAATAGGGCACTGTTTGAGGGGACAATTAATACTGATTTTAGGTGCCATTTGTAGTGGAGTCTAAAACATATTACTATTATGCACCACAAACATGAAGGAACAACCTTTGTACACTCAGCCAATGCCAAGACAACCCCTGCATCCCAATATTCATACTAAGCATTCTAAATAGTATGTTTGTATAGTATGTAGTAAGAATAAGTGTGTCCCAAAGCATGAAAAGAGTATGTCAAAAGTCCCCAGCTGGTACACAATTTCCGGTGGAATTTCTAAGTGTGAATCAATGCACAACCTAACAGCTAATATTGCCCACAATCCACTGTGCTTTTGAGAAGGATTTGGTTCAGAACTACAAACATGAATAAACCAATAAAAAAACTACAAACATGTCAGATGGCAGATGTATGTAACCTATGATATAGAGAGATTTTGATTTAAGTGTGACAAAATGATTGACAGGCCATTTTTTTTTTTTTTTTTAATGCATGCCAAACTACTTACATGAAAATCTATCAACGAGTATAGAACAACTACAACAACAAACACATATAAAATAAATAACCAAAACCAGAAACCGGGGGGAGATTTAAAGGTGTTATTTAACGCACATATATTCAATGGGATGCGTGCACACTGTCATCAAATTTCCACATATGACCTCTCATCTGCATCTGGATATCTTTCTTTGAAGTTAAAGAAAGAAATGCGAAGAAGAATTCCTTCTTTTGGCTTTGTTGTATGAAACCCCATTAGTCTGAGAATGAGATTAAAAAAAAAAAAAAACAAGGATATTAACTAATAGATCTGTCTCAAAGGGCCATAGACAACCGATTTTTTTCTTTAAATATGTTAAATATAAATAAGAAAATGTATAGATATGCAACTGTGTATAGATATGATGAATTTTCTTAGCAAGTTGTAATTTTTTATTAACTGCAGTGAGTGTGAATTTGTGAAACCACTGAAATTCATGAGACATTTAGGAACCAAAATGGTCCATTTTCAAATTCAGACTGTGATGTTAATACTTTTGTATATTATTGATCAATACGACATAACAACACATTTTACATTACTTTAACTCGTTAAAAATAAAAAAAAAAAAAAAAAACTTTTCTTTTTAATAAGTTTTACACAAAAGTTGAAAAAGTTAATTTAATATAATGACTTGTACAGACAATTTGAACTGAAGTTTTTAAGTTTAAATATTTGGATTTTTTTACAGTGTGAAAATGTTAATAGAATAAAATTATGTTAGCATGCTATGCTGGAATGCGATCTGTTTTTCAAGTAGAAATTAAAAGAGTCTGTAATATTTGTTAAAATGTCAGACCATAATGATTTGAATTTTGGAAGTTGGATAAAAGTGTAAATTTTATGTAAATGTTATTAGGATGATATGAACTTCTGGTAACATTTTAGAATACTGTTCCGTCATTAATGAATAACTACACAGGAACAAATGACTAATGCACTAGTAACATTATAGTAACTACTATTAACTAACAAGAAACTCTGATTAATGAATTACTAAGAACTACTATATACATGTTCAGAATTAATGTGAATAATGCAAAATGTTTAATTAATTCTAAAGTGCAGATCATGGTAACCCACTAGTAATTACTCATGTATTACAAAATACTTCAGAAGGAATTTGGATCCGTATTTTAAAGTGAAGATCATGATAACTGCCTACTAATGACTAAAGTCATTTTGCATCATTCACATTAATTATGAACCTGTATATAGTAGTTCTTAGTAGTTCTCCGGGAGATTTGAAAAAATAGTAGTTAATAATAGCTAATAGTAGTTACTATAATGTTAATAGTGCATTAGTCATTTGATACTGTGTAGTTATTCATTAATGACAGAACAGTTTTCTAAACTGTTACTGAACTTCTTATTAATCTCCTATAAGAATTTAATTAATCTTCTAGGATGCCTTTAAGTCAAGTTAGCAAGCAACCCCTCTACCTGAGAAATTGGTCTGCATTTGTACTGTTCCAGATCGTCTCCAGCAGCTGCACACTGGCTTTAGTGGCAACCTCTGCAGCTTCATTATGCAGGAAACCATGGCTTGAATCCTTGTAGTCTTTATTGATGCCATCCCAGCTTTTTCGAAAGCCAGTTGTTAAGTCTGGAGTACCTCCATGGCTGCACTTACCTGTCCGGATATAATAATAATAATAATAATAATAATAATAATAATCAGTATGATGATTTAATCTGTATGTTGCTCACAATGTTCTGGCTCTGTTGTTGATGAGGTTTTATCAGAGAATGAAAAAAGTTACCTTCTGGTTTTGTTATTCCGAAGTATCCTGATGTCAAAATCTGTTTGTCAAGAATACTTTGCAGAATTTTTGCTCCACAGTGTTTATCTGGACAGTCTTTCTGACATGTTTTAGTGTCCTTACCTGGAACGAATATGCAAACAATTATATATATATATACACTACCGTTCAAAAGTTTGGGTCAGTAAGACTTGTAATAGTCTTTAAAGTAGTCTCTTATGCTCATCAAGGCTGCATTTATTTGATTAAAAATATAGAAAAAAAAAAAAACAGTAATATTGCAAAATGTTTTTACAATATAAAATAATGTTTTTTTATTTTAACATACTTTAAAATAGAATTTATTCCTGTGATGAAAAGCTGCATTTTTATCAGCTGTTACTCCAGTCTTAAGTGTCACATGATCCTTCAGAAATCATTCTAATATGCGGATTTATTATTAGAATGATCAATGTTGGATAATATCAACAGTTGTGCTGCCAAATATTTTTTGGAACCTGTAATTTTTTTTTTTTTCAGGATTCTTTCATGAATAACAAGTTTAAAAAGTACAGTGTTTATTCAAAATATAAATATTTTATAACAATGTAAATTATTTATTATTAACTTTTAATTATTCACTTAATACATCCTTGGTGAATAAAAGTATTAATTTCCTAAAAAAAAAAAAAAAAAGAAAAAAAAAAAATGTACTGACCCCAAACTTTTGAACGGTAGTGTGTATATATATATATATATATATATATATATATATATATATATATATATATATATATATATATATACACAGTATATATATATATATATATATATATATATATATATATATATATAAACAAACACATTTTCTCTCTCTCAGACACATACACACTTACCTGCAATTACTGGTAGTTGCTTGTCTGGGTTGATCAGGGCATCACAGGGTTCTTTTTTTCCCAGCTCAATCCAGTTACTGTGACTGTAGAAATCCTTTAATTTACCAAATGACATGTGCGGGTTAGTAGATGTTCAGACTTTCAGCTCATGTAATGTGAATTCAAGCCATGTGATGTTTATTTGTACAACACATTTCAAATATCAATATCACTTTTCAAATAATTTTTCATATAAGCATATTTCCCAAAAATGTGCCTCAGTGTTTTATTCTATATTGAAGAGTTTTAAAAGGGGGGGGGGGCAAGCCTTTATCCATGTAAAGCTAAAAAGAGCATCCAAAGGCAACTGTGGCAAGGAGAAAAATGTCCAGTGAAGAAAAAACCTTGAAGAGAACTAGACTCATCCATTAACTCAGACGTTATCTATGTGGCTTAACTGGAATCTCCATGCGCTGCAAGTGCTGATGTTTCTGTCACATTTGCATCACACATATGCATTCACTACAGTGATGCAGCTTTACTTGTAACTCACCTGTAAAGTGTGCAGGATTTTCCCAAGTGTCTCTCTTGCATTATCAAAGTTTCCCTTTTTTATCCACGCTATGATATCCTTAATCCCATCGATTATGAGCACTTTTCCTTCGTTAAATGTCTCACTGTCGAAATGGTGTTTTGAACTAAATGGATGTTTAAGGTCTGTCATCACATTGTAGTAGGAAATTATTTTTATTGCTGTTTCAAAGTTATCTAGAAATTTCTCTTTTTTACAGGCTTTTGGCAGTGCCTTTGTGTCCAATGGATCTGGCTGTTAAACCAAAGAAAAAATAAAACAAACTAATATTATTTTCAAATCAAATTAAATGTCACCAATTCCAATCCATTCTAACAAGTTAGTACAAACACAGAAATTAGCTTTACATACTCACTAAAAGATTTCTTTAAAATGATTTGAAATAATTGCTTACGCACAGATCCTGTATAGTCATACCTTTTTAAAACCTTTTTCAATGCTCTCGCAAACCTTTGCAGTAGCACGTAAAATAGCCATTCTTGTGATGTCTTGATGATTTTTTGACTCTTTTTTTTGCTTTACATGAAAGGTCTGAGAACCCATCAGAAGAGCCAGCAGGAAAAATGTGCTTCTCATTCTCAGATTCTTGAAAGATCAGCTGCCCTCAATCAATCTCTATAAGCTCAAACTTGTGAGCTGTATAATATATATGTACATATATATTTAAATTGATATGAAGAAAACTTGCATAAAGATATAAATTTGTATAGATATCACGTCGTGACCTGCTGAGAAGTCCATCTAGTAATTCTGCTTTTAACATTTTATCACATTTACCTTATCATAGATCATTGGCATATGGTGGTGTTTTAAAATGAGGAGGCAGTTATAAATGTAGGGTACAACAGGGCTAAAAGCACCCCCTAAGAAACAAAATGTGCTTTTCACTGTGCCTGAAGAATATGATTGCAGAAAAATACTTATTAAAAACAATCATACTTGTTCAAAACAATCATTTTAGCAAAGTCTGTACTATTTTCTGCTTATTTTGATAAATAAAATAATTATTTTTTGTTCAATAAATATACTGTCATTAAAAAATGTTGATATAAAACATATATTTTAAAATATAGAAACAAAACCATTTCAAAATGTAAAGATTCTGAAAGCATCGAAGGAGATCCCATAATAATTTAATAGATAATAAAAATAATTTATATAGTATAATATATTATAATAATTATATAGTATAAATTATTATAATAATTTAACAGTACCAACAACAAATTATATTTTATTATGTGATATAATTAATAGCATGTTTTTAAATATGATGGTTTCATTCTAAACATGGTGATTATTTCTATAATATATACATATAACATAATATATGATATTTACCATCTGAATCTAACAATGTCATGTCAACAAACGGAAAAGTCAGCCTTCTGTTAAATATAATGTTAATATTGTGCCTTTTAGCCCAAACAGCAGGGGTGTTTTTACCCCAAATACTATACTTTTAAATATTTTTTTGTTATTTAAAAACTGCTGTTTTAATTATCTTAAAAAAAAACTGAAAATCATTAGGAAGACATTTGCCTCAAGGTATATTTAATAATTTTAGCGATTCTCATTTGCTACTTAAATCTACAACAGTTTTAAAAACATGAAATAATAGGTAAAGTAAGCACAGAATCGACTTTGCTCTGCTGCCCGCGATCGCGCCAAGTATCAACTAATATGTTTTGGAACGTGCTACGCCACGTTTTTCTGACATCTAGTGGTTTAGAGGAAAATAATATGAAAGAGGCCTTTTACCCGAGAGGGGTATAACTGCAGCCTAGAGATTTCCAAATGGGGGCGGGAACTCCAAAACGGGCTGGGCGCTGGGTAAGTCAATAATAATAGGCTGAAGCCAGAGCCAGTGGGGAAAGTCTCTGCATGACCAGACCCTGCCCCATCTTGGAGTTCCCTCCCCATTTTGGAGATCCCCAATCTGCAGTTACATATACTTCTTTTACCCTACTACTTATTTATGCTACTTATTGCAAATAGTGGCAGTTGTGTGCGCCTCAGTATTGTAGTACATTATACAACAGTATGCAATAATAATAACAATGATGTGATATCTCATTTGAAAAAGCAGAAAAAAAACGTTCGGCAAAACGTGAATTCAAACCCCGGTCGATCGCGTCGAAAACAACTTCAACACATACTTTACCATCTAAGCCACTGGAGCTGTTATCAGAGGATAGCCTTTTGTAATGTTTTGTAATCAGACATTGGTGGGCGGAGTTAGATAGCCTTTGCCAAATAGCCTTTGCCAACAAGGCAGGCTTGGATAAATGGTGGATAAAACACGTCCGACATTCTATGAAATTTGCTGGTCAAAAAGCTTGTATTATGTAATACGGATGTGGTCTTTTTTCTTTTCTCCTTGTTGTGACGCGCCCTAGTTTCCCTTCACTTGACTTCATCCCAAAGATCCAAAGAACACAGATTGGTGGTCTCACTCTTGCCAATTAATGCAAGAACACAAATGCTGTTTGACATCTGTTGACTCTAGAGTAAAATAAAATATTTTAGTGGTGTTTCTATTGTTTCCACTGTCGTGAGCAAATAAAGCCTCAAGAAATGAATCCTTTTGTGAACCACTTAGCTGAAAAGCTTCAGTGTTCACGTGTGAACACACACCCAGAGCAGTGGGCAGCCATATTGCTATCGCTGTGGCACCCAGGGAGCAGTTTGGGGTTTGGTGCCTCACTCAAGGGACTCACCTCAGTTGTGGTATTGAGGGTGGAGAGAGCGCTGGATATTCACTTACCCCACCTTCAATCCCTGCCGGGCATGGGACTCAAACCTGCAACCTTTCGGTTATAAGCCTGACTCCCTAATGCGCATTAAGCATTTCCCTGCTCAATGCAAACACCTACAATCAATTCTTTAGCAAGCTTTCCCTGGCCACAACCTTTACAGCCTTGTACAGTTATGGTGATTCTACAATTGCATTACTGGCGTCACTTTCATTGACTGTTGTCAGTGAGAAAATTAGAGTACCTTCTTTTGTCTCTTTCATGTGGCCCACAAAGGAACAAATTTAATGGGGCTGGATTTATTTCACCGCTCTGGGATTCACCCTAGTGGACACAACAGTATTGCTGCGGATTTCAGCCATCTAAATAAAATGTACAATAAAGTTAACCTTGTGGCCTTGTTAATGAGAGTGTGCAGTAGGCTATATAACTAATAAATTATGCTACTACTCAGATTAAATGATCAAGATAATAGCAAGACTAAATCATAAAAACAAAATACTCAAAAAGACTACTTAATTTGTATTATAATCTAATATTACTAAACTGAGACTAAGTGTGAATATATGTACTGTCACGGCCAGCTCGTCCCCGACCATAACATAAAGAGGACCACATATGCAAACGAAAATTTTGAATTACAAATTCGTTTATTAAGGGAAAAATTGTTAGTTACAAAAACAAGAAAACAACAAAGTCTAGGGTTAGAAATAAACAACAACAACAACGAAAAAGGTAATCCACTGGGGTAGCAAATATTGACGAAAAAAAGATAATTAACAAAAGAACAGCTGGAGCAAACGACTTCTCTGGAGAACAAAGTTCCACCAGAGGAAGTGACGCTGATTGTCTCCATAACACCTTTTATACTCTCCGCCCATAACATCTTTAATTGGCGACAACGTCACACATGGATGTTACACTGCCACCAACAGGTAGAGAAGGGGAAAACAGGGCCGTAACAGTACCCACATTGTGCTCAAATCATTACAACTGCTGTTACATCATTTTTCCGCCAAGCCAAAAAAAAATTTAGTTTTATTTTTTTTCCATTTCCTGAAAAGCAGTGTTCAGCCTGACAGTGACAATAGATAACATTTCAGCATATGACAAATTTATCTCTCAGTTCTGATCTTTTCTCACAATTGTGAGTTTATATCACAGAATTCAGGAGAGAAAAAAAAAAAAAAACAGAAGGCGTGTACATCCATCTGTTAAATTAAGTTGGGTTAATTGCTTCTACTGTCCTCATTTGTAAGTCACAGTAAATTATCAAAATGATTAAATGTAAAGTAAATGTAAGTTTTCAGCATTAACATTAATACCTCCAGTATTATTTCTGTGTGGCTACTAAAGGGCACTTGATCAATTTCATCATATGTTCTTATTTCAATTAGAAAGCAGTTTTAGCAGCTCCTGTGGCAAGTTGAACTTCCTCAGCTGGCGAAGTTAGTGCAACCTTTGCTGGGCCTTTTTAACAATGGAGTCAATGTGAGTGTCCCACTTCAAGTCCTGAAAGATTGTGGTCCCCAGGAACCTTAACGTCTCCATTGTCATTACAGTGCTGTTCATGATGGTGAGTGGGGGAGAGCAGGGAGGTTTCTACTAAAGTCCACGAACGTCTCCACAGTTTTGAGCATGTTGAGCTCCAGGTTGTTAAGACTGCACCAGACAGCCAGCTCTTTAACCTCCTGTCTGTAAGCAGACTCATCATCGTCCTGAATAAGGCCGATAAGTGTGGTGTCTTCTGCAAACTTCAGGAACTAAAAAGAGGGGTCTTTTGAAGTGCAGTCAGCCGAGCTGAAGTCCACAAACAGGATCCTCATCAGGACCATCCCTGGTCTGTCTAGATGTTGCAGAACATAATGCAGTCCCATGTTCACTGCATCATCCACAGACCTGTTTGCCAGAGATGGCAAAAGTTCACACATCCTTCACTCAAGTAGAAGTACAGATACTCATGTTTAAACATACTCTGGTAAAAGTAGAAGTACTGACTACACTTTTTTACTCAAGTTAAAGTAAAGAATTATGAGCTCTGACATGTACTTAAGTAAAAAGTACCCATTAGTACTGCCTGTTTTAGTGTCACGCTGGTAACTGGACCTCAAGTCATACTGACACATTAACACAAAATAATTTCCATTTAAAATTTTGTTAAGCTGATGAGTGTATCAAGGCTGAACAACCACCATGTAGAGCAGGGCAGGACTGGGACAAAATTTCAGGCCGGTGAATTCTCACACTCATCCAGGCCATCCCACACACCCACAGCAAATTCTGAAACCACCTATTTTTTGTATGTCCGTCACATTTTTTAAAAAAAAAGGGTTTAAAACCTAATAATTAAACCAAATAATTAAAGGTTTTATCTTGAACTGCACCTTCATTTCTATTTTCCTTTTCAATCTCTTTATTTTCCATAATATCTCTCTGCGTCTCACTTTGTGTGTGTTTACGTTTTTCCCACTAAATCTCTTGTACCTGCCCCTTTTCCCATCAGCAATCTACTGTTATGAACAGAACTGTCTCCACCTTCTTGCAAAACAACCACCTCATTGTATTCTGTTTGCAATAACATAACTTTTTTTAGTTCAATTTAAAGTATCACATTATGACCATGTGTTGTTTTATTAAATACTATTTTTTAAATATTTAGTAAAACTATATTTTCTAAATTGCCTAAATGTCAAAAATAGTACAATAACAATTACATTGACAATATCTTTACATAAAATTCTTATTCTGAACATGTTATTGCTTTATCATGAGTATCATATTTTTCTCTTATTAAAATTATCTATGTTTTTTTTTTTTTTTGTTTTTTTTGTTTTTTGGCGGATTGATTACAATCTGTTTTAATTCACAACCACAGTTTTACTACAAATGTCATGGTTAGACTATGGTTAGTGTAGCAAAGCCATGGTTAATTTGTGGTTACCGTGGTTTAACTATAGTAACCATGATTTTTGGTTTTAATTTTCGTAAGGGTTGGGTTATTATCTGCTCTAGCTCCCTCTAAACATTATGAAACGATCTCTTATAACATTCGTTTGCTAAATTACTACTGTAACTTTACAGTAGATAATAATGATGTCCTTCTACATACAGTATTTTGAGTAATTGTAATTTAGTTTAGTTTACAGTATTATTAATCCTCTGGCTGCTACTGCTAAGAGTCGTTAGTACTTAACTAAGTAAACAAAGACAAAACTACAGTAGCCTATTTACAGATGAAACTGACCTGCACTTGAAGTCCTGGTCAATAGTTTTGCCTCTCAGATCCACTCCATTCTCGAGTCTCTCGCATTGATTACTCTGATAGAAACCATTTGGCAGAGACGCAGAGCTTGCGAGCCAAATCGCGCTGCCAGACTAACCGATTCATGATTTACAGATTCATAATCGTATTGTGGTCCACCAAATGCAGATTAAAACTAAAGTAACGAGCCTGTTTTGGAGATGTAAGAAGTAGAAAGTACAGATATTTGAGTAAAAATGTAAGGAGTAAAAGTAAAAAGTAGTCAGAAAAATAAATAGTGAAGTAAAGTACTGATACCAGAAAAATCTACTTACGTACAGTAACAAAGTATTTGTACTCAGTTACTTCCCATCTCTGCTGGGAGAGGATCCAGCAAGGATGGTGTAACACATGGGCCTGGTGCTTTTTTCCTCTTTTGCTTCCAAAAGACCTGGCACACATGACCATCACAATTGTTTCTTTTGTTCAGTACATTTGGTCAAAATCTGGAAAAGATTATGTTGTATTGGCAATGACAAGGCAGAAAATAGGCTACCAGGGTGCATTTCCCAAAAGCATTGTTAGCTAACTATGGTCACAAGTTCCGTCATTACCAACATAGCTCAACAATTTGGTGTTTTCCGAAACCATAGTTCAAACAAACATTCCCAAACAGCGTCGCAATCTTACGCAGTTGGAACTACAACCATCAACATGTGGTTAGAAACATAGTTTCTTGTTAGTAAGACATATGGGCTTAAATAAATTCTGCTCTTGGGCACACTAAGCAAGCTAACATACAGTACAATCTATATCTTCCACTCTATCTAAGTAAAAATGAATTTTAATCTATGTATTTTTGTCCTCGATAAGCGCCATTTTTGAAGAAGAGTGTGCATGTGCACAAATGCCTAAAGGAACCACAGAGTATGACATAAGAAGGAACCCACGATGAAATAAAGCAATATCGGTACTGGTATCAGATTTGGCCAATAGCTGTTTGCCAATACAATGTAATATATATTTAATATTATCATGCTACCATTCCCAAATAGCACATCTGCAAGATGTCTGTTAAAGCTCATTTGATCTGGAAAACATCTGCTGTGTACAAACATCTGACATACGTCTGTAAGATGTCAGTTTTACATACATTCTAAATCATAAACATCTTAAAGACATCTAATAGACGTCTATTTAATACCTGATAGGAAACGTCCTATCGACGTATATTGCAGATAAGCAAACACTCTAAAAAAATATGTCTTCCAGACACATTCCTTCTCCGTGATGTATGTGTGTCAAACACAGAGGTGTTCTTCTTATGAATATTACTACATTTAATTGATTTTAAATAATTGCTGCTGAGCAGTTTAAATATTCATACTTCATCAAAGCTCTTGCCGACCTTTGCAGGATAAATGCGCTACCCATTATCAGATAATTATGAATGTAAGTATATTATGATCATAAGTATGACTCTTGAAAATTTGGTTGCCGTCAACTAATCTTGTATGAGCTTAACTAGAGTGGTGTATAACATACTGTATAACATACTGATAGTCATTTGAACTGATATTAAGAAAATGTTCAACGTTACCTAAAGATATGAACATTTGTGTAGATATCATATCACGACTTGTGCAGAAGTATATCTATATGTAAATTACAGAATACAACCTTCGTCATTTTATCAAGTCATTTTCCTTTCATAGAACAAATGAAGAGTTTAGATGCTAAACCAGCTAAAGGCCATCTCGGTCAAAAATGAGATAATGATACTGAGTCAATGCTCCTGACACATAGTATATGTCCATCAAATACTTTTACTTCAAACACGTTAAATTCCAGCCTCAGCCCAATCAGAAGTACCAGTACTTACATAGAAACCTATACAAAGTAGCCAGAAAGAAATGCTCATTTTAAAGAAATACGTCAGATGGATTTAGAGGTTTTTGCATCTGAACTCTTCAAATGCTTCTCCAACTTAAACACTCATCGATCACAGTCACTTCTGGATTTATTCTATACACTGCAGCCCCTGCAGTCTGTGTGTGTGTAAAAAAATTTGAAGGTGAGTGGCTACAAAACCTGCCCTCCCCAGATCTAACAGGATAGGTGAGATGCCCTCACTCCTTAGTATAAGTGACTCAAACTTTGGATGAACAGTTTCAGCTTAACTAACCAAAAACATTTATTTAAATGAATTGAATATTGAATGGAATAAATGAATTAAATAAATAGTATTGTTTTCTTTTCAATTACCTCACAGGAGGAGGGAAACGATTTCAAAATGCAGTCCATTCAAAATTAAATAAAAAATGTAGAAAAGAACAAAGAAAATCAACAACTTGTGACTTTTTAAGTTGAATCTTCAACAACAAAATTAGTGTCCCTCTTTTACTATGCTGAAGAGTATGGTAAATGACTTAATGATAAAATGATGAAGGCTACATTTCAGATATGCAGAGCAAGTTGTGTGATATCTATACAAATATTCATGTCTTCAGGTAATGGTGTAAATTTTCTTCATATCAATTCAAATTACAATGTAGATATATATATATATATATATATATATATGCAGTGCACTCGTTTAAGCTCATATGAGACTGATTGAGGGCAACTCAACTTTCAAGATCTCTTTGAGTCGTTTTTCATATTCTTAATCATCTGAGAATGAGGAACGCATTTCTCCTGCTGGTGTTTATGACTGGTGCTCAGACTTTTCATATTAAGGAAAAGCCCAACTCTAAAAATCATCAAGACATCACAATATCAGCCATTTTACGTGCTACTGTAAAGGTCTGTGAGAAGGTTGACGGCTTCGCAAAGGTATGAACATATGCATGATCTGTGTGTGAAAGAGAAGAATTTTATCTATTCTAAATCTACTAGACACTATGTTCAATGGGAGTCATAAAACACTTTTAACACAGTGTTTGCTAGAGAAGTAATAAAACAAACAAATGTTAGAGTGTAAAATGCACAAACACTGTGTGGTTTCGACACACAGATTTCTGTAAGAAAAAAAAAACAACTGACATCTTCAAAAAATAAATACAAAATGCAAATCAATACACTGCAACCAGGATGATAGCAGATTTCAGATGCATTTTAAAAATGCATGGCATCAGTAATATGATATATGCAATATACTCCTTGGTAAAATGTAATTGATAAATGAGCCATTTTAAAATGAATGCAGATAGAAAAAGACATCGGCTCAAATGAAGTAGTGGAATTATTTAAAATTGATCTGATGTTCAAATAATTTTTTGTGACAACTAACTAGACATTTTATGTGTGTGTGTGTGTGTGTGTGTGTTGTGTGTGTTTTGTTTTTTAGCCAGAACCACTGAATCCACAGACACTGGCAAAGGCCTGCAAAAAAGATGCATTTAAAAGTAACTTTGAAACAGGCATAAAAATGATCACCTATTACAACATACAAACAGACCTTCACCATCCTTTCAGTGCAAAACATCATTTTGACAGTGAGACATTTCTGGACGGTAAAGCCCTCATCATCAAGGGAATAGAGGACATCACAGCTGACATGAAAAACAAGAATTTTGAAAAAGCACGAAAGACACTTGGGGCAATCCTGCATACTTTACAGGTGAGTCAGATGCAAAACATAAAATGACAATGCAAAGGTGATTCAAGAATGAATTTGTCATCAATATGATATCAATATATTTATATGAATATGTTAGAATATTTCAGTTAACCTGCAGAGCCTTACAGAAAAAAGAATTTTATTCAATTTTGCTATCGATATACTTTTATGTACTTCTCCAAGTATACTTAAAATGGAAATTAAGCGTACGTGAATTACACTGACAGAAAAGTCTATTTTGCCAGTACTTGGCAAAATAAATTGTATATACAGTTGTGCTACAGATGAAAGAAAAGGAATAGAATAGAATAAGATGCCAGGATGTAGGTAGTAGGTGGTAACAAATACATATTAGGTTATTGCACAATGGGAGGAACATTTAACAGTTCATAAGGTAGACTGCCTGGGGGAAGAAACTGTTCTTGTGTCTGGCTGTCCTGGTATTTGGGGCGCTGTAGCGCCGGCAAGATGGAAAAAGTTCAAAAAGTGGATGACTTGGATATGAGTGATCATTTTCCTCACTTTGTATGTATATCTGGATGATAGGCTATGCTATATATTGTATGTATTCCAAGTACTGAGTAGCCTATTAAACTCTTTTCCCATATTTTCCAGTTTTATGTACTGTCTAATAAACTTACCTGTTTAAATTTATAACAAGTTTTGGGATGGAATAGCTTAGTTGGCTAGTTGTCCATTTTGAGTGTCATTGTGATTATATATATTTTGGCATCCAATACAATAGATTTGTTTGAAAATATTGATTTATAAAGAAAACAGATACATTTCTGATTGTGAGAATATATGAATTTCTGTGTAGTCAACAGGTAGTGTACACAGGAATTTACTTGAAGTACAGTTAAAGGTACTTAATAGTTAATATGGTAGTTGTTAAATTTAGGTATTGGGTTGTGTTAAGAGATCTAGAATCAAGACATTAATATGTGCTTAATAAGTACTAATAAACAGCCAATATGCTAGTAATATGCATGCTGATTAGCTACTAGTTAATACTGAGAACTGGTGTTAGCAAAACTACCAAACTAGTAGTTTACTGAGAGTATACTTTGAAGTGTACTAAAAATGTGCTACAAGTATAACTATTGATGTACCTTGTAGTATAGTTGCAGTACAAATGAAAAACATAGTTGTAAACTAGTTGCATATTCAGTTTACCACTGTTACACTTAAAGCATACATAAAAGCAGGCTGTTATAAACTAAGTTGTATTTAAATAGTACACTTACAAGCATACTGCTGGTACTTTTCATTTCATTTTCACTCTATTTTGAACAAAACAAAATATATAAACACAACAAATGTGTTGCAGCACCAATGAAAAAAACACATCCCAAAGACGTTATACATTACAAAAATGTCCGAAAAGGAGTGGGATGAAGCAAAAGCTTATTTTTCACGTTTCAGTATGTCTTTTAATATATTATACCGATATCAACATGTTTCTTTTTATCTATAAGATGTTGATCTGTGATACTTCAATATTAGTACAATTACTGCATAAAGTATGCCTAAATATATCTGAGCTTTACTTAAGTATACTTAATAAAATTAACTTGAAGTGTAAGGGGAGATAAAGTTTGATTTTTACTAAATGGATCATACAACTTAAAAATGAAGATCTTTTTATCTGGTTTTATCTGGTAAATGAAAGGATTTTTACAGCCACAGTAACTGGATAGAGCTGGGAAACACTGAACCGTGTACTGCCCTGATCAATTTAGAAGAGAGCATACCCAACCCTGCAGGTAAGAGGGTGCATGTGCCTACATAATTATATTTTGAGCATACATTTGTCTCAGAATCAAGTGTGTAATGAATCTAAATTAAAGTAAATAATTGTTTTTGGTTTTCCTTTTATTTAGCCTATGTGGTTGTGACATGTTAAGCAATATAATGAGTTTGTCTTCCCTCCAGATGAAAACACTGAAACATGTGAAAGTAACATTCCTAATACAAACACTGGGGCGAAATTTAAGGATGACATTTTAGAAAAAAAGATTCTAACTACAGGATACTTTGGAAAAAGCAAAAAAAAGGGTAACAGTCAAACAGAACAGTCATGAGCTCAGCCATTCAATACATAATATCATCATACTGAATATTACTATTTTTTGACAGGAAAGTGCAGCCATGGAGGTCCTCTCGACCTCACAACTGGCATGAAGAGAAGCTGGGATGGTATTAATAAAGACGCCATTGATTCCAGTCATGGTTTAGATCATCATAAAGCTGCAGATGTGGCCATCGCCGCCACTGAACAACTGCTGGAGAAGATCTGGAAGAATAATGATGACCCCAGCTTCTTCAGGTACACATGTCAGATTAACAAACTTGATTTAAAGTCATTTCAGTTTTTCTGCTGCTAAAATCAAGAGACAGTGAAAACACATCATATTGCCATGAACTGTTCACCAGTAAACACAACAAACAATATTTCTCCTCATTGCAAGTGAACTTAGACTATTTAATGTCTGGATTTGGTTTTCTTTCATCTTATGTAGTTTTATTCATGGTTTTTGACAGTTTTAATCACGTCAATGTAATTCGATGAGTTTTTATGAAGTACTAGTTAGCTGCATTTTATTGTTTGCAATCAGAATGGTTGTATCAAATTGTCTGCAATGTTTTTGTGTTACAACCTAGCAGTTGAGAAACACTGATCTATAGTATTGTTTAATAATACATATGGACATCTTTTTCAGTCTGATTGGGCTTCAAAAGGACAAGCCGAAGGGAGAATGGAAAACTCGCTTCTCTCTCTTTAGCTCCAAATCAAGAGTTAAAGATGCAAATGGAAGACGCTAATGAAAATATCAAAGTTTGATGCCACTGCATGGGCAAAACACAAACATGTATTGTGTTATGAATATATGTTATGAAATCTCACTCATTTACTGTATTTTCTCATATGAAAATATTCTAATAAAATCTACTTAACCCTTGTGCATCGTTTTTTAATTTAATTTTTTATTTTATTTTTGCCTGTGTTAATGTCAACAGCATAAATTTTGGCACAAGTGTATTAGAATTCAAATATGTAATTCTCATTTCCTTTAATAAATTTATTTTACACTAGGTACTACAAATTGTTACCTTATGTCATATGCAGTGCTAATCAAAGGAGCACACGACTAAGGAGAAATCCAAAAAACGGTCTTTAATAATAATTCCAAGGGAAACAAACATAGAGAACTTAGGAGCAGCGCAAACAGCAAGCATGTCCAAGTAATAACCAGCAAAACAGAACTAAAGGAGGAGAATTTATACAAACACAAGAGAGGAACTAATGACTTAATTAACTAGACTCAGGTGAACTGAATGAACTAATCAGGGCAACTCAGGAAAACTATGTCAAGGCAAGACAAAAGCTGCATTCATGCCATCTGGTAATTCCGAGATGAAAACACGTGACATTCTACTCTATCTGAATTATGTGTTTCTATGGCAACACCATCAACGCCAAAGCCCTCACGTGCTCCTGAACATGTAATTACAACTTGTAAACTTGGAATGTTCTGAGAGTTACGACTTGGACCAGTGACAGATGTACCACGTGACCACCGCCAAGCTCATTTTGGTGCTACTTAGGCGCTACCTCTGAGTCCGACAACGTGGAAAGCTATGAGTAAAATGTCACGTGTTGTCATCTCGGAATTACGGTAATTACGAAAATAAAAATAAAAGAAAGAAAGCAAACAAAGCAGTGTAAGATTGTAGGATTTTGTCATGTGAGATTTGATGTGTGCAAAAATCTTATCTGTATTCTGTAGCGCATCAATGTCCAAACACTGTCCATAGCTGAAGTTGGCTAATAGCAAATAAATAATCCAAACTCTTGTAATGAAAACACCAGTAACCAGGAACCAGGAACAGCCAAAAATAGTCCAGACCGGTGGTTTTCAAACCGGTCCTACGAGCACCCTCAACACTGCATGTTTTCTGTGTCTCCCTCAGCTATCACAACTGATTCAACTTGTCAGCTCATTAGTAAAGACAGCAAGACCTGAAATGGGTGTGTCAAATATGAGAGACCTACAAAATGTGCAGTGTTGGGGGTGCTCGTAGGACCGGTTTGAAAACCACTGGTCCAGACAATGGTCCCACATTGAAAAGTATTTTAAGTACATATTCAAACTGGACCATGATGTGGTGACCTCACCTCACCAATAAAGAGTCTTTCTAAAATGCATACAAATACACTCTCTTAAACTCTTACCATCAATCCAAACATAGGCCATACATGTAACATGCAAAAAACACCAGCAATGTACACTTTTAAATAGTTGCTATTGCTAACTCCCTCTTCTTCTTCCTAAGCGTTTTTGGCAGTTGGCAAACCAACTTGTAGGTGCTTTACCGGAACAAGAGAAATAGTAGAAAAGGTAATTAACTGTGAACGTGTTTTCCTCAGTGTTGCTCAAAGTATATTTTCCAAAATGAAATTGAATTTACATTTTTCAAATACTTCTTATTCTTAATATAATTCTTTCATTTTTCATATGCATGACAATCCATTTTCACATGCTGAACAGATTCAGGTTGATTACAATGTAAACATAATCCATTTGTGTGTTTACCTATTAAATGAAGTGTCGTATTGAGTCATGTATGTCTTATAGACCAATTTTGAGTAGAGGTCACAGTTAGTGATTGCAGGAAAATAGTGGTAACAAGTGGAGGTAAATGGGTAAAATTCATGGAATAAGAGAAAAAACACAATTTCTGTGCCTTTTGATGCCAGAATCGTAATGCAAATAATTTGTATAGAATACTGACGTCAAAGACGCCATTTGAAGCTAAACGCATACGTTTAAACGTATAGGGGAGCGCGGGGCACAAACACTTTTTGAATTTCTCAGTTTGTGATATATATATATATATATATATCCACGTTAATGTCGCACTTGTTTAGTACAAATATGTCGCCTTGTTTCATAATTACAGTGTATACGTTTTTCGTTATTTACCTCAAAAGAAAAGAAGTGAAAAGTGACAACATGCCCCGTATGTGGGGTACACTGTAACATGTGAGGGGCATGTGATCGAATGAAAAAAAATACACACGACAAACTAAAATAATTTGTCAATAAAATAAACTGATTAAATTTTTCAAATAAAATAATGGCATTTTTTAAGATTTTTTTTTTTAAATCTAATTTTTGATGTTAACAATGAACACATCGCAACCATGCGTGGAATGGCCCACGCCAAAACACAGCTATACAATATAGTTAAAACAATTTGCGCAAATAGATGAAACACATTCAGACATTCAAAAAACACTTCCCTCACTCCAAACACAGCTCTCATAGAACACGAGACACATAAACAACGAGTTAGTCAAATCCCCATATAGGTTATTTAAGCTGATGATAGTGTGAAAGTTGTGGAATACCAAGTGCACCGGGCACATGAATCAAGTAAAAACACAGCGTGATCGTTCCCACAGATTTAAGTTTAGTTTGATTATAAACTTGCTGGATGTATAGCCTATTGCTTTTTGTGTTTGAACAACGTATATTCACGTATGGGTTGAGAGATAACCTGGTTGAAATATGTAAATGGTTTTGCGCGTCATGATGTAGGCTAAGCCTTTTATTTAAATGCATACAGCGTTTAAAACAAATTTAACTGTTCAAGGACAATAAGCAGCAAAGCAGAATTAAATTAGGCAAATGCGCGCGTTGAGATGATTTCAGGCTGATACGCACAGCGCGCACCTGCTCGTACAGCTAAACTTGAGTTCTTTTTCGCGCCTTGCACTTAAACATTCAAATACACATCGTTACATGCCAAAATGCCTGTCTCCTCATCAACGCAGTCATTTGTGTCTTAAAAATGAACGTAGTGTAGTGTGTGTGTATATGAAGAGTCCAGATGCAAACCCAGCTAAAAGCCATCTCGGACAAAAATGAGATAATGATACTGAGTGAATGCTCCTGACACATAGTATACGTCCATCAAATACTTTTACTTCAAACTCGCTAAATTCCAGCCTCAGCCCAATCAGAAGTACCAGTACTTACATAGAAACCTATACAACGTAGCCAGAAATAAATGCTCATTTTAAAGAAATACGTCAGATGGATTTAGCTGGTTTTGCATCTGAACTCTTCATATATATATATGCGGCCCTGGTCATAGAATAGCGTAGTTTAATATAGCAGGGCAGATTGTAACACAGTGTTACAACGTTCCCCGTCAGCGCGACTGGAACATAAAACTAGTTAGTGTCTTCTGCTTGTTTGCCAAGCATTAATAAACTTTCTAAACTGATAAATAACAGATTGGCGATTAAAAAAATATTTGTCTCATTTTCAATGAATACTAAAAACTGAGATGAAAAATGTACTTCAGACAGAAATTTACTTTTACGATGGTAAAATAAATATTCAACGATATCTTCAAAAGGCTTTTGAATTTTGGCGCCAATTTTTCTCTGTATAGTTTTGCTATGGCAGCTAGTAAATACCGTAAATTTGGTTATGCTGGTGTGTGTGGAAATATTTAAACCACGTGTGTTACAATTAACCCCGCGTTAGTCTGTGCCCTGTGCACCCTTACTATGGGAGAAAACTGCTGATTACTCTACTTTCAAAGCATAAATTTGATGGTCTACATAATTTTCACATATGCTGTTCATAGGGGACGTGTTGTATTAGTCCTACAGTTACAGCATGAAATATTATTTAAACCTTTTACTATTAACATTTTTACATAACTTTTATTTATTTTATCTCACAATTCTGATTTTCTTTCTAGCAAATGCAAGTTTATATCTCCTAATTCGGACTCTATAACTCGATTTAACTAAAAAAATAGTGAGTTTGTCAACTCTAAGGGAAAAAAAAGCCAGAAGTGTTGTATATAAACCATAATTTTCTGTCACCAGATAGGCTCCACCCATAAACAGCATCATCCCTGTTATGGATCTGTAAGACTATCCCACTGTCTAAATATCCCACTATTTTGAAAATGACATCTAATCAATATAATATTTATATAACTATTTTGTACCGTGTCCGTGTAAATCTCTCTGGGGTTTTCTGCAACCATGATGCACGCACATCCCGAATGTTTACAAACCAATTGGTCTATTCTGAGACGGGTGATCACCACTTCCTCACTTCGATTTTTACCCATCTCTCTTCCAACACCAACTGTGCTTTGGATATTATAAAGATGCCTTCCTGTGTCATTAATTTTCCAATAATCCTGCCATATATTTTGTGTATGAACTTTTTTTATAGCTTTAGCTTCAGCTTTACCAGTTGGCCTCCGTTACACTACGTACAGTTTACCATTCATTATTACATTTTTATTGATACACTGTCATGAAAACACTATTTAACCAATTAATTAATACTTTCCAGGAGGACTTGAATGCACCATTATTGTAACTTTTTGGTCATTTTTATGACAGTATTTACAATGTAGGATGTTTCATTACTATTAAATTACTTAAAAACTACACCTATAAGCAAGAACACTGCAATTATATACTATATTCATTATTGTGGTTATTTCATGACGTCAGTCACAAAATCAAACTTTCCCTTAAGATAATTTTTTTTTTTAAATAGATCAAATAATAATATATAAAGTTTATTTTGATCATTTCAGAAGATACGGACAGTTTGCTCTTTATAGTGACGTGACATATACTGTGTGCTTCCACATTTGCGTGCGCAATTTAAAAGTAGCCTGACAAGTTCATTTTTCAGTCTACTTTTTTAGAATTATTCAAAGTACTGTTGTCAATAAATATGCCTATTTATGATTATTTGGTGTCTTTTCTTAATCATTTGAAATGTCTATGATCATAATCTGTGCCATGTAAAACCTTTTCACCCATATGTGATTTCCAGTGAATGTGTAAGAGCACAGATCTTCTCCAGACTCACTGTGCTGGGCAATGTCCTGCATCTTCTTCCAGACTCTGAACGGCAGGTTGCCCAAGTAGCGTGACACATGAGTCAAAGCTCCAGAAGCAATCTGTGAATTTGGCTGTGGGTTCTGGACTCTGGAAGAACATTCAGGAGTCAGAACTGCAGTGGCTTTGGCTTCAGAAGCAGAGAGACCAGAGACACCAGCAGATCACTCACCTTTCCATTGAGACTGGAAATTTCTGCAGAACAAACACACAATTTATCATTGACAACTCAATCAATCATCAATCAATCAATGATCTGAAATCAGACCTTTAGAAAGCAGACGTCATTGTCTTTCATCATCTCCTCCGTGTCTTTGATTGTGTGTGAAAGAGCTGAGATGTGTCTGTTGATCTCCTCCAGCTTCTCCTTCATCATCTGCTTCTTCTGCTCCTCTTCCTCCCTCAGTGCAGTGATTGTAGCTTCTTCTTCATCTCTGAGAAACTGATGAACTTCTCAACATGCTGTTCAACCCGACGCTCTATGTGCTCAGCTTGAGACTGGAATCAAAAGCAAAAATTTCCAAACCTTAGTATTGTTGCTTTTGGCCAACAAGTAATCCCACCAAGATCTGCTTTCAGATATTATTTACATGTATATTTCCATAGTTTGAAAAAAAAAAAAAAAACATATTTGAAACATTGTATTTCTGCCAAAAAATTAAAATAAAAAAATAAATAAAAAATATAGTCATGTAATGAAACTAACTCTTGATTCTGTTTCCTCACCTCAATGTGTTGAATTGCACAGTCGTTGGGTTTGTCCATATTACACCCAGCTCTGGGTTTTATTTAACCCAACATTTTTAGAGTGTAAAAGATGTTATATTGTCATCATACGCAGGAGTCACAAGTCAATGCATTTCAAGTCTATTTGTTGAAACATGCCTTTTTGCATTAAAATGCTTCATATTAACATAACATGACAGCCATAATAGTCATTACAGTCTTAAAAATAAAGGTTCCAAAATGGTGTTTTTGCAGTGATGCCATAGAAGAACTGTTTTTGGTTCACCAAAGAACCTTTCAGTGAACAGTTCTTAAAAGAACCATTTTGAAGAACATTTTAAAAATCTAAAGAACCTTTTTCAACTAAAAAGAACCTTTTTTGCATTTGAAAGATTCCATTGATGTCCAAGGTTCTTCATGGAACCATCAATGCCAGTAAACAACCTTTATTTTTAAGAGTGTATGCAAGTCTAATTTCAGGTAAAAGCAGAAAACTTTTTTTTTTTTTTAGATAATACAAAATATTAAACAACATAATAAATAGGGTACTAATGCTACCTTTTTTAAAAAATAACATTTTATCAAGATAACTTCTATATACAGTTCCCAAGGAAAGTGTTGTATAGTGTAAAACAACTTGAAAATTAGCAAACAGGTTATTTCCTCACAAAAGCTGTTTCATTCATAGTGAATCCTCCCCTCTATTGACATTCATTCAAATAAATAAATAAATAAAAACCTCTGATTTCATGCATCTTAAGCATGAAAACCTATACCATAAAAGCTAAATCAAGACTTTGAAAAATTCATAATATGACCTAAAAGTAATCAAAATTCAAAAGTGCTTTTACTGAACACTCTCAAACTAGACAAACTGTCCACTAATACAGTAAAGGAAAGTAAAAAAGTGACGTGACATGAAATTAACCCATCAAAGTACACACACACAGAGCAGTGGACAGGCATTTTTGCTGCAGCACCCAGGGAGCAATTAGGGGTTCGGTGCTTTGCTGAAGGGTCTCAGTCATGGTTACTTAAGGTGGAAGAGAGCGCTGGTCTTTCACTCCTTCCACCTACAATACCTACCGATACCAAGACTCAAACCCGCAACCTTTGAATTAAAAGTCCAACTCTCTAACCATTAAGCCACAGCTGCTAAATACCCAGACTATAGGCCACAAGACAGTCAGCCTATAACCACTGTTCATAACCACTGGCTTGATAATCATAACACATACTTACTGCTAGCTTCAGATCAGTTTTTGTGAATGAATGACTTGCTCTACCTGGTGGGCTTCATCAACACCCGTTTGCGCCACCTGCTGGTGAGTGACTAACAGCAGATGGAGAACATGCATCGGTATTCTACTGCTCTTCCTACAGTTCCCGGATTTACAGTGCTGAATATTCTGTTGCTGAACTTGTGGAAGCGATTTTGTAAAGTGCAATAAAACGGAACGAAAATTGCCTGTTGAAGTGAAGGCTGGAAGGTGAATATGAGTTAATGAATTTTTGATGATGAAAATGATTTGAATTGAAATATTCACAACTTAAATATACAACTATGTCTAATTTTAGGCACTAAAATGCAATCCCTGATAATACAATGCATTAAAATGCAAGCACTGTTAATGCAATGCATTCATGCTGTTTGTTTCAAATACATTGGTCATAATTTTACTTCCATAGATGGCGCTGTGGCGCGGTGAATGTGTGAACAGAGGTGAGGTCTGTGCGCCGAACACACGGCTTCAGTTCTGAGGCGTTTCATGTGTTTACGCCTGCCAAACAAACACAGGTGCGGAAATAACAGGGATTTCTGGGATTTTTGCGGGCTACCAGTGGAAAACGGGAAGGAGGCAGAACAAGGCGGCTCTCTGTGACACCATCAGCTGAAGTGTGTATGTGTGTATCGCGGCAAATCGATGCAGTGAGGGAGTGAGTGATCGGTCACTATTGAGGTGTGACGGTTTAAAAAAAAAGATTTTGGTCGCTATGACTTTTTAGCTGTACACACAGCTTCATTAGTTTCCTAAACCATGTTAGCATCATGCTAACTCTTTATAAAAACATACACGTATGCATATATATATTTTTTTTTAACTGTATAATAGCATCATGAACTTAAAGGTTACATCTCTAATAAAATGGCAGATTCGTTTTAATTTCAGAATGTTTATGAAGGTTGCAAAAACACCTTAGAATTAAAGTTACTAAAATACCAAATGTTAAAATATGAACATGTGCACATATATTGAAGATGTGAGGAAAAATATATCTTAAATTTGTTTTCATAGCCAAAAATAAATGTATAAATAATAATACCACCAAGAACACAAAGATTGCACCTTTAATGCCATGGCAGATGTGTTTTAACACAAGAATTTTCCTTTGCTTAATTTTGGACCTTCTTATTTGTCAGTGACCCCTGAATGGAGTCGCGATAATACCCTCGCAGGTCATGTGACTGTCTCCGCAGAAACTCTGTTTCCGGCGGTGTCAGGTGTGTGTTTGGGGAGTCAACACAGCAGTTCCTGTTCTAGGTTAAAAATAACCCAGAGACTAAAATTCCTCTCTCTCTCTCTTTATCTCAGTCCGTCTCTGCTGGCGTGGAGCAAGACTGTCCAGAAGTGTGTTACACAACCTCCAAAATAAAGGCTCCTCAGTGGTTCACCAACAATATTTGGCTTCGTAGGGATCTTGAGCTGTGATATGGATGTGATAAAGCTCTTGGTATTTTGCCTCAGATTCTTCAGATCGCCAGTGTTTTGGTTCTTTAAAGCTCCAGCACACAGCTGTTGTTCTAAGTAATAAACAGCTCTAAACCTTGAAACATTAAATAAGGAGAATTTAAAAAACTTAGAAGTCATTTTGGTGCTGAATGTATTTGATGTGTTTATGTGATGACTGACACTAAACTACACGTGTGGAAGCATGTCAGGCACTTTCTTTCCTTTTGATGACTTTCAAAAGTCTGAATGTCTTTCTTTCTGTCTCTCTGTATTTGTACCTTTGCTCAGTCTTTCCCTCTGGTTCTTACGTTCAACCTCTGGCCTCCATCTCTCTGCTTTTTTCCACAGACTTGTTTTTGACGGCAGTCTGTTTGATCTGGTCCTCACACACCTCCACCCACACCTTTTTTCCACATCACTCCATCCGTCTCCTCCATGTGCAGCGTGTTTGTCATGCTGAGCTTTTCCACTCCTGAGTAAAAGACTGAAAACATGACCTGCCCTGAGAAACATTGAAAATACATTCAAATCTGCACACCTGTTTGGCTTTAAATTCACTTTTCTTTTGTTCTTTTTAATATATACATACATACATACATACATATATATATACTCTCACATTGGTCTTTTCATGCAGGAAATCTCTGCTTGTTTTCTGTGGCTGCGGCTCCATTAATGCAGCAAACATCACACAGCTGAGTATATTTATCTAACCTTGCACAAAGCACACAGCGGACAGAGCTATGCGTGTGAAAGAGACTTTAAAGCATCCACATATTTTTATTAAAACATAAGTCAATAAACAGCAGACAGCAGCTCCTCTCTGGAATGAAGTCGTTTTTTATGAATGACTGCATTCATTGCTGACCACGCCCCCGAATTCTCAGAACCCCGCCTCGACAGACAAACCCCGCCCATTTGAAATCCTGGCCGCACAGCCGCACTCTGATTGGCCGAGGGGGCGGGGCTTCGTATAAAATCCCAGTTCACCCGTATAAAGAGTCAATGCGGCATGAAAACAAGTGTTAGAAACTTGAGTGCTCGGCTGACTGACTTTATCGTTCTGGAATAAACACGCCTGTCTGGATTATTAACGCTTGTCTGTGAGAGTTGAAGTGCTTTATTCGGGTTATAGTTCCAGTAAATCATCTTCTGTGGACACTGAATGGTTTATTATGAAAATGAAGGATTTAATGTGTCTGGCGGTGGTGGTACTGATCATCTGCACGACGGTAAGTGACAAGAGTTTAATGTAAACAGTGTAAACAGCAACAGTTAATTGCATTTCATTGAGAAACCTAATAAAATGCAGACAGAAACGGATCAGTCGTTCATATAATCATACACAGCTGCATGAATAACCGTGTATATGAATAAAATTGTTTTATATATAAATGATTAATAATATGATATATATATATATATATATATATATATATATATATATATATATATATATATATATATATATATATCATATATACATTATTTTTATACGTTTCTATATATTTTATATACAAGTGATTTTTTTATATATATAATATGCACACCTGAGAGAGTCTGACCATCCTCATGGCTTCTGCTGTTCAGAAATAGATGAGCACAGGCTCAAAATAACTAAAGCACAACAATCCAGCCCTCCATCCCGCTCCATTAACCCCGCCGGCCAGAATCGGTCAGGGAGGGTCCGAGTTATGCTTTGATCTTAGAGCTCAGATCCACATATGGGTTCCGAGTGACTCAAGAGCTCGTCTCCTCTGAGTTTAAGATGCCAAGCGCGGCGGTCATTCTCAGAGGGCCTGACTGGGTATTTCACACAGCGACGGACATGCCGGGGAAACAGGTGCAGCGCTATCGGAAATGATCCAATGGAAATTGGCTTTAATGGAAAGACCCTTTGGAATGACGAAACGCTACTTTCCCAGATTAAATCGTGAAGTGAAGATGAATCGGGCTCATCCCAGCTAACGGGGAACGTTCTGGCAAGGTTGACTCAACGTTATTAGAATGTTCATTCAGTTATCTGGTCTTTAAAAATGTTATCAAATCATTAGCACAGAAAACAATACCTTGTTCATGGAATGTTTCATTTAAAACATTTTAGTTGGATGTTCGTCTAACATTTTTTAAATGCTATGACTTGTTTCGGAATGTTCAGAGAACATTTTAAAGTAACGTTCCCATAATGTTTGCAGATTGTGAAATGGAATGTTCTCTTAATGTAATCTAAACAATATTTTATCAAAATGTGTTCTAAGAACTCTTTCTTAACATTCCAATTAAGTTATAAAACCTTATTTCTGGATGTTCGAAATGTTTGGTTTTTTAAATGTTCTAAAAACTATTTTTCCTTGGTTATATGACCATTATAAACATTTTATTTTATTACCATAAATTTTCTTTTTATTCTTATATATATATATATATATATAAGAATATATAAGATATATATATATAATATATCATTTTTAGACTTTTTTATACTTTTAGATTTTCTCTATATTGAAAGAAATGCAATGAATGAATTCTGCAATGAATGAACCAAATCCTGATGTAAGTTTATATTTCTTTTTCCTTTTTATCGTTTTTAAACATTATATGAACATTAGTTTTGAATGTTTTCTAAAAGTTCTGAAACAAGGAGTAAGATATTAGATGAATGTCTGATTAAAATGTTTTTTAAAAAAATCAACAATAAACAATGTATAATTTTTATGTGGTAAGGTTTTCAGAACATTATTAAAGAGCAGATAATGCTGAACGAACATTCTGTTAATATTGCGAGAACCTTGCCAGAACATTAACCAAAGATCTAAGAATGTTTGTCATTCAGATGAACTAAATTCATTTTCACTTCATGACAGGTGATTTAATTTCTAGCCATCAGCCATTCTGATACATTTTATTCAGATCACCCAAATGGAAAAAAAAAAAAAAAAACAAACAAAAAAAACACATTCAAGTAGTTTTTACTTAAAGGGATCGTTTACCCAAAAATAAAACTCGTCATCATTTACTCACCCTCATGACATTCCAAACCTGTATGAGTTTCTCTCCTTTGCTGAACACAAAAGAAGATATTTCGAAGAATGTTGCTAACCAAAAAGTTTGGAAGTCAATGGGGACCAGCAACTGTTTGGTTACCCACACTTTTTTTAAATGTTCAACATAAATAAACTCAGGTTTGAGGGTGAGTAAATGATGACAGAATGTACATTTTTAGGTGAACTATCCCTTTAAATATTCAGTAACAATTGTTTTATTTATGCAGAGGTTTTATCTAAACACATTTAGTTGCACCAAGCTCAAACTGAACTGTCTGACATCTGTCTTTCTGTCTCTGGTCTGCAGGTACGAGCAAGGTGTCCTAAGGTGTGTAAGTGTCCAGTGGAGCGTCCTGTGTGCCCACCAGGCGTCAGTGCAGTGCCCGATGGCTGTGGCTGCTGTAAGGTTTGTGCCGCCCAGCTAAACGACGACTGCCATGAAAGCAAACCCTGTGACCATCACAAGGGCCTGGAGTGCAACTATGGTAACGATGTGGCCAGTATCCATGGAATCTGCCGGGGTGAGTGAACAAAACAACCCTAGTTTTGATTTTTGGGGTCTCTAAAAATTGTTTTCTATATATAAAGTTTCACAATGTATGCTTGTATAAATTAATTTAAAATGTATAAAATATGATTTTTATAAATTTCCATTCATTTCTGTTCCATTCAATATATACTAATACAAATGAAATTAATATAATATTTCATTTTTCCATATTTAAATCACAATATATGCTTGTGTAAATTAATTTACAATTTGTAAAATGTACAAATTTAAATTGCAATTAATTTTAGCTTAGTTAGCTTTCGTTATCACAATATGCTACAGAAAATTAAAATATTTACGTTTTTATTTCTTACCATTTTAAATATTCATTTGCATATGTCTAAGTATATTCATAATGATTTTGCATTAGCGTATTTGTCACAAAATATACTGATTTAATTTGATAACAAAAAAATCATACATTTCATACATTTAAATTAATTGTCATTACCATGAATATATAACAGTACATTCTAATGCAAATTAATTTTAATTGGTAAGTTCTGTTTGGTTATGACAAACTAAAGGCTACTAGCTATTTACAAAAAATGAACAAAACCTTTGATGTTTCACTCAAAAAAAAAAAAAAAAACTTAATGAAAACACTTTATTCTAATTTTATATTCAAGAATTAATCATTGTACTTATAATTCATGATTATATTTATTGAAAAAGTACATACCTATTGAAAGGTTTAGATTAATTCAAATAATTTCCAATAAATATCATAAATAATAAATTTAATGACAAACTGCTGAATAATGTATTTCTAACTTAGGTTACACAGGGGACTAATGTAGTTTGGTCACCATGTGTTTCAGGTTTTATCTTTATTAAGACATGTACATTCATTTCCTGACATACAGAGGAGATTTTGTGCACTGAGCTAGTATCTATATTAAGGCAGTTATTTGAGTTGGACTAAAGGGGGGTTTAGGGGGTGTCTCACACACCCAAAGACTATCTGACGCTCAACGACATTGTAAACAAGTCAAAATTCCACTCTGCCCTAAACATAGAGCCTCTCTCATAAAAGCAAAGGATACAGTTTCAATCTCTGTTTAACCCCTTACTGTCACTCTCTGCAGGTCATCTTCTGGATAATAATTCAATGCAAATCATTCAAAAGTCATCAAAATTAATGGCAGTTTATCTAACGAATGTTTAGATATTTTTAGGGGAAACAACACAAAACACTGACTGAGACCTTAGCTAATAAAAATATGTTTCAAGAACGATTTGCTAACGTTACTATTAAGTTATGAAAATGTTATTTCTGAATGTTCTCTGAACATTGAAACATGAGAATGTTACTTTTAATTGTTCTCGGGACATTCTGAAACAAGTAGTAACATTTAAAAAATGTTAGCCGAACATCCAACTAAAATGTTTCAGAAAAAAAAAAATCTATAAACGTTGTGTAAATAATGAATTCTGCTAATGTTTTTGAATAAATGTTCTGTTAACGTTACTGGAAAAACCTTGAAGAACATTCTGAGAACACTCCCTGTTAGCCAGGACAAAATTTTTTACACTGACAAAAACACTCCATAATTACTAAAACTTTAACTAAAATTTGGAATCTAATTTTAACATCAGTTCATTACAGTTGAGTCCTGCTCCTGTCTTTTCAGCCAAACTGGAAGGCCGCTCTTGCGAATACAATGGCCACATGTATCAGAATGGAGAAAACTTCCGTGCAGGCTGCAAACACCAGTGCACCTGTATCGACGGGGCAGTGGGCTGCGTGCCCCTTTGCCCCACTGATATTCCTCTGGCGTCGCCATCTTGTCCCGCACCTCGACTGGTCAAAATCCCCGGCCAGTGCTGCCTCAGTGTGGACTGTCATGGCGAGTCCTCTGTTCTCCCGCCAGTGTTCAGATGGCCACAGCCACCACCATATCTCTTCCCTGACCTGCACACCCTCAAGAAACCCCGACCAAAGCCGTACCCCTACAAGCCCAAAGACTCCCTGAGCAACGAACTCACAGAGGTGGACAAAAAGTGGGACAAAACGCGCAGTCGAAAGCACCTGCCAGGTGAGGGCGCTGTTCTGTGTGTTTACCTGTGTTTCCCCACCTGTGTTTTGTAATTGGTACTAGACTTTTTGGTCAACAAATATCACTAGAAAGACTTTTCACATATCAAAAGCACCAAACCAGCTTAAAATAGTGTGTAACAGCATATAAATGCATGTAGATTTAAGTCAGGACACTATGGGCAAAACCAAATTTAAGATTTTGCATTATTTTACATTCATCATTACATCTTCTTTCAGACTAGTGAAAAAAAACAAGAAAAAAAAATTTCAATTCTTTAGAGGTTATGAGGTTTTTTTTTCCACTTCAGCAGGATTTACATACACCAAATGTAACATATTTATTTCCATCTATATTCTGAAGGTTTTTGTAGAAGGGTTTGTTCATACATCATTCACTTGATTTTATTATTGCACTCTATCTGTTTGCGTCTGTAGATTTCAATTACAATACACATCTTTAAAGGTCGTTTTCTCAAAATGAGTTTTTTTTCTCCACTTCAGCAGCACTTACATACACCAAACTTAACATATTTATTCCCATCTACATTCTGAAGATTTTTATAGAAGGCTTTGTTTATTCATCATTCGCTTGATTTTATTATTGCACGCTCTCTATTTACGTCTGTAGATTTCAAATACAATACAAATCTTTAAAGGCCGTTTTCTCAAAATGAGCTTTTTCTCCACTTTAGCAGCACTTAGATTCACCAAATTTGAACGTTTTATTTCGATCTATATTCTGAAGGTTTTTATAGAAGGGTTTGTTCATACATCATTCATACTGATTTACACAACATTTTATTCCAGAAACAATGTGAAAATTTTTTTTCTGGCTGTTTGCAGTTTTTTTCTGATTTTTGGAGTGATGAAAAGAGTTATCAAAAATTCCCTCAGTAAAAACTTTCATCTCTAATATGTCAACAAAATGAAACAAGAATTTTGAACTTGGCATTATCCAATGTTCAGATTTATCTCCTGTAAATTAGTGCATATTTAACTAGAAACTGCCTTGCTTATTTAAACAAATTTTCAGAAAACGTCTAATACAGCTGTTTTAATGGACTGTGATTAATGAACTAGGGATGTATGATTATATCTAGTAGTGACATTTTTCCCCTGTTTACCTGTGGAGTCTTGCCTTCACATCTTTTAACTTGACATGTCGACAAACGTTGGTCTCACCGTGGCACTATATATGTATAACTTAGTTTTTATTTTTGTATTTTCAGTCTTCATTTTCATTTTAAAGTTGTAGCAATTTTGTTCTATATTTTTGTCATTTTTATTGTTTGTTTATTTATTTGATTAAAATTTATATAATTTTTATTTATTTTAGTTTGAGTTATTTAGTAGGTCAAGCTAAACTACATGAAAATGAAATAAGATTAAAATTAAATAAGTTTAATTTGTTTTAGATTTTATTTAAAGTAAAAGTGTTTTTAATGGTTTTAGTTTAAATTAACTACCATAACCTTGGCTCAGGCTGTGATATGCATCGCTACCATCAATGATGTCTGTTTAGCATATGTTTACATAAACCAACAATCAAAAATAGTGCAGCAGAGTGCAAGAATGTGTTCTGTATGAACGCCCACTTCGGCTGCCTTTGGGTTTCGGTTCAATTAACAATCAGTCCCAATGTAAGCTGTGGCAGTTCCTGCTGCATGCCCTTCTGTGTGGGTGCTTGTGTTTAGGAGCCCGCCGCTTCTTTTCCACGAGATCCTTGTGAACCAGCCCCACACACGGTGCCTCTGTCAGGCAGCTGTTTTCCTGCGCACCGTAATCACTTTCTCTGTGCGTCAGTGTTCCCTGTTGGGTGAATGGTGCCTGTGTACTAACTTACCCTGTCTCTCTCTCACTCTTCATAGCATGGAAGCAAGCCGGACGCCAATGTGTTGCGCAGACGACAAGCTGGACGCCTTGTTCGCGCAGCTGCGGGATGGGCGTTTCATCTCGGGTCACCAATGAGAATGCGCAGTGCGAACTGCTGAAGGAAACCAGACTCTGCAACATTCGTCCCTGTAGTTCTGTGGCTGTGCCTATAAAGGTAAACATGAGAGATTATCTGCAGAATTAGCACAAGATCTGGCTGAAAAGACCAGTTTATTTCTGCTTAAATAGCTTGAGAAATCATGCTTGCTTCACCAAAAAGCCCAGCTTCGAAACAACATGCTTATGTTGGTGCACCAGCACAAAATTGGTACTAACCAGTACAAAAGCAATAATTAAATTAAATCCATAAATCTAAACCATGCAATCATCATTTGGCCGTGGCTCCTTCAAGTCCAGTTTCACAATGGAAATGTTGCTCTTGCAACATTTTCCTGTTTGAAAGCAAAATAAACCAATAAGCCCCAAGAAGCCGTGGTTTACAGTAAATTTATAACAGCTAACGGGTGTTATTAGAGATGATGAAAAGCATTTTATAAAACAGTTATTCCATATATGTAGTAAGGTTTTACAAAATAAAACAAAGCAAATAAAGTGTAATGATATTAATAAAAAACATTATTCTTCTGCCAAACAGTGTAGTTCCTCACAGTTGTGGTTGCAATAAAGTGGTTGCTCAGCAACACACAGATGTAAACAAAGGTGTATGTTTGTAGAGTATTTTACAACAGCTTTGAATGTGGCTCAACCAATCAGAATCAAGGACCGGAACTATCCATTTTATAATGTCTGTTTTTAACATTATTTAAGCCCTTGCTCATTTTTTTATATTAGAAGTCATATTATCAAGTATTTTTCCAAATATGGAAGTAGCTTGAACAACAAATCACATTAGCATTATTTTAGCAGTAAACATTAATTCTGACATTTCACTATAGAAAAACTCTGTTCGCATGGATCCACGAAAATGAGTAAAAATGCTGTATTGTGCATGCCAGGCCAGAAGTAAGTGATGTCACTTTGTAAAGAAACACTATGAGCCTGTGCACATATGAAAGAACACATTATGCGCCTGACGTCAATGTTTTCGCAAATTTGTGTTTTTGTTATTTACGATAAGGATATCGTTTTCAAAAACTTGCACTTTGAAACCCATTGTTTTCCATTGCAGATGTGAGTGTAACCTGCCTTTTATTTTTGTTTAACAGAAGGGGAGGAAGTGCTCCCGTACCCAGAAGTCTCCGGAGCCTCTGCGTCTGCGCTACGCTGGCTGCCGCAGCACGCGTCTCTATCGGCCCAACTACTGCGGGACGTGTCTGGAGGGGCGATGCTGCTCGCCCCGCCGCACACGGACAGCCCCCGTGCTCTTCTCCTGCCCTGACGGAGAGCATTTTGAGAGGGCTGTCATGTTTGTGCAGTCCTGCAAGTGTAACGATGAATGTGGCCACCTGAACGATGCGGCGCTCCCGCCCCAACGTTGGCTGTACGGCGACATGCACAAGTTTGTTGATTAACATCTTGTTTGTCCAAAGACCCACCCCCATGTCTTTCCCCATCCAATAGAGTAGCGTTTCGAAGTGTAACTCTGGGTAGACGCTAGGCCGAGGCCTCATATAATGCAAATCCATGTGGAATAAAGGGCAATTTTGGGTTTCCGATCCTTTGTGCCGAGAGCCTTAGAGTAGATGCGCTTTTCACGAGGATCCGGGACAGGATGAATCCCGGTCGTGAATATATACAATGGATTTTCTGATTGACTGGTCCTCACCATGAACAGTGATGCATTCTGGGGCACCTGCGCTATCTAGAGGAGAATTTCAGCAGGTTTGGAGGAAAACAAAAAAACGCCTCAGCGGGACACTCTTTAGACGCTTAAATGTGGTGGGACCGACTCTTAGCTTCACAAGGGCTTCTTTTTTGTAGTGATTGCTTTGCTTTGACGTTCAAAGAACAGTCGTTGTGAACTACCCAGGGTTTGACTCAGCTGCTTGTGGACTCGACACTGAGACTGATGGTTTCGTGAGCCCATGACTCCGTCAACTCACCGAGGGATATTTGCCAAGTGCCGCAGCTCCCTGGCGTCAAAACGTCGGCTCCTCTGCTCCCAGCTAATTACAATCCTCTTCTTTGGGGGCAGAAAGAAACCCAGTAACCCTTTGGTTTGCAATAAAAATATGTTTAAAACACCAGCATCTGATGTAAACATGTAATTTGAAAGTAATGGGTGGGACGGTTCTTTCAAACGCTGGTCTGTAATCTACCACGTGATGGCAGAGCCTCGTGCAAACGGCACTGTTGTCTGTGTTTTATAATGCAGCGGTCTCTATTTCTGCCTGGCATTGGTGCATGAACTGACGGAGGTGACGTCACGCCATCTGCCCTGAAGAACGAGGGTTTGAACAGGCTTTGAGACAAAAAAAAAAAAAAAAAAACTTTTGAAATGGAGAAGCCATGTTGTCATTGAATGTTGTTGTTATTTTTAACTAAGATTCTTCAAATTCCCAATCTCAACTAAGTAAAAGGACATTTATATATTTTACATTTCAGAAGCCATGTTCATTACAGCAGCAAGTCGGAGATATTACTTTGTGGAAAGCTGCTTACTGAATAAATGCTGCAAGTAAACTTGATTAAAAATGAACAGCTTTCTGTTGTTTCGAGTTAATTTGCTATAATAATCCGAAACTAGTTGCGTTGTCGAAATATTAACAGAAGTTATTACTTAACCTGCGCGTGACGTCATTAACGACGGTTGAACCAATATGATTCAAATGACGGAGGCGCGAAATGTTGGCCAACGGTCACAACTACTTGGTTAGTTAATTTTGTCAAAAATACATCATACTATGTTAAGCAGCGAGTTACGTCGTTGTACAGGAAAAGTACCTCCGAGTAGTTCTTGTGCCTTTTCTTCCCGCCTGGCGCAAAAAGAGTGCTCTTGTCTGGAATGTGCATTTGTGGGATTTTCTTCACCCGTTTTATCGTCCAGCAGGGGAAAGTCATAAGACAGTCAATCTAATTTTATCATAGCTTATGTCTGTATGCTTTTATTATTATTATTATTTTGTACAGCTTTTTAAAGTCTCCAGTGGATTATATAATAAGGAAATGACACTACGCGGCCAACATGCGATTAAATGCTTCATAAATACACATGCTGCACACTTCGAAACCGTTGAAAACAAGACTTACCTGGATTCGGATCTGATCTAAAACGGTCAAGTTCCTCTCATTTGTTTTACCTCTTAAGACAGGACAACCACTCACTATCCATCAAATAAACTGGCTTGCAAAAACGACTCAATGCAGGTGTGTGATTATTTTGTTTGTTTTTTTTATTATACTGGGGTGTAGTTCTCTACAGATTAGCTTTTCCGTTAACCATTTTAAATGCCTAGCCAAATTCAGTTTACATTTTAAGTTTAAATGCAATAAAAACCAAGTGCTCAGATATCATCAACTAAACATTTCTAACGTTTCTATTACCAAGCAATTATTTCACATGGGGGGAAAAAAAAAAAAAAAAAAAGAAAAATTGCATTTTACAGCCACCATAAGGTGAACGCATGTAAATATCAAGTTACATTCTTAACTCAAAACAGATTAAGAAGAGTTGTCCAGTCAATTGGTTATTGGCTTGGCATTCATTTAAGGAATTACAAAAAGGACTTTGAAAATAAGAAAAGTCGATTTCCTATTAAAAAAAAACAACTTTTATTTTGGGTTGACATTGTCATTTGCAAGCACACAAGTCTCACAATTGGTTAACCTCAAACAACGGAGGTCACGACACTGGCCTTCAAGTTTAACAAGACAAATATTTGGAGATTTCAGAGTAAGCCATTACTAAAAGCATTTAGAAACCCATTACAAAACCACTTTCATACGGTGACACCTCAGAAGACAAACACAGCCAAGTCAAGGTGTAGCATATAAAAAGTTTTAATTTCATTAAAACCCAAAAACAAAACATGATTTTAGGACAAAATCGTAAAACAGACACCTCGCCCGGTCCTCCGAGAGAAGCGGTAAAAACAATAGCAGGCTTGAGGTAAAAAGGAGGCTTTAAAAACGGAGGTTCGGCACCCCGCTGGGATCCAACAGCTGCGATTCTGGAAACATCAAGAGCTTCATCTGGACTGCTCAACTGCACAGAGAAAGAGACAAATGTTATTTCAAAACACAAAAGACCACACATTTGGGAATTAAATCAAACCTCCAACACTTAAATTTGCCCAACCCACTGATAAAGCCAATGCTAATAACCTCAAAATACCAGTTAATTTATCCCTTCATGCTCAAAATGCTTTGTGTATACAAAGATGACATCCAAGACTCACTGTAAGTGGAAATGTCGATCTCCTCAGGTAACTCTGCCACGTTGACCTCGAATCGGTCCTGCACATCATTCAGGATCTTGGCGTCCGTCTCGTCTGACACAAATGTGATGGCCAAACCCTTGGTGCCGAAGCGACCCGCACGAGCCACCTGAGAACGGGACGAGACTCTGTGAGACGTGCCACTTCAGTGATTTGAAACACTTGTGGCGACTACAAGGATATGTACCCTGTGGAGATATGTGTCGGAGTCCTCTGGCATGTCGTAGTTGAAGACTATATTGACCCTCTCGATATCCATTCCTCGTCCGAAAAGGTTTGTGGCCACTAGGATCCTCCTCTGAAAGTCTTTGAACTGCTGATACCGAGACAACCTGCGAGCAGAAATGATGAGACCAAGTTAAAATAACTTTTGGGTTTTTGTTTTTTTTTAAATAACTTTAGGGAATTCAAGCATATGCAAACATTTGACTACATTAGTGAGTTCATCTCTTAGACTTCCAGTTTTTATGAGGCTTATGATATTCTCCTAAGCCTTAAACCCTCACAGAAACCTGTGCAAAACACTACACTTAAACATGATTCTGCTAATGCATGGGCCTTTTTAACTAACAACACAATGTCCTCACAAGTCAAGTCATGATATTATATAACAGCACATTCAGCCTAGACACACCTTTCTTCCTGTGCCATTCCTCTGTGGATGGCAATGGCAGGGAAGTTCTGCTCCACCAGTAACTGTGAAAGTGCCACACAACGCTGAACAGACTTCACGAATATCACCACCTGCAGGAGAACAGCAGAATTACCCTCAAGAACACAAAACATGCTTTTGAGCTCAAGCACTTCTGACAGAAACAATATTTTACAGGGAATAATAAGCAAATAATAATAAAATAATACAAACACGCATGGTTTTGGGTCACGTATTGAAGAATCACATTGAAAATGGAGTAATATTTGCTTCTTGTATTCCTCATTTGCAAATGGCCCTGGAAACGCAAATGGGCATTAGGTGCTAAACTCACCTGGTTGAACTCCAGCACGTCGAGCAGGTCGAAGAGTTTGCGGTTTTTCTCGCTGTCCTTTAGTTTGCAGTAGTACTGCTGCAGACCGTGAAGAGTCAGCTTCGTCTCGTCGTCCACAAACACCTCCATCGGCTGAAAACAGACAGCAAACATGTCAAACATGATTAGGTCTTAAGATATCATCAATACTAATACAACTAGGTAATAAAGCTAAAATTAAAATTACAAATTTGTTTTTTGTGACCCTGGACCACAAAACCAGTCATATGGGTTAATTTCTTGAAATTGTTAGGACAAGACAATATTTAAATAGATACAACTATTTGAAAGTCTGGAATCTGTGCGCACAAAAAAAATAAATAAAAAAAACACACCCCCAAAATACTGAGAAAAATCTCCTTTAAAGTTGTCTAAATTAAGTTCTTAGCAATGCATATTACTAATCAAAATTAAGTTGATACATTGATGGTAAGAAACTTCCAAAATATCTTCATGGAACATGATCTTTACTTAATATCCTAATGATTTTTGGCATAAGAAAAATCTATAATTTTGACCTATACAATGTATTGTTGGCTATGCTACAAATATACCCGTGCTACTTAGACTGGTTCTGTGGTCCAGGGTCACATATTTGGAATGGTTTTAATGTATATTTGGTTTTCATTTTAGAGGAACTGTGCTGCACGTCAGTTATTTCTACTGAAAGAGAAGTGTTGCCTTGACAACAAACTCGATTGTTTTGTTTTAATTTTTACTTCACCGTATTGAACAAGTGCATTACCTATTGTTAGGTTACGCATTAACAATTAACAGCCCTTCACTGTAATAACTTTACTGAATTGACCTTTTTTTAGTACTTAGAAATGTAGCATTTATTTTAATATATATATATATGCAATAATTATGGTTTGGAACATTAAATACATCTTGAACAAAAAAAAAAAAAAAAAAAAAAGACATGCTGAGTTATTTTGGTAACACTTTATACGTTTCTCATTAGTTAACATGAATGAAGAATGAACAATTTCTACAGCATTAACTACTTCGTTCATGCATTTACTAATGCATTATTAAAATTATAAGTATTGTTTGTTAACATTAATGCATAGTGAACTGACATGAACAATGAATTACTATTTTTATTAACTAACAAAGATTAATAAATAGTGTAATGTATTGTTCATCCATCATGTTAGTTAATGCATTACTGTTAAATTACACAGTGTAGTGTAAAGTGTTATTAGAATTTTATTAAGTTTAGGTTGAATAACTAAGGCCTGGTTTCACAGACATGGCTTAGATGAAGCCAGGATTAGACCATAGTTCAATTAAGACAATTTTTATAAACGTGCCTTCAGAAAAACATTACTGGTGTCCATCTTGAGACAAAACAAAGGCATTGATATTTTTAGATCAGTCCGTGCAAGTTTCTTTCAGTTAAAACCGCTCAGACTAACATTTTAGTCTGGGACTAGGCTTAAGCCTAAACATTTTACCCATTAAAAAAAAAAAATAAATAAAAAAATAAAATAAAATAAAAATGACAGCAAATGGCACTCATTAAAGAAAGACGCAGTTACTTACGTCCTGCATGAATTTGCGGCAGACGGGCCGAATCTCTTTGCTGAGGGTGGCGCTAAACATCATGCACTGCTTCTCATGAGGGGTCAGTCTGAAGATGTCCTGAACATCACGTCTCATATCTGACAGAGAAACAAACACGTCATTAAGTGTCACAGGGTTGGCTCAACATGGTTTAGAGCAGGTTTTTGTCAAACGCTCACCCAGCTGCTCCAGCATCTTATCGCACTCGTCCAGAACGAAGTGCTTGACGTTCTTCAGGTTGAGGGTTTTGTTTCGGACCAGGGCGAGGATTCGTCCCGGCGTGCCGACCACAATGTGAGGGCAGCTCTTCTTCAACACCTCCTCGTCCTTCTTTATGGACATGCCACCGAAAAACACAGCCACCTTTACTGTGGGCATGTACTTGGAGAAACGCTCATACTCCTTACTGATCTGAAAAGCCAGCTCGCGTGTGTGACACATGACCAGCACCGACACCTGAATCACAGGAAAACACACTCATCTTAAAGTTCACCTTCTACATAAGTTTTGCATGTTATAGACTTGTGAAACATTGTTATTAGGTCACAGTTTGTTAAACCACCACCAACCAAGTTGTGGCAGGTTAAAAAAAAAGTAATCAAACTTTTGTCAGCCAAACCACTTTGTGTTAAAATCTCAAGAGGGCTTTAAGAAAATATTTGTAAGTTAATATTTGAATAACCATTAACCCAAAAAAAAAAAAAAAAAAAAAAAAAAAAAACACCACACGTGAACATGCAGGTAAACAAATTGTGAGCTTAATCTTCTGTATCAAGTTTAATTTTAAAAGACTTATTTAAAAACAATTTATTGCATTTTTATATTACGATTTTACATTGCAATTTAACAAAACATTCATGGCCCTGTTTAAGGGTTCACTGATATGCAGATAAACTAATCTTTGTTTTATTTTGATTGTGCTGCTAAACTGAAATATTAATATAACATTTAAAAAAAAAAAAAAAAAGTCACAGGACAAGCAAAAACATTTAATGTTTGTCTTTTTTTTTTTTTTGGAAAAGGCAAAACAATTTTACATTATAAAATATTACAATTTAACATCTCATTTTCAGTTTTCTGAAAGTTGATCACAAAATGCAGATTTAAAAAAACAAAAAAAAAAAAAACAAAAACAATCTTAGTAATCTTAAGCATTTAAGCAGTTCATCTTCAATATCAAGTTTTATTTAGATTTCTAGAGTTTAAATAAAACCATTTACACATTTTTATTTTATTATTTAACATTTAAATTTAACATCATTCGCATGTTCATAGCTTTCTAATGTCAACTAATGGTCACGTGACTAAACTGTTTCATCTTTACAAAAGCATTTATTTTCATTCTCATTTTAAAATAATTTAGTTTACATTCCACATGATGAAGAAATGTTATATTTCCCATATTCATGGTTCTCTGTTGGCTAATGGTCACATAAAATGCAGATAAACAAAACATCTTTTTAGTAAGCATTTGTGACCCTGGATCACAAAACAAGTCATAAGGATCATTTTTTTAAAACAGATTTATACATCTGAAAGCTGAATAAATGAGCTTTCCATTAATGCATGAGTACAATGGAAAACCATACAGCAATATGTTCTCCAAGTAAAGTTCAAACAGCGACTGTTTGTTTTTAGTTCGTTTGAGTTCTCTCTTTTCCTCACTTTCCTTCTGTAAAACCTCCTTGCACATTTTACTTCCACTTTCATATTAGCAGCAATTTGTCATCAAGTAATTGTTTGTTTTTAGTTTGAGTTTTCCCCTCTTTTCTTCACTTTCCTTCGGTAGTAGCTTGTAAACACGTTGTGCGCATTTTACTTTCACTTTTAGTTTACTTTCAAAAATCAGTAAACACTAAGCAAGCAAATAAATAAGAAACTTGGAACGTTTAGTAAAACAAATAAAGCTTGGAAGCATGGCCTACACCTTGATGTAATATAAAATAAAATAAATTAGTTTAAATAAAAGAAAAAAAAAAAAAAAAAAAAAAAAAAAAAACAGCAAACACTATGTAACCAAATAAGTATGAAACTTCTATCACCTTAGATAAATGGCAGAAGTCAACAGGCTTTTCAAAATCCAAAATATATTTTTAAAGCAGGCGCTTTTGCATTTCGTTTTGAAACTCTTCTGCTATAGTCTTGTTTTTCTCACCTCTCTTTTCTTGTCAGCTCGACTCACTCTTTACACGATTATTGAAATGTGATGAGACTGTCGTTCGGCACACCGCATTGAGCAGCCACGTTCAGTTTTAATTGTATTGTCTGTTCTCTAACTGAGCTAAATGATTATTATTACCATTTAAAAATAAATAAAAAAAAAAAAAACTAAAGTTCTTCTTTGAGTGACTGACAGATGAAGCAGCACATTCCGCCATCTACTGCGTATTGTTTAATGCAGGGATCTCCAAAATTTTTCTCATTCGAGAGCGAATGAAAAATGAAAATGAAAGTGGCCGAGATGTTATACAATACTTAAATCTCTCAAATAAACAATGTAAAAGTCCAAACTGTTATGCATAATAACATGGTATAATGCATGGAAAATGTTCAAAAAGTACTGATACACACACAAATCATATCAAGTTTCATGCTGAAAACCAATAAAAGCAGCACTATGCACTTTTGGTTTGCATAAACATTGAAATAAAAAAAAAAAAAAAAAACAGAATGATAAAATATTATACATCATAATATTATATTATAATTATATGTCAGAATGATAAATAATATTTTATCTGCTCCAAACAGTTCTACATGAGCTAATAGGCTTTCTAGTAAAAATCTCAACACATTAGATAATATAAAGTTGTAAACCCTCTGTTTGACAGAAGGTGGCGCATAAGGAACAGATATAAAGCAGTTTTACTCCGGTAACCGCAGTAAACATAGCAGCGCTGAATTTATGAGCACTGCTTTATTGTGCATTACAGGGTGGGAAGATGAAGAGAAATCCCAACAAAACTTTCCTAAAGACAGCTGGTTACTCCTTATGCATTCATACAATTAATTAAATCATACATTTCCATATAATTTCTCTCAGCAGTCTGCCTTCTGTCATATTTTCATACAAACCTAAATCTAATCTGCACATTCGTGAGACTCTTACTAACAGTAAGCAGTACTAGCCTATTTGCCGCAAGTTTTTCAAACTGCAATCAAATACGGGTTTAATTGTAATTAAAATAAAATTAAAATGATCTCGTATGATACGTCAAAACAACTAATATAATTGAATTAGAGGGGAAACCCGTCTAGCCTATATTAATTAACTCTGACTGGATTGGCAAGCTACCTCAAATCAGGCTACTGGTAGCTCGTGAGCGACGTGTTGGAGACCCCTGGTTGAATGAATATCGAGCGATCTAAGCCATGTAGCACAGAATACACTTTCGCTTCACTTTAAAATGAAACGCACGCGGAAACAATCCCTCACGAAAATTAATGCCATGATCGTATGAGTTTAAGACTTGCTGCTCTGATTTAAAACCATTTCAAGGCCTTAATTCACAGAAAAGCGATTTAAGACTTAAGACCCACGAAAACCCTGCAACTATTCGAAAATCTGGAATCTGAGGGTGCCCAAAAAAAAAAAAAAAAAAAAAAAAAAAAAAAAGAAAAAAGAAAAAAAAATAAAGAAAACCAAAATAAAGTTTTGTTTTTTTTCCCCTAAAATAAAGTTCTTAGCAATACACATTACTAATCAAAAATTCAGTTGATACATTTATGGTAGGAAATGTTCAAAATATCTTCACGGAACATGATCTTAATATCCTAATGAGTTTTGGCATGACAAAAATCTAATTTTGACCCACACAATGTATTTTTGGCTATTGCTACAAATATACCCGTGCTATTTGTGACTGGTTTTGTGGTCCAGGGTCACATTTTGCTTTAAAATAATTTAATATAACATTTCAACAATTAAACAGTCACATGTACACATCTGATGTCAAGTCAATCAAATTCTAAGTTCTATTTTAACATTTAACAGTATGAATTACTAGTTTCTCTCATCAGCTCACAAACTCTGCTTTGGGAAAACCTGAGTTAAGTTAAAATTAATACCACACAGCTCTAAGGGTTACATCACAAACTAAAAGGTGATATACTAACCTGTCCATCCACCGGCTCAATCTGCTGTAGGGTAGCGAGCACAAACACAGCTGTCTTTCCCATACCAGACTTGGCCTGACACAGGATATCCATGCCGAGAATGGCCTGTGGGATGCACTCGTGCTGCACTAAAAACATACATGGGAAGTTTACTGAAGATGCTAAACAACATACCTACACCAAGAGAACCAATATCTCAGCATCTCTTACCTTCAGATGGATGCTCAAAACCACAGTCCACGATGGCCCTCAGCAGCTCCGGCTTGAGCAGAAAGTCTCTGAAGCCCGAGCTGTGGATGGACACGTACGAGCCCTTCACCTCCTTCTTGCCCACTGGAGCGGCGCTCTCTGGGGCTCCTTGAGGCTCGTCGTCCTCTTCATAATCCAGCAGCTCGTTGTCAACATCATTCTCAGCCATTCTGGAGACAAAAGGAGTGGGAAAGCAATTAAAATCACACCTTCAGTTGATTCACACATTCATGGTTCAATGAGGGAGCCATAAAGGACCACCATGGAGAAGCCATGGATTTAACCCCAAACAGAATTGAAACCATATAAATAAACCCAAAAACCAGTCTGATTAAAATTGACACTTTTGAGACTCACAAAAGTATACAAATTTGCCATTTTACACAAAGTACTTTGATGGCACCAAAGAACAACGTTATCATACTTCATACTGAATGAACATACAAAATGACAGTTACGTGGTTCCCAAACAAATGTTCAAGACTTGAGGAAACCAAACGTTTAGTCACTAAAAAAAAACTCAATTCTGGCCATTGAATATTGGGGTGGGAATGTAAAGAATATTTATGTTGGAAAAACTATGGCAAGTAAGTATGTACGTACAAACAAAAAGAGCCAAAGCCGTTCAAAATAAACATGGTAATACCATGGCACCTTTTGTCACGAGGCAGCGAACTCACTGAAACTGGACCGGGTTTATATGGGCCTCAAGTCACAAACATCCGAAGTAGGCTCTCAGGTCAACGTAACAAACGTCTTACAAAGTTTTCTACGCAAACACGCGAAATTGTATGCTGCCAAGCCACACAGTTACTGTACCCGATACTGTGTTGGTCAGCAATAGAGAAAATCTTGTAGATATTGAACCATGTAACGAACGCTTCGCCGCAAACGCGCGGCGGACAATAGACTAACATTTAGCGACCGTTGTAAATGACAAAGAAACCTAAAAATAAACTAAAACTTTAAGCGGAATTATGTTTCATATGCTTCACCATCCCCGACAGCGCGAAACCGTGTAAAATAATACATAAAATATATAACAGAAAACAAACGCACTTTCACGCGCGCTTCGGTTAGCACGCACGGCTAACGCGCCCAATGACATAACGCTGAGATCACACATGAAACTGCTCTGAATAATAATCACGTTATATACACGAACGATTACGCTATGAAGAAAAATGTCTATATCTAAAAAGAAAAAATAAAATAACTAAATTATAATTACCTTTAGGTGACGGTGCGTGAGGAAAATGAATAGACGAACGCAGCTGTTACCTCAAACCGCACGCGCCAGGCCGCAGTTTATACTACCGCCCGGAAATCCAGCCTCCTGAATAACGCGCGCTCTCATTGGCAGAACGCACCCGCTCGTTGGATCAACGTACACTCCCATTGGCTTGCGAAACGCATCAGTTTAAATGTAACCGTATTGTGATTGGATGCTGGTACTGGCACTTGGGCGCGTTGATATCGCGCTCGCGTTGGGCGCAACTGAGCTAGGCGGGACTTTTGTAAGTGACTGAAACGTTTATTTACATTTGATTATGATTAAGGATTGAGTATAAATGATTTAAAACATTGAACTCAATATATTATTATGATTGCTATGTTACTCCATATCAAGGAACCGAGTCAAATCAAATACGATCGCAGTAAAATAGCATTATTAAAATACATCAATATCAGACAGTAGTGCCATAATAGATGTACCATATTCATGTACCATGGTATTTACATAATAAAAGAGTTCTGTGAATATGTTTCGATGGCAACTACCTTCAGTTTTCTAATGTGTTTAGGTATTTTAGTATGAGAGACAAAATAATCATGTAGTATGTGATTTGGTGAGACGTTTACGCCCACAGAATTAGACGATACATCATAGGTGTCTGATTAGCATATATGTGACCCTGGAATACAAAACCAGTCATAAGTTGCACAGGTTTATTCATAGCAATAGCCAACAATACATTGTATGGGTCAAAGTAATCGATTTTTCTTTTATGCCAAAAGTCATTAGGATATTAAGTAAAAATAATGTTACGTAAACATATTTTGTAAATTTTCTAACGTAAATATATCAAAACTTAATTTCTGATTAGCAATATCCATTGCTAAGTTCAAGGTTCAACTTTAAAGGCAATTCTCTCAATATTTAGATTTTTTTTTTTTTTTTTTTTTGCATTCTCAGTTTCCAGATTTTTAAATAATTGTATCTCAGCCAAATATTGGCCTATCCTAACAAACCATACATCAAACATAAATGGAAAGCTTATTTATTTAGCTTTCAGATTATGTATAAATCTCAATTTAAAAAAAAAAAAAAAAAAAAAAAAATCGACCCTTATGACTGGTTTTGTGGTCCAGGGTCACATATTTATGCGTACAAATCTTTGAATTCATCTTTGAATTGAATTCATCTGTTTTTATTTGTTTTGGTAAACGATTACTGTAAATTAAGGTTATATTTCTACCTTCTGCCTGGTTTTTACATTAAGAAAGATTACTGTAGTCTGATTAAGTAAACATCAAAAGAATAAAAAAAAAAGGTTGATATTCATTAGGAAAATGATGCATTATTTTTAAGATCAAACTTTTGACTAGTACTGTACATGAGACCATATCAGATGTTATGTTAGGGAGCACATGCTTAATCTTGGAACAATGTTGTGAAGTGGGAAAAAAAAATGATTAAAGTGAAGCAGATAAAGATATAGAAGTCGATTAAAATGTAAAATGTCCTGCACTACAACATATAGCACAAAACAAAATACGATGATCCATATAAGGACTGTGAAAGACGTGCTTGCATTGCATCATAAATGGGGATTCTGTCAATATTCTTTAGATTATAAACATTTTTAGACACAAAATTAGAATGGATGTTTTTTTTTTGTTTTTTTTTACTTTTGGCATAAAAAGTAGAGTACCAGAGTACCACAAGAGTACCATGGATTAAAAAAGTCCTAGAGTCCTAGAGCTTTTCAAAATGAAGATTAGAAAGGTTTACAATGGGTTCATTGGGCTAGTCATAATTAACCATTAAGTATAGAAACATGTTTTTAATTTTTCAGTCATATCGGTGTATTCATATGAGTCACATTTAAAGTCTTCTTAGCAAGAGACTAGTTTTTCTAGATTCATTTTAGTAATATTAGTTAGATATTGTTTATGAGTTGAGCTGATGTTTTATATCCGAGATTCCAGTGCGGAGTGGAAGCTCCACTGTGCAGCTGAAAAGGTAGGAAAGCAGTCAGAATTAGGGCGTGATGGAGGTTCAGAAGAGGGGCAAGAGCTGGGCTGTTGTAGGACATCCCTAACCTGCCGAGGTAGGGTGTGTAACAGCCAGTTTTCCACCAGCAAACCGCCTCCACGAAGCCCAAAACAGCCCCCCAGTTCGACCGGCAGCTCCTCTAGACTGTTTCCCCGTAGGTCCAGACGTGAAAGCTGAGTCAGGCCTCCCAAACCAGCGGGCAAAGACCCTAGAGAGTTATTCGCAGCATTCAAGTTGCGAAGTTCTACACAACTTTCAAACAGTTCCCTGGGAAGACATTCAAGCCTGTTGCCACTCAGGTCTAGTTCGCTTAGAAGCGTCAAGGCTCCTATTTCAGCTGGCAACTCTTCCAAAAGGTTTCCCGCCAAGAGCAGGCGCCGCAGTTTATGCAGCAAAAAGAGCGCCAAAGGTAGGTTTTGCAGCTGATTGTGCGCCAAATCCAAGAGCTCCAGTGAGCGCAGCACTCCTACGCTGGCCGGAAGAGCCAAAACACGGTTATGCGCAAGTCGTAGGCAAGACAGACGCCGCAGATGCTGCAATCCCAAAAGCTCTTCTAAAGTACGCAGACTGTTGTGTTGCAGGTCCAAACTGCGTAGACCTGTAAGCGACAGAAGTGCTGATGGCAACCTCTCCAAATGGCATCCATGTAGTTGCACTTCTGCCAGTCCGGTCAAACGCCTTAGTCCCGTAAGTACCAACAGCCTGGTGCCCTCGTTATGTATCTCCAGTTTTAGCAGACTCCCTGCTAATTCACTAAGCTCCCCTGGGATTTTCTGCAGCATACCACGCAGCACCACGACGCGGAGATGACGCAGTTGTCGAAGGCTGCCAAGGGCCCATCCGCGCCCCATCCCACCCTCATTGCTCAACCTCCCAGTGAGGTACAGCTCTTGCAGACCGCGGAGGGAATAAACCCAGACTGGGATCTCTGCAGCTTGGGTGAAGGTTACATGTAAAGTCTCTAGATGTTCCTGAAGGTGCTGCAGTGCTCCAGGCTCCACTGATGCAGTGCAGTGGTAAAGGTGCATCTCTCTGATTATAAGAGACATGTTATATGTTAAAAACCATCTGTTAGACACCAAAATATGTGCAATGGAATTTAAAATACTTACCTGAGAGTGGTCATGTTAGATATCTGTGCTGTCAGTTTGGCGTCTCCAATAAGTTCCAACTTCAACACCTCTAACTGGCTTAAGGTGAACAGAGCTGGTGGCAGGTGAGGAAGAGCCACAAGCTGCAGCAGAGAGCGTCCCTGCTGGTCAGACGTGATCATTGACCGCAAGCGTTCAGCTCCCCAGCGACGCTCCAGACTTTCTTCCAGCAGTCGAGTCTCACTGACCGGTGACAGGAAGACAGATAGGCGCTGGGCCAGCAGAGGGTCGTACTGGTCGGCCATGTGCAAGAGGAAGGCAAGGTCGTTATGAAGGTCAGGTACGTCTAGCATGGATCCTTTCTCACGTAGACTCTGGAAAGAGTACTGCCTCAAAGACCTGAGAATTAAGCAGATTTAAACAAATTTTGGAATAGTTTTCTTTAAATTTACAGAGTGCAACAGTTGGGTTCCCAAGTAGAAAATTCATTAATTTTCCTTTATTTTCTCCATAGGGCAATTGATTTGTAATGATAACCTAAAAAACATTCAAGACAGACCTACTGTGCACTCTTAAAAACAAGGTTCCAAAAGGAGTTTTGTGCAGCAAGAACCAATCATTTTGGTTCTTTACACTAATTTACAATTTACACTATTTACACTAAGTGTAAATAGCGATAGAGGCTACTTACACTAAGTGCAAATAGCAATAGTTGCTATTTACACTAAGTGCAAAAAACAATGGATTTCATTTACACTAAGTGAAAATAGCAGTATTTTTTTAGTGATATGCTATTTACACTGAGTGCAGATAGCTATAGATTCTACTTACACTGTTAAAATAACAGTATTTTCTGCTAATTATATTACTTACTGCAAACAGTGGCAATTATCTGCACCTCAGTATTGTACTAAATTATGAAAGAGTATGTAATAATAACGTATTGAGTGTAAATTATAATTATTATTATTCTAATTTCAAATTATTAAATGGATGCTTTCTTACTATGACAATAAAGCCATCCCTACACCTACCCTAACCCTACCTGATACTTTATTTTGAATTTTGTTTCCTTAATTTTTATTGAAAAAAAATATGAGTTTTGAAAATGAAGGGAAAAAAGTTAAGCAAAAGGCGGATTCAAACTTGGGTCGATCGCATCGAAAAAACTGTGGTATACACTTTACCGGGCTTTTTCCACTTAGTGTAAATAAACACTCTGTTTTTTTCTTACAGTACATTTTGATAATCTAAATAACCTTTTTCCAACTACAAAGAACCATTTGACCAATGGAAAGATTCCATGGATGTTAAAGATTCTTCATGTAGCTATCAATGTCAATAAAGCACCTTTATTTTTAACAGTGTGAGTTTCGATGTTGTTAATTGATGATATAGGCATTTGTTGAAGCAATTCTTTTACATTATTTCCAATTATTTTTAAGATAATATTTAAAGGCTGAATTAATGGTGAAAAGAGAAATTTCTACCACCCAAAGAAAAAAACAAATGGAAGAAATACCACTGCCACTGAAAAGGATGCCTGACACTAACTACCTGCATTTAGTTCTTGGTTCTTGGAACACAAACAGACACGTTAGTCCAATCACCATCATCCTCGACACTCACACATGAAGAAGGACTACAGACTACATGGACACAGTCCTCTCATGGCTTGGGGCACCCGTACTTGTGGAAGATCCAGAACAGGGCATAGATGCCCAGCAGACCAAACAGAAAGAGCAGTGAGACGTAGGCTTGCATTAGCTTGCGCAGGACAGAGGACAGTGAGTGACTGCACTGGAAGACGCTGTAGCCGGTCAGAGCGTAAGAGCGAGGCTGGCAGACGTGACTGAAGGTGATGGAGCCCAGGAGAGGAGTGGTGTAGCTTACAATTAGAATGAACTTCAGGACCTTGAACACCGTCTGAGCAGTGTACACCTACAGGAAGAGTTGCAGTATTTGTTTATATATTTTTAAAAACAGTCTTTTTACATACTCTAAACAGGGGTGCCCAAACTCTGTCCTGGAAGGCCAGTGTTCTGCGGAGTTGAGCTCCAACCCCTATCAGACACACCTGAACCAGCTAATTAAGCTCTTATTAGGCATACTAGAAACTTCCTGGCAGGTGTGTTGAGGTAAGTTGGAGCTAAATTCTGCAGGACACCGACCCGTTCAGGGCCGAGTTTGGGCACCCCTGCTCTAAACTGTAAGTGTAATTGTTAGCACAGTTTTATGGCACATCAATTTCTGATTGTGAAATTTTTCAGTAAACCGAGAAAAACTGTAAACATGATGAAATGGCTTGCATGTTACCTTATAGATAACATCTGAACTCTCGCAGTGAGCACGAAATCTGCGCACCCTTTCAAACAGTGCTCTGGCCTGCTCTCTGTCGCTGCGCTCCAATGTGGCTCCTGGTCTGGAAGTGTCCGGAACGACTTGCACCGGCAGAACCGGCTCCGTGAGTGACAGAGCGGAGAGAGTTGAGCAGTGAGACAACGTTGAGGGACACGGAGACGGTTGTGTTGTAGTGGACACACTATCAGCTCCTGCCAGCAGAGGGCTGTCTGTCCCGAAGTCCAGACTTGACTTGTGTCTTTTGTACAAAGATGTTACCTGAACTTCGGGTTGCACCACTTGGTCCGCCTCCGAGAAGCGTGTGTCCAGTTTGGCCGTATGAGAAAGCGCCCTTGTCGTCCATGGCGATTCGCAACATTTAGCGAGAAGCGACAGAAAGTGCTCGATGCGAGCGGACGTGAGCGGGAAGTGGAACCAGAAGCAGCCGCTGGCCAGGAGAACTAGCGTGTGGAGCAGCGTCACGTACGGCAGAAAGCGCGAATACCAGGGCAATGCCTCATGATAGCAAAGCTGACTGATGTAGATGTACTGCTGGAAGTCCAGGTTGGTACGTCGCCCCTTTGCAGGGATCTTGGGTGACTCTGGTGTGCTACTAAAGATGGAATCAGATACAGGCTGTATGGGAGAGCTGTAGTTAGTGGAGGAGGAGTGCACGGGGACGCACACTACTCCATCCCGTGACAGCAGGAGCGTCCCGGCAAAAATGGACACCATCAGCATGAGCACCAGCAGGTAGTCCATGAAGACCTCCCACCATGGCTTCAGCAGCTTATAACTGCCCTGACGCTCACCCCCAGACCATAGCTCAGACAGCGCGAACATCTGCAGTCAGCAGGAAGAAGAAATCTTTTTAAACAATTAATATATTAAAAAAAAAAAAAAAAAGGCAAATTTAAACCTACTTTCAATGTGAGTCTGTGGAATTTTTTCACCAATTTTATCATCCGGCAGATGAAAATGGTTCATCTGATCACTTATTAAAGTAACTGCATGCTTGATTTCACGATTCATGTATGAACAATAATATTAGTGATATTTTACTTACCAAACACCTCTCAAAACAAAAATATGCTATTAAGAAGAGCTTCTATAATTACTAATCAAATGAAAAGGAATGTCACTTAAAATGAGATAATGAAATGTTTTATATTAAATGACCCTCCCAAGTTATGTTTAGTTTTGTAGTTTGCTGCATCCTATTAAGATATGTTCTATTAACACATTTAAAAGAGTTTTAGTTTTACAAATTTAGCTGATGTCAGATGACAGTCAGAGTGCATATGTGACCCTGGACCACAAAACCAGTCATAAGGATCATTTTTTTTAAATCGAGATTTATTCATCTGAATAAATAAGCTTTCCATTGATGTATGGTTCGTTAGGATAGAACGGTATTTGGCCGAGATACAACTATTTGAATATCGAATCTAAATGTGCAAAAAAATCTAAATATTGAGAAAAACGCTTATAAAGTTGTCCAAAATAAGGTCTTAGCAATGAAAATTACTAATCAAAAATTAAGTTTTGATGTATATACGGTAGAAAATGTACAAAATATTTCCATAGAACATAATCTTTACTTAGTATCCTAACAATTTTTGGCATAAAAGAAAAATCAGTAATTTTGACCCATACAATGTAATGTTGGCTATTGCTACAAATATAACCGTGCTACTAACGACTGGTTTTGTGTTCCAGGATCATATACGCCTAGAAACCCAAAGACTGCAGACAGTCTACATGCAAAACTAAAAGAGAATAAAAATGTACTTACTGTAATGTACTGAAACTGTCCACTCTAAAGGCAAGTTTTCATGCTCTAAAATCCTAGGTTTTCTTGCACTCAAGTCCGGCGCAAGCCGGTTTGTTCAATAATTGCGTCCAACTTCACTAACCTTGCCCCAGTCTGCAGACACAGAGGGGCCCCAGAAGCTGCTTTGAAGTTTCCATGGTGACCTGCACACAATAGCCACATTCACATCATGAAACGCCAGTGAGCCACTGGATTTGTGAGAAATACACAGAAATAAATACTAGGAAACTTATATGTAAATGTTAGGTTTTATATGTATTTACTCAGTTTGCAGGTCTTTGACAACATCATTGTCCTCTGAGTGTGATGCAGCATGTGAACAACAGGTGGCGGTCATTAGTCAATTTAAATGATGACTCAAGTTAGAATATTGTATTTTGTGCTTGAAAATCTGATTTAATGTAGCTGTATGATTTACACTTGTGTATGGAAAGTAAAAATATTTCCTGAATTATCTTGATTTGAGTAAATTATTGCATTTTGATTGTTTTAATACTTTGTTTTTGGGTCACAATTATAGATATTTATGGTATGGTACGGTATGCCTGTATGGTGCAGTCATAACAACCTGGAGTTAAAAAGGCCCAACAAAGGTTGTACTTCCTTCGCCAGCTAAGAAAGTTCAACCTACCACAGGAGCTGCTAAAACAGTTCTACTCAGCCATCATCGAGTCTGTTCTCTGCACATCAGTAACTGTCTGGTTTGGCTCAACTACAAAATTAGACATCAGAAGATTACAGAGAATAGTTCGGACTGCTGAGAGGATTATTGGTGCTCCCCTGCCCACCCTTCAAGAACTGTATTCATCCAGAGTAGGGATGTAACGATATGAATTTTTTTGATCACGATTATAGTGACCTAAATGATCACGGTTATTAGTATTATCACAGTATTGTTAAAATGTGCTGGACATTTTCAAAAGGTACTGACACATGAAAGATTTCACCAACTTTTGTATTTAAATGCAACAAAAATTAAATAAAATTACTTTTTGTTTGCATAAACACTAAAACAATAACTTTACCTATGATGTCTGGATTTTAAATGACAACAGTTTATCTCATACGAAATGTTGAAATAAAACTTCGAAAAGGTTTCATAAAATGGTAAACCTCACATTTTAGCCTTTAATAAAGAAAAGGGTTACGTCAAAATGATATTTGAATAACAAATGTTTCTATGTATTTTATCTGATTCATAAATATTTCTAGACACCTATCTGAATTGTTTAAATGTATATAACCCACATAAGCTTGTTTTTGGTCAGTTAGTCAAAATGTACAGCAGGGCATGCAAATTCCTCGTTTTTTGGCCAGACAAAGAGTGCACACAGGCTGAATAAATGTAAGTCTCTGTAAATCCACTGTCTGACACTAGATGGCGCTTACGGAAAAGCTGAATTGCAGCTGTTTCCTGTAACCTCCGTGGATAAAGCAGCGTTACGATTAAAGAATCAAGTATTACAGGGAGCAAAGATGAAAACAAAATGTCATCGAGGTACATTCATATAAACCATTCATTCATATATTCTTTTGTATTAATCCCTTAGCACTCTTTTAAAACCTTGCATCTTTCCGTCACGTTTTCACTAGTGATGGGAAGTTCGGATCATTTTACCGACTCGGATCTTTGATTCTCGTTCAGCAAAATGAACGAATCTTTTTTCGAGTCATTTCGTTCATTTTAGCAAAATATAATTAAACTGTTACGTGTTACCTCCCTAACACATCTACTGCTTACACAAACGTTGATCACACTACAAACAAGACAAAACTATAATGCTATAAGAAACAGAAAAGATTCATTCATTGTTTACCTGGGTCTTTAGTCTATGATTAGCTCACCTCACCTCTTATCTGACAAGTTTTCGGGTTTGAGTCGTTCGTTCATCACGTGACAGCCCCATAAGGTGAACGAACGACTTTAAAAAACCCGAAGACTCGAAACTGGTGAACTAATTCCAGTACAGAACCTAATAGGATGTTGCGCATGCGCGACTGAACGAATCACTCCCCGAGACGACTCGTTCGTCCCGAGTCACATTAAAGATTCGTTCAAAATGAACGATTCGTTCAAGAACGACCCATCACTAGTTTTCACACCAAACGAAACTAGTCCTCGTGCTGTGCGCATGTGAAACTGTTTCCTAAAACTTTGCTTTACGCTGGACAGTATTTATTTATCCTCAGTTGTTCAAATCACAGTAATCGGATACGGTTTTAATGATAATTAAATATGAAACGGTAATACTAACCGTGGAGGGTTTTAATCACGATTGATCATTAAACCGGTAATCGTTCCATCCCTAATCCAGAGTGAGGAAAAGAGCTCAGAAAATCACTCTGGATCCCTCACATCCAAGTCATCATCTCTTTGAACTTTTACCATCTGGCTGGCGCTACAGACCCCCAAACACCAGGACAACCAGGCACAAGAACATTTTTCCCCCAGGCAATTCTCCTTAGGAACAGTTAAATGTTCCCCCCATTGTGCAATATAATGTGCAATAACTTTTTATTTATTAGTTACCACCCTCATCCTAGCACATCCCTGCATCTCTACCTCTTTCGATTCTATTCTATTCTATTCTGTCATTTATAGCACAACTGTACATACCACTTATTTATTTATTTATTTATTTTATTCTCATCTAATTTTTCTAAGTTTTGTCTATATATATATATATATATATATATGTGTATTTTATTCTCATCTTATGTTTATTGTCTGTGTGTTGTTTCCTAGTATGCGCAAGCATACTTGGCAATAAAAGCTCTTTCTGATTCTGATTCTGATTTCTGTGTAATTTCAATTACAAAGGCACTTTGTGAAAGTGGTGAATCAAGGTACGTTTCTAGAAGCAAATGGCATGAAAATAATGTTGTGCAGAAAACTAAATTACACAGATATTATCATGTCAACAGTGCTGGGTAAAAGTAATCTGGATGACAAAAACAATACCAAATACTTGTAATTACAATAATTACATTTTAAAATGTTCACAATCAGATTACAGTTACTTTTTGGATTACATGATTACATATTACTGGCAGTAAATTATTCATATTATTATTCATAATTCATAATTCGCCCCCGTTTTTTTTTTTTTTTTTTTTTTTTTTTTTTTTGTGTGTGTGTTTAAAGTTTCACTTTCTAAATGAGCCAACTAATTACACTGTTGGACATATTTTTACTGTTGCCAGTAAGTTACTGTGATTACAATTTACAGTAGCAAACTGTATTTAATTTACAATTGCAAACTGTAGCTGTTTTACAGCCAAATAGTATAAAAAAGTCGAATTCATCAGTATACTACTGTAATTAATACTGTAATTAATGCATTTTAATATAGATTTCAGTAGAATTTTTCATTTTTACATTGAATTCATTTAAATGTATTTTATTTTTACTCTACATAGGTTCTACTGGCATTCAATTAAAACTGACAAAATAATTACAAAATATCAAATACTTTATTCAAATTCCCAAGCTTTTTTGCCAATCAGACCCCTCTGACCTAAAATATTTATTTGAAGTCCCCCTGCGATTTTGAAATAAATGTAACAAAATATTTTCATGGCTCTCTGGCATCGTTGGTGGTCACAGTCACATCATATTTAATTGATTTTAATTTCACTTTTTTTTTTTTGTGATTTCATTCAGCATTAGCTTTTCATCAGCACTCTACTTTGTTCTTTTTTTTTTGTTTGTTTGTTTGTTTTTTGTTTTTTGTTTTTTTTTCTTTCACAAACCCCAATTTGGGAAACCCTGCTGTGATATAATGTTTAATGCATTTCCTGATATTGATAACAAAGACTAAAATATGTTTTCTTTATTATGTTTTGTTGTTGTTGTTGTTGTTGTTGTTGTTTCATCAATATGGTACACCATAATCCCATTCAAGTCTATTTGATAATCAAGTTAGGTCAAAAGTAATCTAAAATTAATCAGACTACATTACCTAATGTGTAATTCAGATTACGTTGTTAACTAGTTTTCGTCATGTAATTTGTAATAGACTACAATTTGCAAGTAATCTACCCAGCACTGCATGTCAAAAACGCTTAGTTGCTAGGGTGTTCTAAGAGGTTGTATGTGGTTGTGAGGGTATTCTGAGTGGTACTTAATGCATTGCTGTGTGGTTGCTATGGTGTTCTAAGTGGTTTTTAGTGTTTTGCTTTGTGGTTTCTAGGGTGTTTCTGCATTTGCTTTGCAGTTGCTTTGGTGTTCTGGGTGTTGTATCTGTATTGTATTTTGTTTTTTTGCTTGTTTGTTTTTTTCTGTTAAAATGATAAATCTTTGTGTAATTTCAATCATAGGGTCGCTTTTTACAGCACTGTGTAAGAATTTATCAAGGTACAAGTGTCTAGAAGTAACTTGAAAAGTGAAAAAAAAAAAAAAAAAGTTTATAGTGTGAAAATAAGGTTAGTTGTATAGGAAACCCCCGTTTCCCCAAATATCGTGTCACACATCTCGCGTTGGGGATTTACAACAAGCCCACACACCAGATTGAGACACGCTGAAAGATTTGAGAAAACTAAAAGGATGTTTAGCAAATATTTTCAGAAATAGTGATTCAGTTAGTCAATAATTGTGAAATCATTAATATCCCTTTAGTTGAACACTGCATGTCTTGTCTTTAAATTATTAATGGCAGTTCCAAGATACAAGGAAATAAAAGGCTGTTATTGGGTGGGTGCTGCAGAATATGGTGTCATATTTCACAAAAAGAAAAGAGCATGCTTAAAAATAGACTATGATTTTAATATTTGATGAGCTCACATGAACCATGAAAACCCTGCTGATAACTGTTACATGCTTTTCTGTTTATAACTCAAAAAAAAAAAAAAAAGAGTCTGAGGTCATTGTGTTTCACACCCATCTGCTGGAAGTTTTAATGCTGAATATTAAAGTGAAAATAAATCAATAAATAAATCAAACTAACTAACTTATTGGTTTAGATTTTGTAGAACAAACACTCACAAAATAGACAAGAAAAAGAAAATATTTCAAAACAGGTTTGGAATTACTTTTAAGGTGATGCAAAAAATATTTTTATTTTATTATTTTATATTTGGGTGAATTATTCCATTAATTCTTTTTTGGTGCCTCAGAAACATAATTCAATTTTTCTGCTATTGCAACACTTGTACCCCCGGTTTCACAGACGAGACTTAAGGTTAGTCCCAGATTAAAATGCATGTTGGAGCTGTCTCAACTAAAAATATGCCATTGTTCTGTCTAAAGATGCACACCTGCTACATTTTCAAGGCATTTTTATAAAAGATTCTTAAATATTTTAATTTAACTAAGGCCTAGTCCTGGCTTAAGCTAAGCCCTGTCTGTGAAACTGGGCCGTAGTGTTAGGTTGTTTTAAAAATACAGTCTCTAAAGTTCAGAATTAAAGTTTCAACCTTTGATTCAATCTTATTTAGGAATGTGATCGTAATTCTGTTATGAAACACATTCATTTGACTGCCATATTGAATATGTAGTTATTTTACTACATCAAGTTAATTAAAATTAGAAATGCTGGCTTGGCAACTACCTAATATATATATATATATTATATTATATTATATTTAATTTCAGTTTTGTTTTGGTTCTTTTTTTTTTTATGGTTTTAATTTTCAATTCAGTTTATTAAACTGATAACCCTGCTTCTAAGCAAAAGCTCTTTAGTATTTGAATATTGTTGTTTCACATCTCTCATAATCATTCAGCACAGATTCATGAGGACTGAATTCTATTATATGTTGTGCACATTAATGTTCTCATGTTTATATGTGTTTCTGTGAGAATTTGTGCGCCACGTGTTTGTGCGACAGAAAAAGCGTCCATCTCCATCTCTCTCGGACGTGTGGTTTCACACCTTTTGACTCAATCTCGCCCTCTGAAAGTACAGGGTGTGTTTGTGTGAATCGACAGGACTGCACACGCCCTCCTCCAGTCCTGCTCCTGCTAGGGCTTTTAGAAGAAGCTTCTCTATAAATAGCACAGGCCCGAGGTTTTCAGCGCAAAGCCTTCCCGAGATTCACCCTTTTTTGTGTGGTTTTTGGTATATCAGTATAATAAATATACATTTACTTCAACATTAAATCCATTAAATCTGAGTTTTATGTGTACATCAAGATTGTAAAATGATCTTTGGCCATGATGCTTTGACGCCCAAACTCACAATAACACAAATCAAGCCTCACAATGAAAAAAAAAAAAAAAAGGTTTAAAGAGTTAATTCACCCAAAAATGAAAATGATTCTACTATTTACTCATCCTAGGTGTATATGACTTCCTTCTTTCAGACGAATCCATTCATAGTTACATTAAAAATTGTTTTGGCCCTTCCAAGCTTTATAATGGCAATGGGTGGGTGTTTCTCTTCAACAGTCCAAAACAAGTCCATTAAAGTGCATTTATCCATAATAAAAAGTGCCTCACATAGCTCCAGGGCGTGAATAAAGGCCTCCTGTAGCAAATCAATGCATTTTTGTAAGAAAAAGATTCATATTTCAAATGTAATAATCACTTTTCTCTAGCTTGCGCTAACAGTCATACACTGAAGATATTCCAGGGAGATGACATAGGACGTATGTGTTGCGCATGCTCCGCTCAGAAGTGACGAACGTGAATGTGCACTGGAGAGAGCAAAACAAAACACTGGTCATAAATTAGAAGTACAAAACGAGGATTTGTATAGACAAATGTCGGAGGATTTCGATATACAGTCAACATTTTAAGTGGATCAAAAATGTTCATCAAAGTTGTCCTAAGACAAGAACAGGTAACTGTGCTTACTTTGCTCCTGTAAACAAACGTTGGTTTTCGTGAGACTCACTGGCACATGCGCTATAACATGAATTAAAATTAAAAACTTAATCATTTTAAATCATTAAAACTTTTAAAATGATTTAAAAATTGATTTAAAATTAAATTTAAGACAGTTAAAAAAAAGGAAAAGGATTATACATAGTGCAAGTAGTTCGGACGTAGCACAGTGCTCATTCAGTAAATGCACAGCTAAACAGATGAGTTTTGAGTCTAGATTTAAATGTAGCTAATGTTTTAGCACATTTGATCTCTTCTGGAAGCTGATTCCAACTGCAAGCAGCATAATAGCTAAAAGCGGATTCTCCTTGTTTTGTGTGAACCCTTGGTATTTCTAACTGACTAGATCCTAATGATCTGAGTGGTCGGTTAGGTTTATATTCAGTGAGCATATCTGCAATGTATTTAGGTCCTAGGCCATTGAGTGATTTATAATCGAGTAAAAGTACTTTAAAATCAATTCTAAATATAACTGGAATCCAGTGTAGGGACCTGAGGACTGGTGTGATATGCTCAGATTTTCTGGTTCTAGTCAGAATCCAGGCAGCAGATTTCTGGATGAGCTGCAGCTGTCTAATGGTCTTCTTGGGAAGGCCAGTGAGGAGACCATTACAATAATCCACCCTGCTTGTGATAAGGGCATACACAAGTTTCTCCAAGTCTTGACTGGAAACAAAACATCTAATTCTTGCAATGTTTTTGAGATGATAGTATGCTGATTTAGTTACTGCTTTGACATGACTACTGAAACTAAGGTCTGACTCCAGAATCACACAGAGATTCCTGACTTGGTTTTTAGTTGTTTGACCCCTAGAGTCAAGGTATGCATTCACCTTAAGAGCTTCCTCTTTGCTTCCAAATGCAATGACTTCAGTTTTCTCCTTGTTTAACTGAAGGAAGTTCTGGCACATCCAACTGTTAATTTCATCAATGCATTTGCAGAGGGAATCAATGGGGCTGTAGTCATTTGGCGATAAGGCTAAGTAAATCTGGGTATCATTAGCATAGCTGTGATAGGCAATTTGGTTCTTTCTCATTATTTGACTTAGTGGGAGCATATACAGGCTAAACAGGAGCGGTGCAAAAATTGAGCCTTGAGGGACTCTGCATGTCATGGACGTCCACTTAGACTGATGCTCTCCTATACTCACATAATAACCTCTCCCTTCTAAGTATGACCTGAACCAACTGAGAGCCATCCCAGAAAGCCCGACCCAGTTTTCCAGCAACTCTAGAAGAATGTTATGATCGACAGTGTCAAACACAGCACTAAGATCTAGTAGTACCAGCACTGATATTTTGCCAGAATCAGAATTTATGCGAATATCATTTATTATTTTAACGAGCGCTGTCTCTGTACTGTGATGCGGTCGGAAACCAGATTGAAAATTATCCAGGTATCCATATGAGTTTAAGTAGATGTTCAACTGATTGAAAACTACCTTTTCAATAATCTTGCCTATAAAAGGAAGATTTGATATTGGTCTGTAGTTGCTCAATATGGTGTTATCAAGATTGCTCTTTTTCAGAAGAGGCTTAACAACTGCAGTTTTCAGGGATTTTGGAAAAATCCCAGAAAGAAGTGAGGTGTTCACCACTTCTAAGAGATCTGCTTCTAAACAGTTAAACACACTTTTGAAAAAAGATGTGGGAAGTGTGTCAAGGTTGCAGGTTGAGGATTTAAGGTGCTGTACTATTTCTTCCAAAGTTTTGCCATCAATTGCTTTAAAAATAGACATAGTGACTTCTTTTTGAAATTGCAGTTGAATCGGTCTGACCTCTGCATAACTTGAGGATGTGCTAATCACCTTTCTGATATTATTGATCTTCTCAGGAAAGACGGAAGTAAACTCATTGCATTTGCTGTCGGAGCGCACTTCACTGGGAATCTGACTTGGGGGTTTGTTAGTCTCTCAACGGTAGCAAAAAGAGTTCGAGTGTTGTTTAGGTTGCTGTTTATAAGGTTTGAGAAGAACTTCTGTCTTGCTGTGGCTAGTTCCACATTGAAAGCATGAAGGCTGTCTTTATAGATGCTATAGTGAATTTCAAGTTTCGTCTTCCGCCACATCCGCTCAGCTTTTCTGCATTGTCTTTTCATACTCTGTACTGCTGTTGATTTTCTCCAAGATGATCTTTGTCTGCCAGTCGTCTTACTGACTTTCACTGGTGCAATGTCATCAATGACATTCTTAACTTTTAAGTTAAAGGACTCCAGGAGAAGATCAACAGAGTCAGCAGAAATGCTTGGCATTGAAGATATAGCCTTCATAAACAGCACACTAGTGTTTTCGTTAATTTCGTTAATCTCTTTCTGACAGAGACGGATCTAGATTCAGTGGTAGCAGCGATCAATATATCAAAGAAAATACAGAAGTGATCAGATAGTGCTACGTCCTTAATGACAACGGATGAAATGTTTAGACCCTTACTAATGAGTAAATCAAGAGTGTGTCCACGATTGTGTATGGGTCCATGCACATGCTGAATCAGGTCAAAAGTGTTTAAAACGGTTATTATTTCTTTTGTGGTTTTGATTTCTGCATTTTCTATGTGAATATTAAAATCCCCTGCAATAGCAAAACAGTCAAACTCTGAGGAAATCATTGACAACAGTTCTGTGAACTCTTCAACAAAGGCTGGAGAGTATTTTGGAGGCCTGTAAATAATGATAAATAGAATGCGTGGAGCACCTTTCAGCACAATCCCTAGATATTCAAAAGACAAGTACTGACCAAATGACACTTGCTTGCATTGATAGACATCTTTAAATAAAGCAGCTACACCGACACCTCTCCTAACAGCTCTGCAGACACTCATGAAAGTAAAGTTAGGGGGGGCTGTTTCATTGAGGACTGCTGCACTGCAGCTGTCTTCAAGCCATGTTTCATTTAGAAACATAAAATCCAGGTTGTATGTGGTTATTAAGTCACTGATCAGAAATGATTTATTTTTTAGTGAGCGAATGTTTAAAAATGCTAACTTTTATGCCATTACTTTTTGTCTCTAGAGCAGTCTTAGTTTGATACCTAATAGGCCGCAGATTAGATGGGTCAGCTGTACGGCTTGAGAAGGCCTTAGACTTTCTATCACATGATAAAACAGAGATAGAGAAAGCTACAGGCACACTGGGTTCCCACTTGTTCTGTAAACATCCCTGAATGTTGCTGCTATCGTAGCAGGGACCCGACACATATCACTGACAGTTGTTATCAGTTGTTTTTGATTTACCTACAGCAGATGGAGGAGGGTTTGGGCCCTGGCGTTGTGGCAGTGGCCGGACAGCTCTTGAAAGAGGAGGAGGGCAAGCTGGGCCCACAGGTTTTGGTGGTTGTGGTGCCCGCCGTTTTTTAGTTGATATCTGGGGGCTTGCAGCAAAAGAATGGGAGAGTCTGGTTCCAGCATACACTAGTTCCTCCATTTTCTGTAAGAAGCTTAGAAGTGGAGATGCTGGAGAGAGGGTTAATGTGTCTGGTGAGCGGGGCTCTGGGTCTGGTGTTTCCAGTGGCTGAAATATGTTGTCCTGACTTCGCTGGCTGTTTACCAGAAAGTTGTCCTTCGGCGCTGAGTCTTGGAGCTGTTGTAGTACGTCACAGTCTGTCTGTGAAGAGCTCTGTGGGCAGGGCTTAGCCAGGATGGTGTTCATGAGCAGTGCTTGTTGTGGCTGTGTGGCGTATTCAGTGTCCTTGTGGGATGTGTCGACCACATGATGACTCTGAAGCTGATGTGAAGTCCTGTGGTCACTCATACTTTGTCCAGGTGTGTGTGTTTTTATTCATGTTGGGTGGACTGGCACACTTCACTGAAGGATGACGGAGTGAAAAACAGATGTTGTCCTTTAGCACTCTTGCACCAAGTTTGTTTGGGTGGAGGCCATCCAGTTTAAACAGTTGTCTATGGCCCCAGAAAAGATTAAAGTTGTCGATGAAGTTGACTCCTTTTTGACTGCAGGTTCTTTGTAGCCATGTATTCAGCCCAAGCAATCGTGAAAACATGTTAGTTCCCCTTGCTGGGAGTGGTCCACTGATGAACGGCTGAACTTTAAGCTTTCGAAGTGTTTCGATGAGTTCACTAAAATCCTTCTTCAGGAGTTCTGACTGCTCTTTCCAAATATCATAGCCATATCTGGGGTAGAGCAGCAATACGAGATACTCGTGACAATCTGATGTCTCGAGTGCCTTTGGGTCTCGCTCCCTGTTTGTGCCATTGATTAGTGTGTCGATCATTTCGGCTTGTTCCTCTACACTTAGAAACTGTTGAGATTCACTAGGTTGATGGCACTCACCGGCTGTATGCTGAGGGGGTCTGTGACGATGGTCTGCTGAGTGTTCCACCTGTTTTGGAAGTCCAGCAAGTAACTTTGTTTCAAGAACCACAATCCTTTGTAGAAGTCTGTGGCAGTTTGTGCAGCAAGTAGAATCCAGAAGAGGCTGAAGAGGCATTTTCTTTCTCGTCTGTTGAAAGTAGGCAGTTGTGTTTTCCCATCTCCTGAATGTAAACTGCTGGCAGTGGGAGGAAAAGAGTCTCCTTTTTCGTAGTATTATTCCAGTTACAAAAAGTTTTTTAATTTAGTGTTTGTGCCAAAAATCTGTTGTTTGTGCACTGTGCTGATCTGCTGAGGTTAAAATCTTAGAAAAGTCTGAGAAAAATATATAAACAGGGAGCAAAGCACGGAGCAGTAAGCAAGAACGTCCGAACAGTAGCAAAGCTGGAAGCAAAAAATAAATAAATAAATAAAAAATACAACGAATGGCTCCTTTGGACTACAGGCTTTGTTTTCCCGGTGTTATGATGTAAGAACGCAGCCTATTAGAATATCATTAAAATAAATCCCGCCTACGGCAATTCGAATGGTTGTGGAGTGGGTAGGGATGAGGTGGGGGATTAGCCTAACTTTAGTGATGCAGCGTGGAGAGCCACTACTGGGACACTTCAACGAGCTGCAGTGAGGTGGGTATTAACACAAGCATTGACTAGAGTGGCCATGATCAGCTCCAGTGGCCGTGTTGGAGCCATAATGCACCGCAGACGTGTGCAGTATGTGGTAAGAGATTTATCTCTGTATATCATACAGTTTCATACAGTTTAGATAGCTTCACTTATAACACAAGTGTTTTTTTAAAATGCATAAACTGGCACTAGACTAGACTAGTATGTTCTTTGCTTGTTTTCTTTAGCTGTTTTTTGAATAACTAAGGAAATGTAAGCACTATAATTAGTAACTTAATGTTTTTGTTTAATTGTTATCATGTTAAATACAAATTAAGTCATATTAAAAACAGGCTGCTTTTAGCCTCATGCTGAAGCTGGTTTCGGGCAATGAAACTATGTATGTAAATAATTAAATAAATTAGCACGATAATATCATGTATCTGCGATCTCACAGGCTGACAATAGGACCCAACACTACTGTACCATATTATTTACTCACTCTCCATGCATCTCAGGTGTATATGACTTTCTTCTTTCAGATGAATGCAGTCGGAGTTACATTAATAATTATCCTGGCACTCCCAAGCTTTAGAATGACATAGATGGGTGTTTCTCTTCATCATTCCAAAACAAGTCCAATAAAGTGCATCCATCCATAATAAAGTTACCTCGCATGGCTCCATGCCTCCTGTAGCGAATCGATTTTGTACGAAAAATATCCATATTCAAAACGTAAAAATCACTTTAATCTAGCTTGCGCTAACAGTACACAGAACTTGATGCTTTGGCAAGGGGCGTGCCAGTGCTGAAACACCGTCTAAGTTTTTCGCCAATCACAACGCAGTGGGACAGCTAACCAATCACAACACATTTCGTTTTTTGGAAGGCGGGCCTTCATCAGTCCCAGAACTAATCGTGCCAAGCTGGGGAGAAAGGTATTGTAATATTGTAAGTTATGTGAAAAATAATCAGTTAATAAAGCTTGGAAGAGCCAGAACAACTTTTTGTATAACTCCAGTTGCATTCGTCTGAAAGAATGAAGGCATATACACCTAGGATGCCTCTCAGGGGCTAATTTTCATTTTCCCTTTAAGACTTATTAAAAAAAAAAAAAAAAAAAAGAAAGAAATAGTTAACCATTAAATGAACATGAATTTTTGAGGTAGTATTTTCTTGTAAAATATACTCCAAATATGCGTAAATTGCTCATTCTTCTTAAGATTTCTTGTTTTATGAATGAGGCTCACTGAGCGTGATACATGTGTTTTCCAATATTTTCTGTTTTCATTCATTTGCCTGACATGCAGCATTTATTTTATTTAACATTTATTTTATTATATTTTCATGAATATATTTTAATATATTTAAAGTTTACTTAAATATTTTTAATTATATAATTACTGGAAATAAAATAAATTGGCAAAATAAAAGGCAACAGTTCTCATTTTCTGTACAGCTAAAATGTCTAGGAAAAATATTTTTCACTGTATGTCTTGTTTTTGTTTTATTTAAGCAATTTCATCCCACCACACGGCTGCAGTCAAAAAAAAGCCCAAAGTGGAAATGTCACAGCTTAGACTTGTGTTTCCGTTTAACAAGTTTATGCGTCACATTTCCATCTTTTTGATGGCAGACAGAGAGTCTGAGAGATGTTTCACTTTGGGATGATGTCATCGCCCAATGCCCATTGTGAAACTGTGAGTATCTTGAGTACCGTTGAGCGGAGCGATTCACACACCTCCATACACACCTACTCTAGTGCACTCGACGATCAGCAGAAAGTCCAAATAACAGAGAGCGAGATGGTGTGAAGTGATGCCAGGCTGGGTCACGGAAAGGGCATTCAGATGCAGACAGCCATTTCGAATGTACGACACAATAAATCCATGCGTGGGGAGTTTCAGACAATCTTATGAAAGTGTTTTGATGCCTTACATCATCTTTCATTGCATTCAGGGAGACACTGATTGATATCATGCATTTGGCTGCTTTTGTTACACTATAAATGTTTCATATACTCTATACACTGCTCCTAAGATGTTAATAGACAATGAAGTCCCACCTCAACTGCATCAGATCAAATATCTGTATCTGCACGTCTCAAATGCTTCAGGTCTTTTCATTATCATGTCTGAAGTCTCAGTGTGTTTGAATCAGGTGATTTTAGTGGATGTGTGAAGTCAGTTCTCCTCATGTTCACACAGGTGTCCTATCAGAGAACCACAGGTGCAGAATCACCATCAACCATTAACCACAAACACACAACACTAGCTGTGTTCATGTTCAACATCTATTGCTTTAGCATTTCAAACCAAAAAACGCCTTTCTGTCAAATGTTTTGTTTCTTTGTAAAGTGTTTGTGCTTCTTTCTTCACAATAAATTATACTTTCTGTGATAAAACGTTCCGTTTAAAGTGTGACTTTTTTTATCAGCTGTTCATCATACACTCTGCATCTCTTTTTAAAAGACGGACTTCATAAAATGCTAAAACGAAGAGGATTGGCGAGAAAAAACAGAAGGTGGGTCGTGAGAAAGTGACACCTTTATTTGTCACTCTTCCCCTTTGTTTTCTCACTGCAACCGCAAGCAAGTGGTAATGCAAAGCTACGAGATATTCAGAGTCAAAATGACTTACTAATATCATATAGTACAGAAAGGCTTTTTGAAAGAACTCTTATCTTTACCTTTCGCAGTTTGGCGAGGCTAAACATGATTTGAATTTGAGCTGATAAAAACGGCGGACATGTCAGATCAAATCATGCTTCTGGCCTAGACAGTTTCAAAACAGAAAACAGAAGTGCCCGTTCATACCAAGAACGACATCTAAACTGAAAACTTTTACTATTAGCGTACACACCACCTGGCAATAACTAACGATAAGGCTATAGGGAAAGCTATACCAACGAACAATAACTTGCATTAACAACCTACTGAGCGTTTATTCCAAGGGCGCTGCAGTTCTGGCGCTTTAAATCCTTGAGCTCTTTAAAGCTCAAATGGATAAATTAGCTGTGTTTTCATCATTAATAAGCTGCAAAAATCGATCTGAATGTGATTTCAAAGGCATCAGTCCTCGTCGTCATCTTGTAGTGTGGATTTTCTATTCTCCTAAAGTCACATTTACCGTTATCAAAGAACCTATATTGACAAGAAGTGAAAGTGAATTTTGAGATAGAGTTAAAATGACGGAATAATATTATACAGTACAGGAGGGCGAAATTTCTTAATAAATTAATAAATAAATAATACTAATAATACTAATAATAATAATAATCAAAATTATGGAATAATATTATACAGTACAGAAGGGCGACGTTTTTGTGGTCCAGGGTCACAAATAGATAAATTAGCTGTGTTTTCATCATTCACAAGCTGCAAAAATCGATCTGAATGTGATTACCAAGGTATCCATTCTCGTTGTTATCTTATAGTGTAGATTTTCTATTCTCCTAAAGTCACATTTACCGTTATCAAAGAACCTATATTGACAAGAAGTGAAAGCCAATAGAACGTTCCACTGCAACAGCGGCGCCCAGCAGCAACCGTACGCTTCCGCCATTTTGGAGTGAAAACGACTCGGCAGTCCACTAGCTTCTTGCTGTCGCTATGGGAAATATCAGCTGCTTTGTTTAAAAGAATGTACATTAAAGCTAAAATACACAACCTGAGCGATGACAGCATTTCTGAATATATATTTTTAGTCCTTTTCGTTTATTTCTTAAGAATTTTTGTACTTCTGTTAACTATTAAACCACAAGTCGTTTATTATTGAAAGGATTTTTGTATGTTTTGTACATCCTGGAATCTTTGTTTGTTATTATAGCAACAACAACAACAAAAAGACTTCGTCTTTCATTTATTCTTCACAAAATCTTTGCTCTTCTAGAAACCAGTTTCGGTTGAAATTCCTAGTTTAAGTGCAAGTATTAGCATTATAAATGCTGGATTAATACCAACATATAAAATTAAATTAAGGACATGCATCAGGAAATTGGGAATGTTAGACAATAAATAGAAATTGGGAATTTCGCTTGAGGGGGGAAGATTTCTCAAAGGGCTTGAGTTAGTCACACGGATTTTTAAAACAAATGATAATAGACAGCTTTCTTTCCTTTTTTTTATTTGCCTAAATAATGTGACCCCGCTTTAATTAAAGCTTTATCGTTATCGTTCTTGGTGTGGTCGGGCCTTGATCCAAGTTTATCTAGGACATTTTTTATGCCGCGCATTTTACACAGGTGTTTCAAATCATTCAAGATCATAAAAGGTTGTTGTACTTTGTGTGTGTGTTTTTTTTTTCCTGACCCGCACAGCTGGTGAATCTCACTCAGATGAAGCTGAACTAGATGAATTTCCAGTGTTCAATCCCCTGAGCCACAAACACTCAGAGACTCGCGATGCTTATCGCTAACTCTTTCCCGCCGTGTCAGGAGCGTCGCTCTGCGGTGAGGGCGGCGGAGGGGCTGCGTGTCTGCAGATGGAGCAGGTGAAGCGGTGGGCTTGTGGGTAAAAACGAGCAGGAGCTCTAGAGGGGGAGACGGAGGGCCCGGTGGGCTTTTATGTTCGCCTTGATCTCTCCGTTTTTCAGCATTGTCTTCTTTGCATCTTTCTAGGAACTCGAAACAACGCGCGGTGTGCGCTTGCTTAAAAGTGGCTTTGGTAGGAAAGTGACTGTAAGTGAAAACGAGTGTAAAGGTGAGGTGAAGGAACATCTTAACAATGTTCCTCTCTTGCTTTGCAAAGCAGTGAACAGCTAAGTACATTCTATAATGTACGTGTAAACTCTGTTTTATAATAAACAAAAGTTTTCGTTCGTTGGTTAGGACGCTAATAAAGTTATCGTTGTGAATGGGACTTAATCCCATCATGCAATGCATGATTACATAATATAGCTACAACTATTTATAAAAATAAAATCTGAACATTGTTTCTGCAGTTCGTTTAATGATTTCTACTAAACTAGAGAAAAATTGCAGAAAATTTTCCATTGTTCTGCTGAAAAGGTTTTGCAATATATGCAGAAAGTAAAACTACAGTAATTCTGTCCCTCGGCATGCTGGGTAATCTCCCTCAGCCCTCTGTACACACCAAAAATCACAAACCAAACCAGATGAGAAATCACACAGTGGGTCGGTGTGGGTGCAGCATCAACATCTCTGTGGTCTTATTGACTCCTCAAGCCTTGTTTAACCCACCATCTCTCACAGCTGCTAAATATTCAGTGTTTGTGTTAGCCTATTTGATCCTTCATATTTATAGGCACAGAGAGGAGTTTAAAGCCACTGATGCTCTTATGAAGGTCTGGAACATTCAGACGATCTCCCAGAAGAACACTGTACTGATCAGAGGTTAGTCTTTTATCTTAATGGAGTTTCATCAACTTTGTTTCTTAAAATTACCCAAATGGGCAAATAGTTACAGTAAGAGCACAGTAAGAGCTATAAAATACATGTGGAGAGCAAATCAAATAATTTGATGAGAAGTGTTTCTTTGTAATTTAGCCTATTTTTCTGTACTCTGTACATCTAAATGTTCTTAAATTAAAATACATTTACTTGACATTAGTTAAGAAGTCTTGTTTTCTGAAAAACTTGAAAAAGGAAAATTCTGTCACCTTTTATTCACTCTCATGTTGTTCCAAACCAATATGAGTTTCTTTCTTCTGTTGAACATGAATTTTTAAGAATGTTGGACACTCCAAGTGTACACTCTAAAAAATGCTGGGTTGTTTCAACCCAACTTTGGATCAAATATGGACTAACCCAACTGTTGGGTCAAATTTTTCAATTACATTTTTAACCCAAGTACCCAGTTGCTACTTGGCAACTGTTGGTCACCAGCATTACTCAAAATATATATTTTTTATGTTCAACAGAAGAAAAAAAAAAAAAACTCATACAGGTTTGGAACAACTTGAGGATGAGTAGATAATGACAGAATTTTCATTTTCGGGTGAACTTTTCCTTTAAAGTGTGTTTATGCTTAAAGTAAGAACAAATATCTGCCAGTGCAGAAGTTAGCAATGGATAATAAGTTGGTTTTCCATTGCTCTCATTTTAAAAATAAAAAAAAATCGCATAATTTGAATGAATAATATGCTATGTGATTTTGCATCTCAAGTAAATGTATCTGAGGAAGAACAGCATGTACTTTTTGAATTGTTGAGACCACTGATTTTGGATTACATGTGTCGCCTCTAGAGTTTCAGATTTGCATTTTGTCCAATCTGAGCATCTAAAAGAACTCAATATGAACTCAAACATTTTTCTTCCAATGATCCAGAAAAAAAAGTTCCATAAATTATATATAAATGTTTTCATGCTAATGTTTGAGAATGTTATTAAAGACCAGATAACTCTTCTTGAAAGTTCTATTAACTTTACTAGAAGAATGTTTGTTGATAACTTTAATAGAACCCTGCCAGAAGATTCAGAGAACTTTTCCTGTTAGTGACTCATTTTTTTTTTTTTTTTTCTCTTAAAAAATTGTAGGACAAATATTTGATACTTTAAAACATAATTTATAGTTACATTTCCTGCATTGTGAGACTTGTGATCAATGCTTTAGTTTATTGCAGAATTAAGTGACATTGATTGGCACATTCTGCATTTTTATTACGAATGGAAGTGATGATGAATGAGCAGATTTACCAGCCGTCCTGATTTGATGTCTGAAGCGAGTCTGGTGAGGACACATCAGAAAACTCTCGTACTTCCTGTAGCAGCTTCAGAACCGAATCACAACTCTCACAACCAGACGCATCTGCTTCGCCCACCGCCGGACGCTTGAGGGTGAGTCTGACACCAACAGACATTCAGCTGCAGCTGTTATTATAAATACTCACTTTTTTTTTTTAAAGAGCAGCTTCTATAGTTGCCTCTAAACGGCACAGTAGTACCTAAATTGTTCTCCATAACTTTAAACTTTTTTTTGTGGAGTTTTTCTTTTTCATCTTATTAATGCTGTAGGTTTCTCTTATTAGTGCATTAAACAAAAAAAATCCTCTTAATATATGCTTAATGGTTTAAGTTTAATACAGCTTTGTCATGAGCTATGTCTTTCATTTTCTGCACCAGTTCAGAGAAAACTGGTCAACATGTAGTGTATTTTAGTTTTTAATGTTATGAAAGTTGACAAATAAAGTCTATGTCCCAAACTCATTTGAACAATGCCTCTATGATGATCTGGATGATTTCTGAGACGTTTGGAGATGCAGGTGAGCCGGTGCAGGTGTCGATACTGCTTCACGTCTCTAAACCTCAGATTCTGTCGTTTTAACTGAATTCGCTTTTGAACAGCTGCATCACCGTCAACCACACACAGAACATTAAAATCTGTTTGGCTAGATTACTGTTGTTTGTGCAAAACTTCATATCTGAATCAATAATCAACATCAGGATAATTTCTGCACATTATATTAATTTATATATTATATATTATATATTATTTATACAGTATATTCTTACAATAATTGAGGATTTTGTTCCATTTGTGTTTCTTCCAATGTGGAGAATTAATCAAGATAATATACTAATACAAATGAATACATAATAAATATCTATTTTATATATATATATATATATATATATATATATATATATAAATGTCTGTTTCCTATTATGATAATTTGCATAGATTCACATTATATTATATTATTAAATAAAATAATATTAAACATTGAACTTTAAATAAATGTATATTTATTATATGTCAGTTTCAGTGTAGTATTATATTCTATAGATGTTCTATATATGTGACCCTGGACCACAAAACCAGTCTTATGTTGCACAGGTATATTTGTAGCAATAGCCAAAAATACACTGGACAGGTCAAATTTATTGATTTTTCTTTTATGCCAAAAATCATTAGGATATTGAGTAAAGATCATGTTCCGTGAAGACATTTTGTAAATTTCCTACCATAAATATATTAAAACTTAATTTTTGATTAGTAATATGCATTGCTATGAACTTCATTTGGACAACTTTAAAGGCGATTTTCTCAATATTTAGATTTTTTTGCACCATCAGATTCCAGATTTTCAAATAGTTGTATCTCAGCCAAATATTGTCCTATCCTAACAACCATACATCAGTGGAAACTTATTTATTCAGCTTTCAAATGATGTATAAATCTTATTCTCAAGAAATTTACACTTATGACTGGTTTTGTGGTCCAGGATAATATTTTTCCTACTGTATTATATCTCTATAATTTAATTATTTTTCTATTTATTCATTGGTTCATTTATCTTTTAATGCGGAGAATTAAACAAAATAAAATACTGATACCTCTTATTATACTATAAATAAATGTATAATATATTTAATATATTATGATCATGCCTGCATGTTCATTTTATTAATTACTGTATTTTTATAGTATTTATCTTTATTTCGAGACATGAGAATCAGAAGGGCGTAAGTGACATTTTGAGTAAAACGGGGATATATATATCAAATGAAAGCTCTTGATGAGCTCTTTCTACTGACAAACGTATACTGTCATCTATGAGTGTATACATTTTTATTATAAACGATTGAAATCAGTACATAAAGTCTGATCAAACTATGGTACATTTTTGTTTTGGCCCTCCTGTAAAGCTGGTGAAATGTCACTTACGCCTTTCTGGTTCTCACCGCTCGATTTGTTCATTTATCTTCTAATGTGGAGAATCAAAATAATATTGATAGTAGTTCATTGTTACATTGTTCCCTGTACTTATTAACAATGATTATTATGAATATACTTTTAGAATTTGTTGTCCTTTTATTTCAGATCGTAACCTGACCTCGTCTCTGGCTTCTTTCCTACTGATAAAATGCCTCGATCGTTCCTAGTGAAAAGTAAGAGGGCGGGGCATCACTCCACACGCTCCGCCCACTCTCAGCATCAGCGTCATGACGGATGGACATCCAGCAGTCACTCGGCGACTCTGGAGCTGCTGCCCTGCACATCCAGTGACAGCAGCCGGACTCATAACAGCACTGCTGGAGCTGAACCCTGGCCTTCTGCCACGGCAGGTATGTGAAGAACAGCGTTCTGTGTGGGAGATTGAACACGATATGAAATAAATGCAATGTGGGAGTTTCTCATGACATGTGCATACACTCATATAGAAAATAGCGTCTGAATTACAAATGTTACTCATGAGGACGACAACTCGCGACTCGTGAGAACTTAACTTCAACAAAACTCTCGCAAATGACTCCCATGAATTGATATAATCAACTTGAATGACTCATTATACTTTTCAAAGAACTAAATACCAGTCACCACTAAATGTGATTTTGATTTTAATTAATAGCCCACCAAACAAAAATATGTTCGATGAATCTTATGCCAATGTCCCCATTCAGAAACATTCAAAATGTCCAGTTTTTAAAATATTTTAAGCTCTTTTTTTCACTTATGCAAATGTTAAGAGAACATTATCATTTTGCAACCATTGTAGGAACGTTACTTTGAATGTTCTCTGATCATGCTGAAACAACTATATTTAAAACTATATTTTATATTTAAAAAACGTTAGACATATGTCCAACTCAAATGTCTGTTTTGTCCTGTTTTAGAACATTAAAAACAAGGTAACTTTAAACAAATGTTCTACTAATGCCTGAGAGCTGTAAAGTCCTGTTCAAATCAAGGATAATATAACGATAGTTTTAAAATCAGTTACTGATGTGACAGTTACAACAAAAACAACACAAATGATATCACTGGAAACACTTTTACAATTATTTTTTTAAGCTAATGAACTATAATAACTTTGGTGGTGAATCAAAATCCAAAAATTTGAAAGGTTTAAGCAGCAAACCAGCTGTTTCGTAACGTTACAGCTAAATATAGCTGGACATGGATGAGACCAAAAGCCAGACCCATAAAATTTACAAATGGCCACGCCCACTCTTACCGGAAAATTAAGGTGGATAGAAACGGGCCTTAAAGAAGAGAACAGAGTGAGTGATACAATGTGTGGGCAGCAAAAAGGATTCAATCCCTGTATAATACTACTCAAAGACATCAGTTAACAGTTCGTTTAATTTTCACTTCAAATGGTTAGTCGTCGTTTTTGCATGCGAATACTAAAACATACAACGATTTCATTTTATTGTATTGTGTGGCGGCAGTGAAGCAGTCTGGAGTTTGCCCATTGACTGACCTGTCGTCTTCGGCTGCTTTGGAGAGACAGAGCGATCTGGAGCGTCTGATTCAGGCTTTACTCAGTCACCATCAGATGACCAACATCCAGACGCCGCTGTGTGAATGTCCGCTCTGTGAGAAGGTGAGCAACGGCCATGTGTGGACTTTACTGAACACACATAACTGCAAACATTAGTTCGACAGCACAGAACAAATACATTTAGTTTAATGGATCGCAGATGATGATGTGAAAACGTTTATTATTTCAGCCGATGATTTATGAGTCTATGAAAATGTCAACCCTTTTCCGCCAATCTATCCCCAATCCGAGTTTATATCTCACAGTTCTGAGAAGGCGGCAAAATTGTAAGATATAAACATGCAATTTTAAGAAAAAAATAAAAAAATAAAAAATAAAAAAATAGAATAGCCTACCTTATTTAATCAGAGGGAGAGTGTATAGCTAGAACAATGATATTTTATAAAGTAAAAATTAATCGAGTAAAATATGAAGATGCACAGAAACTGATTTGATGATGATTGGACAATTCTTTAGTCCTGTGGCCGGTTGCATAAACTAGTCTTAAAAGTTAATCAGCAATTTATTTATTTATTTATTTTTCCTTTAAGAGTGGTCATAATTTTTAAAATTCAGTTACATAAAAATGTAGATTAGTCTAAGTTGAATCTAAAAAAAAAATATATATAAGACTAATTACCTATTAGCTAACTGCCAGTTGGTCAGACTAGCTCTTAAAACATGCAGGTTCTTAATCCGATTATGCTTAAAGGAACACTCCACTTTTTTTGAAAATAGGTTCATTTTCCAACTCCCCTTGAGTTATACAGATGTGTTTTACCGTTTTTTAATCCATTCAGATGATCGCCGGGTCTGGCGGTAGCACTTTTAGCATAGCTTAGCATAAATCATTGAATCCGATTAGACCATTAGCATCTCACTATAAAATAACTAAAGAGTTTCGATATTTTTCCTATTTAAAACTTGACACTTCTGTAGTTGCATCGTGTACTAGGACTGGTAGAAAATGAAAAGTTGTGATTTTATAGGCCGATATGGCTAGGAACTATACTCTCATTCCGGCTTAATAATCATGGAATTTTGCTGCCGTACCATGCACGTGGTCAAGTAAACGTAGTAATCGTTTTTTTTTTTTTTTTTTTTAATCGAAGTCATAAGCGGCCTAAGCATAAACCGGTCGACACCTGCCACGCGAAATCGGGGTAAACGCAATAACCCGCTTTCCATCGGCTTATTGAAGTGCGCATGTGTGATACATGACAGGAACGCATCGCTAGTGCAGATGTAAGCGCATCTAAACAAAGCAAATATTTTGCAGTAAATAAAGAAGGAAATATATCACAAAAGCAGACTCGTTCATGACTCAGAAAATGAGAAAAGTGTTCTCATCTGGTGCAGCAGATGTAGAAGTGGTTCAGTCAAAACGCTGTATTTATCACTGCATTAGAGGATAATATGAGCTGTAAGTTTCGTGCTGACATGTTGCAAGATTTATTACATCACAACCGACAAACATATGGAATACTCAGAGTCAGACACGCAAATGATTATATTTTGACGTCAATAAAGGGAAATAACCTGATTTATTAATAAAGTCATGTAAACGCAGCCTACTGGCGTTGTCAGGTTACTGATGCATGTAAACGGGGAGACCTGGTTATTTTAATAAGCTGATATCTGTGAGTTATCAGCTTGCTGGTGTGCATGTAAACTTGCTCAATGTCTTAACATAGAGGCTAAGTTTATGCAACTGGTCCCTGATCTGCTCACCTGACAAATTTTTCACACATTTACAACTTGCACAAAATCACATGTGGGTTTTTGTGTGGGTTGCATGCTCAAACAATTAATGCATCAGATGTGATGACACACACATTTTAAACCCAAAACTTGATTTACTCAAGATCACATGTGGTTGATCAGTAACACATCAGAACAATGTGAAACACAATGTTATTTCCATTTACGATATGGTGTGATATTAACATTGCTATGCCTTCTGTAGCTCCTGTCCTCTGCTGTGGGTTTGGCATCACACTTGTGCAAGTCACCTGCCAACAGGGCTACTCTACCACTGGCTGGCTCCACAGGCCACGCCCAGCAGCATTATGGGTACAGGCCTACAGGAATACTGAGGGTGAGAGTAAGTACTGAACACTGCCTACATATGCAAGTAAATGCTGTACCAAGATTAGTACAGTTAACTAAAACCATAAAAAAGTTTTTTGAAATTAATAAGGTTACATGCTGCGTGAAGAGTTTACATACTATATACAGCATATAACTAGTATGGTAATATTCTATTCTAAACACAGCCTGTGTGATTGTGTGTTTTAGGAGCGGAGTTTTGGTTGTAAGGTTTGTGGGAAGGTGTTTAAGAGGTCATCAACTCTCTCCACACACCTGCTCATTCACTCAGACACACGGCCGTTCCCATGTCCCTACTGCGGAAAGAGATTCCACCAGAAATCTGATATGAAGAAGCATACGTTTATACACACAGGTAAAATGGTTTTTCCATATTTATTTTCCATATTCTTTCAAAAGCGAATGTCGTCATAGTTGGGTAAATATCTATAGTGGCGAACAGAAACTACACCTAATATCACTTTTGTGTTCCAATTTTGCTTCAGTAGCCAAAAAAAAAAAACTAAACACAATAGCGTTTCTGTGACTTTACACAAAAGGGAAAAAAATTGAGACATTGATGTTGGTCAGAAGAGAGATGTCAAATTTGCCATTATTTAAACACCAGTGTTACCTGGTTTTCTGTAATTTAAAGTAATATAACAAAGTGCATTAAGCATTGTGGAAAGGTTTCATTATATCCTGTGAATAGAATCCATTAGAGTTCGTCATTTTCAAAGTTGCATGTCAATTTTAGAGTAATAGTGTCCTTTAAATGACAAATGTGCTGTTATTCAGGTAGCTGCTATAAAAAAAAGTAATTTTAACTATATTTGCATAATAGAAATAGTGCTTAATCCAAATTTAGCCAAAGTTTATCCCTTATTTTTTAACGCAAGAGTGGGCGCAATAGTTTGTAATTTGATTGTGCGTGTCATTTGCTTCCATTTATTTTAGCTGTACAAAAGCAGTCCGTTACGCTGATTTATGCACCATTAACACAGAACACATTTTTCTTTCCACTGCACTACTTTCCGTTATTTTTCTATGTAAACGCATGCTAGACGAACATCTTTGACCATTGCGCTTGCTTCTTTTTTTAGAGTCTCCCCTTTTTGTTTTTCGGGACATTCTGTAAAACGCTTAACATGGCTACTGAAGTAATGTACTAATACTCTTTTTCAAGCAAAAGAGCATAAAATATGAACGCAATGTGTTGTTTCATATAAAGCGTTTTGTGGTGTGCACACCAAAAGCAAAGCGAAATTTCACATCGCATTATCACTTTAGATTACTTGCGGGATGGTTTTAGTGTCACTCGCGCTAATAAAAAGATCATGTAATGCTGTCCTCCATTTTCTGATACAACCAGACAAGTCAATAAGCTCATCGCCTATTGGCTTGCGTGACAGCGCATCATGCAAATTTTCTGCTTGAGTTGAATTTTTTTTGCGCAGAAGACGCGGTTAAGACCTATATCATGCATTCACGGTTTGTACGGTTTCTGCTTGTGCGCATGCGCTTTTGGTGTGCACATTACATTAGAATGTCCCATTTGTTCTCCATTCCCCTACACAGGGCCGTATTAATTATTGGGCTAGGCGGGGCTGAAGCCCCAGGGCCCGAGCAAGGAGGGGGCCCGTGATTGCCTGTGGAGTATTGACTGGCCATCTGTAGCGCCGATCGCCAAAGCCCCACCACGCCCCCCACATATTAGCGCTATTAGGAGCTTTTCCGTAAATTCCATGCATTACCATTAGAGATTCAAACTTTGCGTTTGAATTTGGTTTACAAATCCAATGCATTTATTATATATTTTACTTTTGAACGACCTGTGCACGTATCACAGGTGATCGCTGCGCCTAATGTCCGCTTTCACCTCTCTTCACTTCGTTCTGGCATAATCCGGAAATGGTGTGCAATAGAATTTATCTTCGATAAGTAAAAATATCAGCTTTTCTAAAAACAAATGTTGCTATCTGAAAAAAATGAGCAGAGGGGAAAGCATGAGTCAGTCAAATCCCCATCTAGGTTATATTACTAAAACTGATGATGGTGTGAACGTTGTGGAATAGCAAGTGGACCGGGCACATGAAGCACATAAAAACACCAGCGTCATAGTTCCCACAGATTTTAGTTTAATTATAAACTTGCTGGATGTATAGCCTATATCTTTTTGTGTTTGAACAACGTATATTCGCTTATGGGTTGAGAGACAGCCTGGTTGAAACATGTAAATAGTTTTGCGCGTCATGATGTAGGCCAAGCCTTTTATTTAAATGCATATTAAGCGTTGTGGTTTAAAACAAATGTAATTGTTCAAGGACATTAAGCAGCAAGGCAGAATTAATTTTGGCAAATGCGCAAATAATTTCAGCCTGATACCCACAGCGCATGCCTGCTCGTACAGCGCCTGACTAAACTTGAGTTCTTTTTCGCATCTTGCGCTTAAATGTTCCAATACACATAATTACGTGCCAAAATGCCTGTCTCCTCATCAACACAGTAATATGTGTCTTAAAAATGAACGTAGTGTAAGATAAAGCATGTGTAGTAGTAGGCTATATGAGATCTTGTCATTATATTATGAGATTTTAAAGGGATAGTTACCCAAAAATAAAAAAAATAAATAGTCATCATGTACTTACCCTCAAGTTGCTCTAAACCTGTATGAATTTCTGGTCCCCAATGACTCCAATAGTGTTTTTTTTTTTTTTTTTTTTTTTTTTCATACCATGAAGGGCGGTCCAGCAACTGTTTGTTTACCAGTATTGTTTTGACTATATATATTTTTTGCGTTCAACAGTAGAAGGAAACTCATACAGGTTTAGAACAACAACAGAATCTGTGTGATCTTTTCCTCTAAAGCAGCCTAGATGCTGTTACCATTTGTGTCATCACTTACTGTCCTTGACTGAATCACTTTTTTTTTTTAATTGTAAGTCATGACTGTTTACTTGTCTTCAGTAGGCTTGTTTTAATTAGGCTAGTTTTTTATTTATTTTTTAATTATGAAATTTTTATGCAAAAAAAAATTGCTAGGATAAAAATCATATATATATATATATATATATATATATATATCATATATATATATATACTATATATATATATATATATATATATATATATGAAGAGTTAAGATGCAAAACCAGCTAAAAGCCATCTCGGTCAAAAATGAGATAATGATACTGAGTGAATGCTCCTGACACATAATATACATCCATCAAACACTTTTACTTCAAACTCGCTAAATTCCAGCCTCAGCCCAATCAGAAGTACCAGTACTTACATAGAAACCTATACAACGTAGCCAGAAATAAATGCTCATTTTAAAGAAATACGTCGGATGGATTTAGAGGCTTTTGCATCTGAACTCTTGCATTTGTGCTTTGAAAAACATGATACACGGTAGGGGCAGGGCCGCATTAAGACCTCACTGGGCCTTGGAGCTATGACTTACTGCAGGGCCCCCATCAGCTTTACCACACACCAGCAACAGTGCATTGTGTGCTTATGAGCGCTTATATTGTAAATTTGCATGTGTCATATTTTTAGAATTCATTGTCATAATCATAAACACACTGATTTGTAATATAAATATGTTCATTCTATATTGCATTTTGTTATTACTCTAGTCACTTAAATGCAGGTACTTGCACTGTTTCCATTCACTTGTGTGCTTAAAGCAGATTAGCTGCCTGTGTTGTCAGTAGTAGACAACAAGTAGCTAATACGTGTGATTGCTTTCATTTTTCAGGTGAGAAACCTCATGTGTGCGTGGTGTGTGGTAAAGCATTCAGTCAGAGCTCCAATCTGATCACACATAGCAGGAAACACAGCAGCTACCAGCCATTCAGCTGCTCGCACTGCCCGCTCAGCTTCCAGAGGAGACTGGACCTACAGCGCCACCTACAGACACACGCTGAGAATGACAACGGACTGTATCAAGGGACCTGACAGACCAGCTATTATATATATATATATATTTTTTTACCCACTATATAATGTTTGTGAAAGATGTTTGCACACACTGCATTGTGAAATGTGTCAGAACACTTCTAGCAGGCTACACATTGTAGGTTTATAGCATCAAGACATGTTATGATTGGCTGCTTATGGTTGTGATGTCATAGCCTAATCACGGAACGTTTTGTGTCAGAGCATTTCAAATGAATGAAGAATCGCCATGCTGTACATGATAGGACATTTAATAATAAGCTCAGTAATTAAACAGTTTTATAAGAACATGAACTAATATATCAGCTTTGTGAAAGTACTTCAACATGCATTTCTGTATTCTCATGCTCTTAGCAGAAGTTCATACCTTGTTTTAAAATACAAATAACAGATAAAAGATCCTTTCCAACCCTTAAAGGCGTCTGGGCTTTATTTCTTTAATATTGACACTTTAAGACACGATTGTCTATATACTGCAGCACACACTTTAAGGCAATTAAAGGACTGAACAAATTAAAGAAGCGCAAATCTTAGGCTATACACAAATCTATAAGATCGTGTTACATAATTTACGATGTCACATTTAGCAGCACAACAAAAGCATCAAGTAAAATAAGTTAAAAGCACCTCTGAACAGTGGTACACAAATTCAGCTTTAAAGAAAGCAGAAATCACATGAAACATGATACGTTGGTCGTTTCTGTCACGTTTTGTCAGTTGTATATCTTGTTAGTTCACCTCGTGTACACCGCTGGTTTGCTCCATTAGCGTCGGCGGGTTTCTGAAGCCGCTATCCTGTCGCATAGTTTCGATAATGTCGTCTCTCTGGGTTATATCTCGCCTCCCTGACAACCAGCAAGCGTGTTTTGTGTTAATAACCGGCGGTCATGAAGAAAAACACTGTTAAACGTTCATTTTGCGTGAGGGTCTGTGTATTTGTACCTGTGTGACTGTAAATGCACCACAGCGACCCCATCAGACACAAACCCATCATAAACGCAGAGAACACGACCACTAACACAGGACCCTCGACTGTTTCTGAAACACAAGTCAGGTAAACAGTTTCCACTTTTTTTTTTTTTTTAACAGACAGTTTTAGACCTACCGATCTAGGTATTTATAACGGCTAATCGGAAGTAGCGCACATTTAAATATTTAAGCGTGGCAAAAATGGGGCTATGTGGTTATTTTACCAAAATAAGAGAGATTATGCAAAATGCATGTCATTTTTTATTTAGTACTGACGGTATAAGATATTTTACATAAAATACATAATCCACAAGAGAAAATAATAGGTGAATTTATTAAAATAACACAGTTTGAAAGTTTGCATACACCTGATTGTTCATTACTGTGTTGTTACCTGAATGATCCATAGCTGTATATATATATATATATATATATATATATATATATATATATATATATATATATATATATATATATATGTATATGATAGTTGTTTAGTTAAATTGCCGCTGTTCTTCAGAAAAATCCTTCAGGTCCCACATTTTTTTTTTTCTTTTTTTGAGCCCTTTTGTGTGTGTGTGTGTGTGTGTGTGTGTGTGTGTGTGTGTGTGTGTGTACCTGGTACTTATCACGTTATGGATAGTAATACCAGTCAATTTTGACCTTGTGGGGACATTTGTGAGGTCCCCATGAGGAAACAGACTTATAAATCATGCAGAATGTGTTTTTTTTTGAGAAAGTGTGCACATTCTTCTGTGAGGGCTAGGTTTAGGTGTAGGATAGGTGTAGGATAGAAAATACAGTACAGTATAAAAACCATTACGCCTATGGAATATCCCCATAAAACATAAAAACACAACATGTATGTGTGTGTGTGTGTGTGTGTGTGTGTGTGTGTTTGAACCCTTTCCAACAATGACTGTATGATTTTGAGATCCATCTTCTCACACTGAGGACAACTGAGGGACTGGGTGTGAAAACTTTTTTTAAATTTGAAGATCAGGGTAAATTTTACTTATTTTGTCTTCTGTGAAACATGTAAGTTTCTTCTGTAGCTTCTGAATGGCAGTACTAAATGAAAAAAAAAAAGAAAAGATATTTAGGCAAAATAAGAATAATGTACACATCTTCATTTTGTTCAAAAGTTTACACCCCTGCTCTTAATGCATCGTGTTTCCTTCTGAAGCATCAGTGAGTGTTTGAACCTTCTGTAATAGTTGCATATGAGTCCCTCAGTTGTCCTCAGTGTGAAAAGATGGTTTTCAAAATCATACAGTCATTGTTAGAAAGGGTTCAAATACACAAAAATGCTGAAAAACCAACAAATTTGTGGGACCTAAAGGATTTTTCTGAAATTTTGCGGGCAGTTTAACTGCTCAGGACAAACAAGGGACTCATGAACAACTATCACTAAACAAAAAAACAAAACAAACCAAAAAAAAAAAAAAAAACCTGAAAATTAAGGTAACAACACAATATTAAAAATCAAGTGTATGTACACTTTTGAACAGGATAATTTCATAATAAATAAATATATATTATTATTAATAAATATAAAGAAACATTATTTTCTCTAGTGGACTATATGTAAACGTCTTTTATGTTAAATATCTTATTCAGATCAGTACTAAATAAAAAATAGCATGCATTTTGTATGAAACCTCTTATTTTGGTAAAATAATAACATTTTGCAGATTCCAGGACGTGTATGTAAACTTATTAACCAAAAATGACTTATTTCTGATGAAGTGGTAAAACACACCGCTGTGTGCAGGAGTCTGTTTCGACATCTCAGCGGGCCTTTGAGCAAGTTTACCTGATAAACACACACATGCAAAGCATTAAAGTGTTAAAGTAACGCAAAACTTTAGTGTGTATGAGAGCTGAGAATGAGGATGTGTACAAACCAGCAGGGGGAGCCAGAAACCCAGCGGGATACGTGACCAACACAGGCCGAGACAGATTTCTGTACTCACACTGTAGGACAGACAGAGATACAGACATGAGATGTTTACTAGAACATATTGACAGATCTCATTAGTGGTCATTACTCCTGAGGATAAGAGTCATAAAGAAGGCAATAGTTCTGCTTCCAGTTCTATTCTATTCATTTAGTATTTTTGAAAATTGAACCTACAAACAATTTTGCCTCAGTGGCCAACACATTAAGCACAAAACTAAGTGACAGTCAACAGGACACATAAATATTGATGCAATGCATCTTTAAATTTATTTAAAGCTTCTAGAACCTGATTTACTGATTCTTCCGATTTTATGTTTCTATAGTTAATAATATGTAATATACTATATTCTGATATAATGTAGAGCATGTAAAGTTATGATATAAGAAGCATATTCAGCATTGACATTTTAGCAAAAATTCACAGACAGTAGGCATGCATGAAATCCAAGGGTTAAATATGTAAGAAAAAGTATAGTCATATGAACAATCAATCAGCACTCGTTTATTCCTAGTGATTTTAAAGAGAGAGTGAGTCACTTGATGATTCAAATCCCATAACTCATGGTTTTTACAACTGATTTATGAGTCATTAGAGAACTGAGTCATGAGTTTCTCACATTAGTGTTGGTTACCTGTTGAGAAGCAGTTGTGTGTGCAAGAGCAGGTATCTGAGGCCCGTCTGCGCAGATCCGAGCGGTGGCCCCTAAGGGCCCCTCATCTGACACACACAGCCGCAGCCGGCAGTGCAGGAACTGGATGGAATTATTAAAGATGGGCCGCAGGACGAAACTGAACCTCAACGGGTTTGCGCTCTCGCGTTCATCCTCCCGTCTCTTTCGTCTGCGTTCCTCAGGTTTCCTCACTCTGAATCTGTCGGGTCTCTTGTCTTTATTTCGTCTCACTCTCTCATCTCCAGTGCGGCTCACCGTCTGTCTCCAGCGAGAGCGTGGCTGTGGCGGTCTTCTGTTTTCTTTTCTGTCTGTCTTTTCATCTTCCTCGTCATCATCATGTCCTGTGCTGTCTGTGGATTCCCGGGTTTCTATGTGGCTCAGCTTGAAGGACGGGTCGGACGGGCAGGAGTCTCTGATGACGGACCAGCCGGTGTGTGCCTGTGGATCTGAGAGAGGAGAAACCAGACACGACTGGAGCTCCACAGCCTCCGCAACACCAGAACCCACCGAGATCTGACAGAGAGAAACAGAAAGAAATGACGTTAATCAAATACTGCCGGACTCATTTCACTGTAGACAGGAAGAAAACAACTAGAAACCACCCAGAACACCACAGCAACCACACAGAAACCACTCAAAATACCCCAGAAACAGTCTGGCAACCACCCAGAACATCCCATCACCAGCAACACTCTAGCAACTACATAACAGCCTAGGAACCACCCAAAATACCCCAGCAGCAGCGTAGCATCCACTTAGAACACCCCAGCAACCACACAGCAACAGCGTAGCAACCACTCAGACCACCCCAGCAGTCACATAGCATCTGATTGCTAGGGTGTTCTAAGTGGTTGCTATGTGTTGCTGTGTGGTTGCTGGGGTGTTCAATCATTCAGAACACCCCAGCATCCACATAGCAACAGCCTAGCAACCACATAGCAACAGCCTAGCATCCACTCAGAACACCCCACCAACCACATAGCAACAGCCCAGCAACCACACAGCAAAAGCCTGGGAACCACTCAGAACACCCCAGCAATCGCATAGCAACCATCCAGCAACCACATAGCAAAAGCCCAGCATTCACATAGCAACAGCCCAGCAACCACATAGCAACAGTCTAGCAACCTCATAGCAACAGCCTAGCAACCACATAGCAACAGCCTAGCAACCACTCAGAACACCCCAGCAACCACACAACAACAGCCTAGCAACCACACAGCAACAGCCCAGCAATCACATAGCAACAGCCCAGCAACCACACAGCAAAAACCTGGCAACCACTCAGAACACCCCAGCAACCACATAGCAACAGCCCAGCAACCACATAACAACAGCCTAGCAACCACACAGCAACAGCCTAGCAACCACACAGCAACAGCCCAGCAATCACATAGCAACAGCCCAGCAACCACACAGCAACAGCCTAGCAACCACTCAGAACACCCCAACAACCACATGGTAACAGCCCATCAACCACACAACAATAGCCTAGCAACCACATAGCATTAGCCCAGCAACCACATAGCAACAGCCTAGCAACCACTCAGAACACCCCAGCAACTACATAACAACAACCTAGCAACCACATAGCAAGAGCCTAGCAACCACACAGCAACCACATAGCAACAGCCTAGCAACCACACAGCAACAGCCCAGCAACCACATAGCAACAGCCCAGCAACCACACAGCAACAGCCTAGCAACCAGTCAGAATACCCCAACAACCACATAGTAACAGCCCATCAACCACACAACAACAGCCTAACAACCACACAGCATTAGCCCAGCAACCACATAGCAACAGCCTAGCAACCACTCAGAACACCCCAGCAACTACATAGCAACAACCTAGCAACCACATAGCAACAGCCTAGCATCCACTCAGAACACCCCAGCAACCACATAGCAACAGCCTAGCAACCACACAGCAACAACCTAGCAACCACATAGCAACAGCCCAGCAACCACACAGCAACAGCCCAGCAACCACATAGCAACATCCCAGCAACCACACAGCAACAGCCTAGCAACCAGTCAGAATACCCCAACAACCACATAGTAACAGCCCATCAACCACACAACAACAGCCTAACAACCACATAGCATTAGCCCAGCAACCACATAGCAACAGCCTAGCAACCACTCAGAACACCCCAGCAACTACATAGCAACAACCTAGCAACCACATAGCAACAGCCTAGCATCCACTCAGAACACCCCAGCAACCACATAGCAACAGCCTAGCAACCACACAGCAACAACCTAGCAACCACATAGCAACAGCCCAGCAACCACACAGCAACAGCCCAGCAACCACTGATGATTATTATACATGAAAATAATAAAAATGTAATGCTATTAGTTGTACATAATTTTTAGTTTATTCTTTTTTCATAATCTCGCTAGTCCGTCAGAAAATATATAAATTTAACGCTATTATTTGTATATATTTTTAGTTTCAGATTTTATCTTTGCTGCTATTAATTATTAATGTTTAAATATTTGTATGCCACTTATTTATTGATTTTTGTTCAGTTGCTAGGTGTAGTTTGCTTGACTGTCTATGAGTTTTCTTATTCACATTGTACACGATTAAGTTGCAAGTGTTTTAGCACACAAACAGTTTGTTATTCCACATTTTTTTTTACATACTCTAAAGAAACGGCCACAGGGCGACGGGATTCTTGTGTCCTTGAGCTCTTTTAATCGTGTTATGGCCTGCTATCGCCGGCTCTAACCTTCAGAAGATGCCGGAGGGCAAACAAGCACACAAAGACAACACTGACCTGCACATAGACGCGGTCGTACGCTGTGATTACGCAGGGCCCCACGGCTCTCTTCTCGTAGGCCTCAGTGACAAACAGCTCCATGGATAGGACCGGAGCGGCGTGGCCTCTCGGCACCCAGGGACTGAAACGCAGCACCTCCTCAGGCCTGGAGGACGGAGTCACGTCTGATGGTCTCACAGGAGTGATCAGAGACGATTCACAGCTGATCTGAACAGAGAGAAAGCAGACAAAAACCAGTGAGACAAGCATGCAGTTTAGAGCAATTGCTATTAGGAAACAACTGTACATCATTTGCAAACTGTTTTTGTTTGACTGAAATATTTTAATACTTTTATGCAGCAAGGATGCATTAAATTGCTCAAAAGTGTCAGTAAAGATTTATAATATTACAGGATTGTATTTAAAATAAATGCTGTTCCTTTGAACTTTCTATTCATCAAATAATTGTAAAAAATAAAATATATCATGGCTTCCACAAAAATATGTACTCTTTTCAACATTGATAATAATTTGAAATGTTTCTTGAGCAGCAAATCAGCATTTTAGAATTTTCTGAAGGATCGTGTGACCAGTTTTGGGTGTAATGCATCACAAGTAACACAAGTTACGTAATCAGATTACTTTTTTCCGAGTGACTAGTAAAGTAATGCTTTTGTTTTAAATCTACAATAAAATATACAAGTTACTTTTTCAAATAAGCAACTCAAGTTACTTTGTTTTCTAATTTACTCACTGACAGAGTAATGCACATTACTTTCCAGTAACACAATCAGTTACATTTTTATGGAGTGCAACAATATTGTAATGCATTACTTTTAAAAGTAACTTCACCCAACACTGCATGTGACCCTGAAGACTGGAGTAATGATGCTGAAAATTCAGCTTTGCATCACAGGAACAAATTACATTTTACAATATATTCACATAGAAAACAGCTACTTCAAATTGTAATAATATTTCACAATATTACTGGTTTTACTGTAAATAACTAAAAACAAGACAAATAAGACAGTTTCTCCTCATATTTTGTTTAAAATCAGTCAGATATGAGCATCCAGTTTCCATTACAGTTCAGATGCTGCCTAAGTACACACTGAGGGATTGAAACACTCACATGAATGGCCAACGGACTTGTCTCATTCAACACTTCCCCGTCTGTCTCAGTGTTCAAACCCTCGAATGGTTTCCGCTTCCACAGGAACACCTTGAAAAAACAGTTAAAATATATAGCAGTAGGAAATGAACCATTCTTCCTCCATGTCTTCTGGAGATGCTCCCATCACCAAACCTGTTAATGGTTTGTTCTGCTGGATCCGGTTCAGTGTGACCCAGGTCGTCTGTTTTTGGTGTGCGGTTACACCTGACAAGTTTATGCTTTCATCTTCAGTGATGGTGAGACAGTGTGACCCAGGTCAGATTTATTTACTTAACTACAGAACCATACTGAAATGAACTATTTTTATAACCACTTCATGGTACTTTTTGAACTTTCTCTTTTAATTAAACTGAATGATGAATGATCTTGCTGAAAACAAGATATTACATCAGGCATTATGATTATATTGATAATATACACTATTTTTTAAATTATGTTATGTCTTTAATTATTATGTCTCTCACTGTATTTGTGTAATGAACTCTTCCGTTCACTCCATCCATTTCTCCCTCCGTCCCGCAGGAAATGACTGGGAAAACCAACAGGAAATGGCTTCCATTAAATTCACCCCGGCAGTTGTGATCTCGCAGGGTCACTGCCGACACTGGAAAAATCTGTGTGTATATAAGCAATTCAGTTAATCAAACCTGAACATGTAAAAAATACTGAATAATACACACCTGTTCAGGTGTTTGGAGTTGGTAAGATATTTTAAATTAATGCTTTTGAAAATAGTCTCTTCTGCTCACCAAGAATGTATTTATTTGTTCAAAAATACAGTAATATTGTGAAATATTATTGGTATTTAAAATATTTCTATTTAAAGTTTTCTGTGTGAAATATGTTGTAAAATTCCTGTGTTCAAAGCTGAATTGTCAGCATCATTACTTCAGTCTTCAGTGTCACATGATCCTTTAGAAATCATTCTAATATGCTCATTTGCATATTACGCACGACTGTTTTCAACACTGAAGTCAGAAACATAATCAGAAATGTTTCTTCATATTTTTTGTGGTAACTGATACATTTTCCAGAATTATTTAATTAAAAGAAAGTTCAAAAGAACAGCATTTAGTTGAAATGAAAATCTTTTGTAATATTTTAAATGTCTTTAGTGGAGGGTTATTATAATTAACTAAAACTAAATAATAAAAAATAGGCATTTATGTGCTAAAATAACTCAAATTAAACAGCAAAAATAATAATTAAAAAACCTGTATATTAAAAAAAACTACTAAACCAGTACTAAAACGTTAAATTAAACTAAAATGAAAGCAGAAAATATATAACTAAAAAAATATTTTAAAAAGTCTAAAAACTATATTATCTCAATGATACTAAAATAACTGATTCAATGTCACTTATGATTAATTTAATGCACCCTTGATAAATAAAATTATTAATTTCTTTCAAAAAAAATATATCTTTTATACATACATACATATACACACACATTTACTTTTACAAAAAAAAAAAAAAAAAATATATATATATATATATATATATAAAAGTATATTTACTTTAATAAGCATAAAGAAAGAAATAGTATTGCAGTGTGTCTATTGGTTACCTGTAGCATCTGTGTATCCACGGTAACAGCAAGAGCTCCGCCTTCACAGTGGCAGCTGAGTGCTGCACTGCTTTTGTCTGTCATGATGACTTCCTGCCACCCGTCTGAAGACCTCAGTTCAGCGTCTGACCCTCCTGAACCACAAACATGGCTCCGTCACAAACCCTAGTAAGTGAACCTCGCTGTCTACATAGGTAGCTGCCTTCCAAGACTACATCCTAGCCTACTATACTGAATGCTTTTCTAAAAATAGCTCATGAAAGTGTACCAACAAATAGATTTAATCTGATCTTGCCTAAATATGTTCGTCAATATGATCAAATATTCAAGCAAATGTTAAAAATTATGGTTTTCCAACCTTTTCCACCTTCCCTTAACTTGATGACAAAGCGATTTGCCAGGTCAGCCTCAGTGTATGAGGTCACTTTGGGAAAGCCGTTCTGATTGGCCCATTCTAGAAGGTCAGGGGTGCTGAGGAGGTCAGAGGTCACAGTGCTGATCATGCTGAGGTCAGGAGATTGAGTTCGGTATGGCAGACTCACGCTGTTGGACGACTAAATTACAGAGACCTTGAGAACTGTTCATAGTTGAGAAAGTGTTTGGAAAAGTGCACAGGTTAGAAATGCAAACGTAACTTACATAAACCCTGACATGACCTTTGACCTCTGGAGCCACCAGAGCCCAGTTGACTGGAACTGCACTGCTGAGGATCAGGACAATCTTGTGATACCCTGAATGAGCCACTGGTGGCAGCAGAGAGACAGACACCTCCACCTGCAGAGAGCTGAGAGAGAGAAAATGTAATTTTCATTATTTTATTTTTCACAGTGTCTGTGGTGTGTTGTCGATTATGACAGAGAATCATTGGGAGTTTGTTAAATAATAAAGAATAAAACAGTAAGTCTGTTGTCATGGAGACCTGGTAGTGAATCAGAGGGTTTTTATTAAAATGAATAGAAAAGAAAGGAATTAATTGGATTATTTTATTAAAATACTATTATTATTATTATTATTATTATTTATTGTCCTCTTTATGTATCCCACATGTTTTCCTTTCAATGCATATCTTTATTTAATTTTAATCAATTACTATAATTTACTTATCTTTTTTTTTTTAACTTTTTATGACTTTTTAAAATACTGTATAAAAAAACATTTTGAATCTAAAAATTACATAAATAAATTATTTTATTTTTCTTTTAGTCTATACCTTTATTTCATTTCAATTAATTTAGCCATGTCTTCCATTTTAATTTATTTCTTTCTTTTTTATTTATCAGGTACACTTTTATTTAATGTAATACCTATGTAAAGCTATTTTTATTGTGTATTAAATGTTATAATTATTAAGATTTTTATTAAGGCACTATTTTATTTTTGTCCTTTTTATGAATGCAGTTTTTTTCCATTCACTGTGTACCTTTATTTTTTGTCCATTTCATTTTAATCTATGTCCATTTCAATTTTTTATTTCTTATTATTTTTTCTCATATGTTCCCTTTTTATTACTAATAAGTAAAATGTTAATTTTACATGTAATTTTTACATGTCTATAATATTTTTTACATTAAAAAAAGCATTTTAAAATAATTTTATGTGTGAAATTATATAAGAAATGTTTCCATTTCTTCTATTTGTATTTTTCATTTTTTAGTTAGGGTGACTTCAGGTTGATTGGAACACTTTTTCCAAGTCATTTCAATAACAAAATGTGTCCTAATCAACCTGAAGCCACCCTACTTTCTTTTTAATATAGGCTACAACAATAAACTTTTTAAAACTCTTTTAAATCTCCTTTTCTCAGTCTTTATAAACCTGATGTAGTTTCTGTTTCTGCTTCTCATCTCAGTTTGAGATTTTCCACTCAGCCTCAAGAGCTGAACTCACCCACATAGGCTGGATCCTGAGGACCAGAGGCGGATGATGTGGACCTCCATCTCCACGGGCTGGTCTGACGGGACGCAGCCGTGAACCTCCTGCTCCTGCAGCTCTGAGGCCAGATAGTTCTGAGACAGAAACGGAGACCGCAGGTGGCACTCGCTCGGCATGCTAGGATCTAGGGTCCGGACGGAATGGGAATGAAAAAAAAACTAAAGCACAGGCCAATTTTTGAACAATGTAAATAAGTGCTGAATTGTGTGTGTTTTTACCCTCTCCCAGGCGGAGGTAAACACGATTTGCACGCATAGTGTGCGTAAGGGACGAGATGGTGGCGTGACGCTGGAGGATCCAACGCAGCAGGACTCGCGGCCGGCATGGCAGAGACGGAACCTGCGTCACACGGATGGACAAGCTTGAAGACTCGGCTGTGCAGTTGAGAGACACCTAGGAGAGCAGGTGAACGTCTACATTAAATGATATTCTTTTCTCATTAAAGCAACCTTTTTAACCTTAAAAAAAAAATTGGGTGAACTAGTCCTTTCAAAAAAAACTATTAAACTCTCAGATCATTGAGTCAGCATTGCACGAAGACAACATCACACACCTGCACCAGCACATTGATGTTGTGCGACAGTCCCTCGTTTTCCAACACCCAACGCACGGCATGCTGGGAGCTTAGCACCAAAATCACCGGTCGGTCAGTGGGCCGAGACACGATCAGAGGCCTCAACACCACCGTCACCTGCGGATAGGACATGCAAATATGACGTTTGGACACCAACTGGACAAATACGAGCATATGAATGTCTCATACCTGTTTGTTGGAGGCTTTGCCCACAGAAATCACATGGGTCTCTTTAGCTCCACCCTCTCTGGCCGCGCAGCCTGTTCCTGCCTCAAAGCGCTCCAGTTGAGCCTGCACTGGATGCAGCGCCTCCACAGGCCACATGGAGCACTGCAACTCTCTGCTGGACACTGACACACACAAAGATGACTTAAAATCTTGAAGATCATTGAACAAAAACGTTCAGAAAAGAGTGTTAGTGCTGTATTTTCTTTCACTGAAACAAAATAATTTGCTATCATTGATAATATCAGTATTATTTTAGATACTACTATAGTTCTTGTTTATATTACTATAGTTATACTATAATACTACTAGGAAAGGAAAGGACGTGTGGCCAAGTATGGTGACCCATACTCAAAATTTGTGCTCTGCATTTAACCCATCCAAGTGCACACACACAGTAGTGAGTAGTGAACAAACACGCACGCACACACACCGTGAACACACACGCAGAGCAGCGGGCAGCCACTGCCTTTTCACTCCCTCCACCTTCAATCCCTGCCAGACCTGGGACTCAAAGCTGCAACCTTTCGATTACAAGCCTGACTCCCTAACCATTAGGCCACGGCTAACAAACAAATTAGGCCTAGCACATAACAAAATTATTAAACATTAAACTATAATTAAAACTAAAATTGTGTGTATATATACACACACAATTTTGTTCTAATTATAGTTTAATGTTTAATAATTTTGTTATGTGCTTGTCATTTTATTAAGTTTTGAATCAGCTGTCATTTTTATTTTAAGTTTTTGTTTCAATCTTATATTCATTTTTAGCAATTTTGTGTGCTTTTGTCATTTTTATTAGTTTATGAAATAGCTTACATTATTATATTTTCAGTTTTCATTTTAGTTTAATTTGTAGTAATTGCATGTTTTTTTTTTTTGTTTTTTGTTTTTTTTTCATTTTCATTCATCAGCTTTTATATTTATATGTTAAGTTTTCATTTAAGTTGAATTTTTAGTAATTATGTTACAGGCTTTTGTCCTTTTGTTTTTAGTTTTTTTTAACATAATGTTTAATTTCTTCTTCTTCTTATTATTATTATTATTATTAATATTACTACCATTTAGGTTTCATTTATTTGTATTTTCTTTTTCCATAAGTTAATTATTTTAGTGATTCAGCTAATTTCAAGTAGCTGCCAGCGCAACATGTGTAATTTTCATTTGATTTTAAGTTTTCCATCTAGTATTTATATTTTATTTTATTTCAGCTTTTGTGTTATGTTTTTAAACCTTACAGTACCATGATATCTAATAATTAATTTGGTATTAATACAGTACCATGTATTACATCTGATACCATTACTGTACCATGGTATGTCACAGTACTCCAAAACACAGACATGCTAATACTCACTCACACGTATTTAACGTAACAGCTTACGTCCAACCCAGAGACGCAAATGAAACTCACACTCCCATCATACACGGTGCAGGACACTGTTAATGTATTCACACAAAATCACCACACATCTGCGCAAGCTTTCACAGGCAGCCTAGAGAAATGCGTCTGGCTGCTCTCTCTTTCACCTTCATACTGAAACAACTGAAACCACAGCTTCATAATTTTTGTATTCTTTTGTATTTTCAGTGACCAGGAGGACATTTTAAAATGAGTTGTACCTGCAGTTCCGACCACATCCAACAGGAGGAAGAGTAGAGCACCGCCCGTCCAGGGCATCATCCTTCAGCACTTCACAGATTTCAGACAGAATTCATACTAAAAGATAAATTGAGGGATGTGAAAATGAGTGACAAAAGTGACAAAAGAAAATGAAAGACAAAAGTAAATTATTTAAGGCACCCCAATATTCAGTTTTTTAATGACTTTCTATTTTAAATCATAATAGTCATAAAATAAAGCGTTTTTCAGTGTTACTACCTACATTGTCCATATATTTTGTGTCCATCACATGTTCTGAACACTAATTATACCCATTACAGAACGTGTGTAATAATGTATGTATATAATTTATAAATAACAATTAACTAAAATAATTAAAAAAAACAATTCCAAGAACAATTTAGTAAACGAGTACAACTTAAGCAAGATTAATTATTAAACGTTAATTTAATGTATTGATTTTATTTTAACCCATCGTTCATTTATTCATATATTTTAACTAAGTACATATTTAGTTCCTTAAAACTCACCTGCAGCTAGTCTTGGATCCAAATTACATCACTGATGCGCCTGTTTACTCGCTCACCGGAGACCCCCAGCATAGGACAGGACAGCAGCATCAGACAGTGGACCGGACCCTGAATGGACAGCGTTCCAATCCCGCAGAGGAGTTCGTATAGGTTGATCCGTGTCTTCTGATGGGGTGAGAAAAGTTCGGGTCAGCTGATGTAGTTCGGAGGGGGGCGGGGCCGAGCGGTGGGGAGACGCTCGTGGTGTAGGCGGGAAGAAAGTTCCCGCGCGTTGAACTGAGGGAGAGAAAGATTTGAGAAGATTGAGATGCAAGCGTCGAAAAACAGGTATATAAAGGGACGGCGCGATTGCATTTAATGAAATTTTAACCAAATCTACGTTCTTTGTGTGAACAGGGCAAGAAACCAAAAGTGAGAGAAAACCCGTTTTTTTTTTCCGGACAAAAAGTACTGTGGTAGTAATAGTGATGTCAATGACTGGATAGGTACCACAGCAAATCATCATGGTAATACTACGGTACTTTTGGTGTTTTTGTTATTGTTAATCCACCAACCATTAATTTTGCTGTTTGAACTGAGGGAGAGAAAGATTAAAGGGTTAGTTCGCCCAAAACTTTTAATTCTGTCGTTAATTACTCACCCTCATGCTGTTCAAAATCCGTAAGACCTTCGTTCGTCTTCAGAAAACAAATAAAGGTATTTTTGATGAAATCCAAAAAAAGTCCTGTGGTGGTACTATTGTACGGTTATATAGGATATATAGAAAATGATCAGATTGTAATGAAGAATTTTAATTAAGTCTATGCTAAAGGCATAACATCCGAACAAAATGGTTGTACCATAGTACTTTTTTTGCTTAATTTAACTGCTTGCTCCTGTTAAATCTGCATACAGTGATCAATAAACAAAATTAAATTCTTCAGTTCATAATTACATTGATTTCAAAGAGTTGATCATAATTCAATTAAACAATTGGCTCAGTTCTCTTGGTTTGTTGCTGGACCCTTCTAATTAGACCAGTGCTTTAGTTATTATCTTGTTTTTGGTCAAAGTGACATATTTCATTGGATTAAATAATGTTTGTTTCACAGAAGAGCAAGTGAGGGTTGGGCACCGCTAAAGTTTCCTAAAGTGAACCTTTTACAAAATCTCATGCTGTTGCCTGCTCTTGTCTCCATGGCAACGGTATATAACGGAAGCCCTGTATTAGCAGTAACTTAATGTTAAGAATGTGGGTTCGACAGCTGATTTTCAGAAAGCGTGTATAGCCTGAATAGCATGTTGGATAAAAGCATTTGCCAAATAAATGTAATTACGACCAACTTTGTCCTTCATTTAAAAATACAAGTAACTCAAATGTCCAAATGTCCTCAAATGTCCTCAAATCAAATGTTCTCAATGAAAATACTTAGATCTGTCTTGGATTTCAGACACCACTCACTGTTAGACATTTCAAAGGGTTTTTAATTAGAATTTACAGTAGCAAACCGTATTTAATTTACAGTTGCAAACTGTAGCTGTTTTACAGCCAAATACTATTAAAAAGTCAAATTCAACAGTATACTACTGTAATTCATTCATTTTAATATAGATTTCAGTAGATTTTATAATTTAATATTGAATTAATTTAAATGTATTTTATTTTTACTCTACATAGGTACTACTGACATTCAATTAAAACAGACACAATAATGACAAAATATCAAATACTTTATTTAAAACAATGCATGTATAACACTTAAAAATACAGTCTTAAACTGCTGGAACAGTGCATCTTCACCATTTCCCCTGTCTTAGGACGTTTTACAGTGCATTATGTTGTATCCTCACAAGGAATCTATAGGCAACAGAAACATAATGGAGAAAAAGACATGCAGCCAAAGAATACACAGCAATCTGCAAATCCCAGGTGCTGCTCCAAAACGTGGCCACCACCTTTGCTCACCATCCACTTTGTTAGTGACAGAAATGTCTTCTCTGAAAAACAAGTAGAAGAAATGGCACACTTTTAAAAGTCAAACCCCACATAGAATACACAAACTTCTCAAAACCATAGTTGTTCTCTTACCATGAACTATCAGTCTCAGTGTGGTTGGCATACTCATGGTCTTCCATGATGCTTCATTGCAGTTGCCTTTAAAACACAAACACAAACACACATAAATTATGCAGTAAATCTTAAATTCCATTAATAATTATAACTAATTCTAAAACTAGAAAGGCAGCTAACAGTTAGCCTTATAACTTGTTTAATAGCTAACATACAATTTTTTTTTTTTCTCAGTAGGCTACTGGCCAACATTATAACACCTTAACAAAATTTCACATTAGTTAACCTAATGTTAATGAAAGATAAGCGTTGCTCGTTGAAAATTATTTTAATTCAGTAACTTAAATCAATAAACTAACAAAAGCCGTTTGAAACGACAGCGCAGTTTACTATAGTAAAGTTTGTAAGCACCATGTTGACGGGTAAATATTACTAGGTTAAACTGGTGTGCAAAATCAACAAACACTCAAACAAACGTATATATATATATTTTTACCTTACTTGCTGGTCTTAATGTCTCGGAAATTGCATCAACACACAGCGTAGATGTTCTCCGGAACTCTTCCGCTCTCGCGGGTTCATCCCCGGGCAAACACTGCGACGCTGCGCAGCGTGACTCGACAAAAGAACACAATATAGAACGCATTAAATATACAATCTACAGTGGATGCTTACAGTAAAGTAATGCCCCTGTATATTTCTGACTTACAGATGAACTTCAAGCGCTGGCGCTGTGTCTGACATGAAGGACAAACGGATTTTCCAGTCATTACAAGCCATGTAACACATCAAGTGTAGTCCGTCCCAAGCTGTTGCGGCGTTGCATTCACGGTGTGGTGCAAATCGTGTCAATCCAAATATAATAAATGAGGAAAATAAAACGACCTCAATAGAAGGCCACCAATGAGGCCGTTACAGCAAATACAGTAGTATACAGCAATTTCTGTATTTGGGGTCTGACGTCACAGAAAATTCCCATAATGCAATGGTTATTACAGTTATTTACTGCAAAGGGAATTTGCAGTATTATACTGGGTGATATATTGTTAATAACTGTAGAAATTACAGAAATGTCTAACAGTGCTGTTTTGGATTTCTGATTGATTTACACACCGTTAAGATGCACCAAACAACAGTACTATCTTGAATAATAATCACATTTCTTAAAAGTTATCACATCTGCAGTACTTTGAGAGCCAAACAGTTAAGTTCTAATAATATGAGTTTGAACAGAGAATCATATATTAAAAGAATCAAGGGAAGATAAGAGGCTTATTTAAAATTATTTTACATAAGCCAACATGGGAATAGCAAGAAAATACCACCAGAAAAAGAAAATTCCATGGTATCCAATTGAGTTATTGAAAGTTATTAAAAAATACTCAGTATAGGAGCAGAAATAGATAAAGGATATATCGGTGAAAAAAAAAATGACTTTAGTATTGCATGTTTCCAAAGAGCAAAAGTTGCAATTTTGAACATACTGAACAGGTATAGTTATTTTTTATTGGTTTTACCCTAATTCTTTATGTGAATGGTTGTGAAGAGTCTTTTTGAGATTTTAACATTTCTTTCTGTATCTCTCTCTGTTTTTTCCATCTCTGTCTAGCACTTTTCATGTCTTTGCATGCAGACAAAACACTGTATTTCATGGGAAAGCACCACAGACATCATCAACATCTAAGGTACTGTCAGAATTTTATATGCTTTCATCCACACGGATTCTGATATCTTATTTGGGATCTATCATGTCTTGTAATGCAGCAATTTCACATTCAGTATGGACACAGCAATTGCTCATCACTAGAATCCTATTGTTGTTGTTTCTGATTAAGAGAAAGTGATGAAAAACAGCCAACTTTTATAGTCAATCGTAAAATAAGAAAACATACTATTAGTTTCCCACCATTAGATTGATCAGCAGTCTTTTAGGATCATAGGCACAGTTTTCCCTCAAAGTCAACTATCTGAGGGAAGATGGCTGATTGCCAATTGATTTTGGAGGACTCGACGTACAAGTTGAAAACAAAAATGATGTAAACACACACAGAAAGAGATATATTGAGAAAGAGTGTAAACAATTTTACCAGATACAACAGAACGGCCATTTTTGGAGTCAGTGAAAAACAAACATGGCTGTTATCTTCACCTTGAGCAGAAACGAGGTGGAACAGCGAGCTTCTGTCTGCAGATGAACAGATTACTCTACTGTTAAGAGACAAACAAGACAAACATCTTGAATTGTCAAAAACTCAAACGCACATTGTTTTGAAAAGCCTCTCAAGGAAAAAATGTTTTTCATTTACTGCGTTCACTGAAACAAGCAACACTGTTACTATAGATAAAACTAAAGCCATTAAAAAAAATCATTATTTGAACTAATATAAATGCTAACTAAAATGTTTATTTAATTTAACATACTATTTATTCACTGTACTAAAATAAATAAAAACTGAAAATAAAAAAAATGAAATAAACATTAATAAAAACTACATAAAATCATAAATATGACAAATATGCGTAACCCAATTACTAAAACTTTAAATTTAAAAAGAAAACAGAAAATCTACAAACAAATTAAGAATGTGATTTTAAAATGTGAAAAAGTGTTTAAAATGTAAAAATGTGACTATATAGACAAAGAAATACTAAATTTGACAATAAGGATGTAAGAATTACTAAAACTTTTACATTGAAATGAAAACAGAAAATATAAAAACTAATTGCATACTATAATAGTAACTGAAATAAACATTAATAAAACTGTATAGGCATTTAAAAATAATACAAATGTCAAAAGCACATAAATTGATATGAATAAAGTGGTATAACAACTTAAACATTAATAAAAAATTATAGAGACATAACATAACAGAATTACTAAAACGTAAACTAAAATTAAAATGAAAAAAGTTATTTAATACTTAAATAGTGTCTGACCTGAAATAATAATGAATAAAAACTATACAGACATAAAACAAACAAGTAAAATATGACTAAAACTTTAACTAAGATTAAAATGAAAACAGTAAATATAGAAATAAAAATGAATCCAAAATATTAATTAAAACTTTAATAGTATCTCAACGATACTAAAATAATACTGATTACTACTTGTACTCTGGGTTGAGTACATGAACAAACCTGAGCCTAATTGTTATACTTTGGGATTGTAAAAATCTAGCTTCAAACACAGAAGTTTGAACAGAAGTTCAGAAGTTCAACAACGTTGTTGGTACTTTACCAGCACTTCCAACTCCATCACCTCAGATGAAGAGTGGAGTATTTTGTTATGATTTCTGCAAAGAAACTCAGAGGTCAGAAAAAGTATAAATGTGCAGAATATTTAATGTGATGAGACCTGAACACAGCTGAGCCTTCCCAATAAATCAGAGCCACGTGACCCTGTGCAGAACGAGGCGGGAATCTCAACCAGCTGCTGCAATCATTGAGAGATGTTTAAAAACATCATGCAATTTAAACGCTTTATTCTGCTGTGATGATGTTCAATTAACTAACATTAAATGTTTTGGTTAGTTTGGAGCAAGATCATTTGGACTGTGCATTTTTAGTCTGTCTGAGTGGCCTCTTTGCATTGATTCATCATAAGGTACCAGGAAAAGTACTAGAGTGAAAAGATAAATGCTTCCTACACTCATTCTGCTCTGACATGCTTTACATTATTTCTCAAACTTTTTTGAAGGACCTCTTTTATAAAACCCCTACTGTTTACAAAAAGTCATTTTAAATGATTATTATTATTATTATTATTATTAATTAATTAATTAATTAATTAATTAATTTCCCCTAATAAAAATGCATTATAGATTACTGGTTATTTAAAAATTCTAAAATCAAGATTACTTGAAAAGGCATGAGATGAAAATAAGCAAAGACCAAAATTAGGTTAAAGTTAGGTTAGAATTTATGCTTTTTAAAAAAAAAAAAAAAAAAAATCATCTTTTCCCTTTTGAATTAAGTTTATTTTTCGTACACGATTGAACAGATATCTTGCTTCTTTTAAACAAACTCAAATATCAATCAACAACTCAAAACAGTTTTTTTTTTCCCATTTCTTTGATAATCTGCTAAACTTGGATGTACATCACAATACAGAACAAAAGATCTGACGCAACTTCCATAGCAAATTTTACTTTCAATTATTATTTTTTTTTATTATTATTCAAAACAATTTATATTTAAATGTATTAATATATTAAAATAATCTAACCTGATTTTTGTAACAGTTTGTAACACAAAATTAATTTTGTTTGTAACACAAAATAGATTGTGACTAATATATCAACACTCCCAGTTTCTGTTAAATAAAAAAAAAAAAAAAAAAAAAAAAATGGAAAACAAACAGCTTTGTCATAATTACAGCGGAAATACCAGCGTAAGTATATCTTACCTTATAGTCAAACCAAAATTTATTCAGACAGCTTCAACATTTCTCACATTATCTCAATTTATTTGCTGTAGTTATAGCGTGAATAAAATATGACAAGAGCTCACAGTTAAACTGTGTCAGAACAAATTCATCTTGATAATGTCAGATAACTTGGATAGAAAGGTATGTACCTGTAAGCTATTTAGATAATACCAATGTAGGTCAATCAGTTACCAAGCAATGCTTAATTTTGTTCGGTCTGTGGTGTAAAAAAGTCACTTTAGCAATTAAAGCAAAAACACAGCAAAACATGGTCAGATCAAAGTGTCTGAATAATTTTGGTCCCAAATATTTTTTTAAGTTTTACTGGTAGTCCACTGTACGAAGAATATATATTGGATATAATATGTCATGGTTGACTTTATTTTGCTATCCTCACTTCCATAAATGAAATATAGTGTCCTACACCCACTAGTACAAAAAATATCAAAAATTACATCTGGTGTCTGAATAATTTTTGGTTTAACTGTATATGGGGGCCTTTGAATATTGTGTTGGTTGAGAACCACTGCTAAAATGAAAATTCATGCTGGCTAAAACGTTAAAAAAAATGCATCAGGTAATGGTATTAAGCAATTGCAAGTGAGCATTCGTTGCAGACTTGTGATTGAATTTCATGGAGATTTTTAGGGAAGGGTCTCTAATTTTGTGACTACAAATAAGATTTGAAGACTCTGATAGTTTACTGCCGGCGTCCTGCAATGATTAAGTATTACCATGACCGTCAGAATGCATTAGCGGTTACACTACAAATGCGACATGACCAAATGCATCAGTGACTACCTGCGTAGGTAGTTTGAGTGATTGAATCCAAATGTTCCTTCAAGATGAATTTTACCCAGCTTTCTATTTAGTGTGTTAATGTCAGGTGTAAAAAGGGGCCATTACACCATAATGAGATATTTAGCCACAAAAAAATAAATGGTAAAAAATGCATGTTATGTTACTGGAGTTTAGTGCGATGTGATTTGATTGGAAAAAAATAAAAAATAAAAAATTATGGAGCAGATAAAAACTCAATTAGTCCATGAGGGAAAAAATTATATAGAAGTGTAGTTTGTTCACAGAACAACATGACCTCCTATTTTACAGCTCCATCTCTTGGTCTCCATGGATACTTTCTCCTTCTCTCCTCTGGGGAACAACGAGACATTATCTCAAAGTGCTTCAAACCATCCCTTCATCATGTTTTAAGCAAGTTCCTCACAGCACACTTAGTACTCGCTGGTTTATTTGCTGAAGTAACAGACGGTCCTGCCACCTCCACTCTGCCATTTTAGTAATAAATTGGAGGTGATGGAGTATATTGTGTGTTTGAAGACATCTGTGTGAGACTGATCTTTCCATTCTGCTGCTGTTTAGTTTTATCTCACAACACTCATAATCTTAATTTAGGTCAATTTTCCACAATTTGACTCAAAACATTTCTTCACTTCTCTCAAAAATTTCATAAAAGAGACCATGTGAAAAAGAAATGATATGACCTCCACTGTCCCAAAAGAGTTGAGTTGTTTAATATAGTAATATTCAGGCATAGCATTTCCATAATTAGTCAAGTTTCAGTGAGAAAGAAAAACAAAATATCTGAAAATACAAAATTAGAGGTTGATGCTGTCTTTTGTTAAGGGACATGCTCACAACACAGTAAACAGCTCAAGGATCAGAACATGGAACGCCTGACACAGTATTTCCACAACTCTATGCTGTCCTCGTGTGGTTAAATGAGTGTATTACAGAAGTAAACAGTCTTTGGATTGTGTGTGATATATGGATACACTGGTCAAAAAAGAAAATGCAGACAGAAAGACAGGAGAAGGAAGAATTTGGTGAGACGTTTTACTCGGGTCAGTACTATGAAACTGGACTCTGCTAGTCAACAAGCTCCTGTAGAGCTCTGCAGAGATGTATTTTTGTAGACCATCCCATAAGTTAGCAAAATGGTTCCTTCCCCAGTAGAATTTTCCATTGGCTTTTGGATTATTGCAGAAAATAAGCTCTGTGGCCAACAAAAGTTAGATTTTTTATTTTATTTTTTTTTTAAGGAACTCTCCTTTTATGAATTTTAAAGCCTAAATACAATCACTAGAAGTAAACAGCTAAACGAAGGCTATAAATGAACTCTTTCAGTCATTATTTAAAAACTTTTATCCTGAAAGTTTCATTTAGAATAGTTTGCAAGAGCACAATTACAAATGGAATGAGGCTGTGAAAGCGACTAATGAGTAGATGAGTTTGAACACCATCACACTGAGCAAGTAACATCTCCAACAACCTCTGTAATCCCATTTAGACACTTGTTAGCAACTGCCTTTTTTCAGACAAGGGAGTATTATTGATGCACTTTATGTCATAGAATAAAGTATGAGAATATGTAGAGCTTTTGTTGACCCCAGACCTTATTTTAGACATTAAACCAAAAACCATTCATTTCACAATGGAACCAAAAGTGCTAAAATGCACACTGGCCTACAAAAATTGGTCATCCGTGCAGCACTCATGGCTCATGACTTTATTAGCATCTGGTGCTAAGGGTAATATCATGAAAGAGCCTGACTGACCATTTGAAAATCCTGCCTCTTTGCAAACTGGGCAAGAAAACATCTTGGCCACCCGCTTTCAGAGCTTCACATTATGTGGATTCTTGAATCTCTTCATGTTTGATGTACCTCCTACAGTCAGATGGAGTCATTTCCTCAAGGTCCAATCACTCTTATGGGCCCAGAACTCTTACTCTCTTTATGGTTTTCATGTTGAACAAACCCATTGGCAGGAAGCCTCTGAGGAAGCGTCAGTCCTCGCGCCAAGCAGCTTTGATAGGGACTAGGATGCGAGAACCACATCTCCCATACCTAGCAGCGTCAGTATTCACATTCGTGTCCTAGCAAAAGTCAGAGACATATTCAAAGTCCCTGAAGTACTCCTGGTCTTTCCGTGATAGGGTCCGGCGCTCACGAGGAGGCGTCAAAGTCGGAGCTTCGTTCGTAAACTCGGCGTCGAAGTTACTGACGTCTTCTTTTCCCTTTACCGCTGGAACGAAAGGAGGAGGAACTCTCCTCTGCAAAAGCGCATCCCAGTCCATACTCTATAGAGTGAGAGAAGATGATTGAGTCAGATTATTACTAAGATTGCAACTTTGCCATTATTGTATGGAGTGCCTAAAGGAACAAAAGTATCGCATTCCCCCAAGAAATGTTGTATTCGCCTGCTTAACAGTTGCATGCTCTTACAAAAGTATTGAGTTTCCCCAAGAAATTTTGCGCTCACTTGCAACACTTGCATTCTCTCACAAAAGTATTGTTCCCCCAAGAAACTTAAAAAAAATTCTCCCACAATATTGCATTTTCTCGAGAAGCTTTAAATTCTCTCACAAAAGTATTGCATTTCCCCCAAGAATATTTACATTTTGTTTTTAACAAAGTATTGCTTCTCCTAAGAAACTCTACATTCTATTGTGTTTCCCTCAGAAAACTCTACATATTCTTGGAGGAAACACAATGCACTTGTGAAAAAAAAAAAATAAAGCTGCAATACTTTTGTAAGAAAATGTACATTTTCTTAGGGAAAGCAATATATTTATATATATTTACATAAATATTTTCTTGGGGGAACTTTTGTAAGAAAATTATTATTTTTTTTTAAATAAAAGTCTTGCTTTCCCTAAGAAACTCTAAATTTCCTTACAAAAGAAATTGCGTTCCCCCAATAAACTTTAAATTCTACCACAATATTTTGTTCCCCCAAGAAGCTTTAAATTCTCTCACAAAAGTATTGCGTTTCCCCAAGAATTATTATTATCATTATTTTCTTTTTTATGAAAGTATTGCTTCCCCTAAAAAACTAAATTTTCTTACAAAAGCATTGCGTTTCCCCATAAACTCTACATTCTCTCACCAAGGTAGTGCGTTTCCCCAAGAAAATGAACTTTTTTATAAAAGTATTGCTTCCCCCAAGAAACTCTATATTCTCTCACAAAAGTTTTGTGTTCCCCAAGAAAATGTTTTTTTTTTTTTTTATAAAAGTATTGCTTCCCTTAAAAAGCTTTACATTTTCTCACAAAAGTTTTGCATTCCCCCAAGAAAATTGTATTTTATTTTGTATAAAAGTATTGCTTCCCCTAAGAAACACTACTTTTTTTTTTACAAAATTATAGTGTGCCAGCAAGAAAATATACATTTTCCAAAGTGAAGCAATACTTTTGCCAAAAAAAAAAAACAAAAAAAAACAAAAGTATTGTGCTCTGAGAAGAAAAATCTGCATTCTCTTGCAAAATTATTACGTTCCACTGAGAAACTTTTGCAATCGCTTGGAAATGCACTGAGTTTTAGTTTTTTCCTCCCACCCCATATTATTTCTATATTTCCAAGAGTTTTGCGACTCAACGCAAATATTTTGCAAGTGAACACAATGTTTCTCTGCAGAACACAAAAGTTTAGCAAGAGAACGCAAAATCATTTAAATATATTTTTTCCCATCTCTTTTTTTTTTTTTTTTTGACCATCACCATGTCCCTTTAGGGATTCCGTATTATTGTGGCAAGTCGATAAAGTGTTCATACTCTAAAGAAGGGTTGTTTCTTGATGTCCTCTGCATCTTTCTCACTGGAGCCCAGTCGTCTCTCAGGATTACGCCTCAGCAGCTACCAATGAAGAACAGTTTCAGTCAACAAACACACCTAATTAGAAAACAGCTTTGAGAAAAAAAAAAAAAAAAAGAGAGAGTCTTACCCGTCTCATGATACCAATGGCCTCAGTGGAGAGGAATCGTGGGTAACGTACTTCATCATTAACAATACTATCGAACACCTCCTCCTCATCATCACCTGGGAACGGTGACTGGACACACCCAGATTATGTATCAGAAACTGTTATCGGATAATTTCTCAGAAAGTAAGACTTCTAATTTGACCACTTTGCATCTCCAAAAAGTATGTTGATTTAAGAATGTTTAGATGTTTGTATTGAAAACAAAAATACTGATGGAAATCACACTTTGTGGTAAACTTCAGTATACTTTTTTTTTAATTTATGCTTATTAAACAATATAATAATGAGCAAGAATTGCACAAACACACATACCTCTCCAACCAGCATCTCGTAAATGAGCACACCAAGACCCCACCAGTCAACGGCTCTGGTGTAGGATGTGTCTGTTAGAACCTCAGGAGCAAGAAACTCTGGAGTCCCACAAAATGTACTGGTTCTGTCACCATGACCCATTCCTATGAGACAGAAGATAAAAACAAGACACTGAAAAGACAGAAAAAGGGAGATTAGCACATCTTTTTGCAGTATGTGTAACCCTCTCTGGTTTCATTCGACCCGCTCACTCAGAGTGGGATTTGATCCAGTGTTTCTGGTATGGGAGATGGGCGCACTAACTAGGACACTAAAGACCACAGGCTCTAGGGTCCGTTTCTAATGCGCCTCTTGAGATCAGAGGTTTACCTACACAGTTTGTACTAGCTGGCCTCCGTTACACTCATCCCCCTAAAACTCACTCCCATCCAGGTCATGGCACCAACGTAACCCCTCCAGTTCTACTCAACCTGCTCCGAGCTGAATTTGAACTGGCATTTACAGCATGGAAGTCGGGCGCACAAAGACACCAAAGAGCACAGCCTCCAGCGTCAATCGCTAATGCGCCTCTTGAGATCAGAAGAGCGAGGTTTACCTACACAGTTTGTACTAGCTGGCCTCCGTAACACTCATCCCCCTAAAACTCACTCCCATCCGGGTCATGGCACCAACGTGACCCCTCCAGTTCTACTCAGCCTGCTCCAAGCTGAATTTGAAATGGCATTTATGGCATGGAAGTCAGACACACAAAGAAATACACTAAAGAACACAGCCTCTAGCGTCAGTCGCTAATGCCCCTCTTGAGATCATGGGAAGTGAGGTTTACCTGCAAAGCTCTTACCAGCTAGCCTGTGTTATATATGCAATGCAGTGCATTTGACATGACCGTCCATTTCCAGTGACAAATGAAGTTTACTTTTAAAAGCAGCACAACTGTTTTCAACATTGATAATAATCAGAAATGTTTCTTGAGCAGCAAATCGGCATATTAGAATTATTTCTGAAGGATCATGTGTCAGCTGTAAATTCAGCTTTGATCACAGAAATAAATTACATTTTAACATATATTCATATGTTATATTTAACAAATATTCATATAGAAAACAGTTCTTTTTAATTGTAATAATATTTTACAATATTACTGTTTTTACTGTATTTTGGTCAAATAAATGCAGCCTTGGTGAGCGTAGTGTAAGAGAATCTTTCAAAAATCTTACCGACCCCAAACGACTGAACGGTAGAGTTATTAAAAATAGTACGCGGTCAGCAGCACATCCAGTCATTTCCAGATCACTCTGATCTAGTAGTGAACAAACATCATGTTCTTTCTCCATTAACTCCATCAATGTCGTTAGAGTAGGTACAGTCTGTGACTCACCCTCTTTACAAAGCCCAAAGTCTGCGATCTTCACATAACCTTCAGTATCCAGCAGCAGGTTATCCAACTTCAGATCTCTGACAAACGCACAGCCACAGATGCAAGAATTAACTATAACTTTTATGGTAACACTTTACAATAAGGTTTATTAGTTAACTACTTTAGTTAACATGAACTAAGACTGAACAATACTTCTACAGCATTCATTAATCTTAGGTAATGTTAATTTCAGCATCTGCTAATGGATTATTAAAATCAAAAGTTGTGCTTGTTAACATTAGGTAATGCACTGTGAATTATCAATGAACGTTTGTATTTTTATTAACTAACATTAACAAACAATAAATACTGTAATAAATACATTGCTCATTGTTCATTCATGTTAGTTAATACATTAACTAATGGAACCTTTTTGTGAAGTTTCACCACTTTTACTAACTTGAGTTTATGAAATCAGCTGTATTTGTGTGTTTACTCACCGATACACAATCTTATTATCATGAAGAAACTGAAGCCCCAAAACCACACATGCAGAATAAAACCTGCATCACACACACGAACACACACACACACACACACACACACACACATATATGAAGAATACAGTAAAACACTGTTGGAAAACACTATATATACACATAAATCCAGGAACAAGACATCAAAAGTGCACAATGATTCTTAAACCAAGACACTGAAAATTTTACCCAATTCACCCGTCAAGTGCAGTAACAGCTACTAGTGTGGCATGTTAACTAGGTGAGATGATCACACTTACACAGAGCGTGTTTCAGAAAATACGTCAGCGTGTATGTGCATCATTAAGTCTCCTCCGGCCGTATACTCCATGACAAAACACACGTGTTCTGGTGTCTGAAAACACGCAAACAGGTTGACCAGGAATGGATGCTGCGCACTGTTCACCGTCTCGAAGATTCGTTTCTCGCACATTAAACTGGAAGAGAGTGGAGAGAGTTTAGACTAAAGACCATAATGTGTACTTTTGCATTTTAAGTATGAAAAAATGCAAAAAGTTCACTAGATAGTAAAAAATCATGCTTAAAACAAGGGAAAAATGCAATATCTTTACTAGGAATTAATAAAATGCACAAATTATTTTTAAAAGCTATTTTTCTCTAACGCTAAACTTAAATCAAGTTGCTCACCTTTCCACCTCGTCTCGTGCCACAATGTCCCCTTTCTTCAGCGCTTTGATGGCATACACTTTTCCTGAGCGTTTGTATTCGGACAGCAGCACCTGGAAACGCACACATATCATGCATAACAGACACTTGAATCTTCATTCACACCTGGCTCTTTGCAAAAAAAAAAAAAGTTTCTCAAACAGAGAGGAAAAAACATTTCTCATTGCTTTAGGTGTTAATGCAATGCGAAATTTGAGAAGAAAAAGCGGATTTAAATGAGTTTTGTGTAGGATTCTTAGAACTCTTGCTTTGTAAAACCAGAAATATAAATATATAAAATCCTAAAATCTAGAAAAAAAACAAAAACAAAAAAAATTGTAAATAATTATTCCAAAATATATAAAATACTGAAATCTAAAGTAAAATTGGACAAGAAACTCTAAATCTAAAATAATAATAATAATAATAATAATAAATAAAAAAACAATGGTATTAATGTCCATGATGCTGCTACACTTAAAAGACAAAAGATAAAATATTAAACAAGTTTGCATTTTAAAATAATATAAATGTAAATAAATGTAAACTGGTTTAAACAACTGCCTGTAAGTAAACAAATAAAGTCAGTGTTAAGTTTACAGCTGTCATTAATTTCTTCTACACTTAAAAGACAAGTGATAAAATATCATATTATATATTAAAGAATTCTATTATATATATATGAGGATATGTATAGGTTTCTACTTAAGTACCGGTACTTCTGATTGGGCTGAGGCTAGGATTTAGCGAGTGTGAAGCAAAAGTATTTGATGGACATATACTATGTGTCAGGAGCATTCACTCAGTATCATTACATCATTTTTGACCGAAGTGGCTTTTAGAGGGTTTTGCATCTGAATTCTTCATATATATATATATATATATATATATATATATAATATATATATATATAATATATATATATATATATAGCACTAAAGTACTAAAATTTACATTTAAATTAGAAAAGAAACTGAAAATATAAACAAAGAATAAAATAAAATAAGTATTCGAAATAAAACTCAAAATATTAACAAAAATACAATAATAGTATTAACTAGGCTCACCACCGACTGGTGGCTTTAGGAAAACAGAGAACTGCGGGCAGTATGCTTTTAAAAATAGTAAATATAGGAAGAATATATCAGTCATTAATGTAAATGTAAAACATGTAAACATGTTAAATGTAGAACAAGTTACATCCTTTTGCCAGCAGATGGCACTATGATTGTAACAATATTCGCTGTTACATGTGTTCAGGTCAGGACTCTTATCGAACAAGTGAAGTGAAATTCCTCTTTCTTGGCATTAATAATTTGTTTATGCGAGGGATGCTTTGAATTTCAGGGTTGTGAATTTTATTCTGTAAAATGTCATTTTTACTCAATGTAAATTATTATTATTTTTTACTCAATGTAAATTATTATTACTTAGTAAGTGCTGCTAGCATGTTTCTAGTATGTTTAGCATAAAATGGCATATTTTGCTGTGCTTTTAATAGTCCATCACAGTGTTAAACATGTCACTTCCAGTTGCCAGCAGGTGGCGCTGTGACTATAACTGAATATGGGCATGTAGATATCTTCAGGCCAGGACTCTTATCAAACATGTAAAGTTTGGGTTTGCATGAATTACAACAACTTCTTGTTTCATGGTTTTAACAACATGCTTTAGCACTTAGTAAGTGTTGCTAGCATGTTTGAGCATGTTTTCAGCAAGTTTAGCTCTAAATGGCTTTTTTAGTGTGTTGCTAATAGGGTATCACAGTGTTAAACATGTCACTTCCTGTTGACAGTTGGTGGCACTATGACTATAACTGAATATTGGCACGTAAATGTGTTTAGGCCAGGACTCTTATCAAACCTGTTAAGTTTGGGGCAGATTGGACATTGCATGCCTGAGTTACAGTAATTTTCTGTTTCATTGTATTATTAGCATGCTTTGCTAGCATGAACATAAAGTGTTGCTAGCATGCTTTACTATGTTTGTAGCATGTTGCATGTTAAGGTTGGGGCAGATTGGACATTGTATACATGAGTTACAGCAATTTAAAGGTTTTATAAATTTAATAGGTGGCGCTATCAAGCCATTTTGCCACACCCACTTCTGAAACCCCTATCAGACTGCACTGCAGTGCTCAGGCCCTAATTAAATAAATAATACTAAAAAACACTGCTTGCAAGACACATTTCGACTCAACTTTTACAGAAAAATCACTCCAGTAAGGAGAAACCTTTTTCCCCTCAAAGATGCAAGCGGTAACTTAACTATTAAAGAACATTTAAAATAATAATAATAATTTATATATATATATAAACAATAAATTATATATATATATATTTTTTAATATATATAATATATATTAATAATTGAAATAATAATAATAATAATAAAGCTGAAATTAAGCTTTTGTGCTTAAAAAGTACACAAATTTTTATTTTTCGAAAAAAATGACTTTTCGCTAGATAAGACCCTTATTCCTCGGCTGGGATCGTTTAAAGACCTTTAAAGCTGCATTTAAACTACATTTTGTAAGTTCAAAATCTATGGCACCATTGAAGTCCATTATATGAAGAAAAATCCTGAAATGTTTTCCACAAAAACCATAATTTCTTTACGACTGAAGACAGAAAGACATGAACATCTTGGAAGACAAGGGGGTGAGTAAATTATTTGTAAATTGTTGTTCTGGACTTCTCCTTTAAGAACTGAAAATCATCTATTATGTAGCCAACCTTTGCTGAAAGCATAATTGAATAAGGCAGAATATTTAAAGCAAACTAAGTGTTGGCGGACGTGTAGGAATTCTGTCTGACTAGTTGATTTGCTAATAGTTTTGTGACTGAACATGTTCCAGTTACCTTGCCAAAATGTCCCCGTCCCAACACTGCGATCATTCGGAAATCCTGAAGACACAGAGAGACACTTTTGGATGGCCTGTAAACGCACACACACACACACACACACACAGAGAGAGAGAGGCCGGATGTAATTAAACTGAGGAAAGAGCTGGTGTGAGGTCAGAAACAACATCACAGGCATCATGTACGTGAGAATGTGTGTGTGTTTGTTTCATGCGGTGTCTTGGCCCGCTCTGGAAAACATATTGTGTGCTGGTAGGACGTGTACCTGCGCTGGGAGTTATGGGAACTGGTCCTGACAACCCTCTCCGCAGGAGCGGGATCAGGAGGAGAGACCGGCTCAGACACTGGGCCAATGTCCACCTGAGAAACAGATCATTATTATTATCAACAGATTATTATTTATAATCGTTTCGTTTTTGTTATATTTGTGTTTTGTTAATAGCTTAGCTTACATTATTTAATTTCCTTTATTTTGCACTTATTATTTCACTTTAATTGCTAATATTGCTTTCTATGGTGCTGCAACACTCATACGACAGAAGATAAAATCATTTCTACATAAAAGTCTCTCACGTTTACCGTGTTTGACGTCTGTGTGTTTTTCCTCGTCACAGATGGAGGAGAGTCGCCGTCCAGATGGATCTTCTGGATGGAAATCTCACTGCTGAGGAAAGTTTGAAGTTTGTGATGTCGGTCGGAGGAAATGTCAGGTGATCAGACGTGTGTTTGCGGTGTGTTACAGTACCTGCTGTTGTGTGTGTTGCTGTGTTGTGTGTAGCTGTGTGTGGAGGAGCTCATTGGAATGGCGTTCTTCAGCAGACGAACCCACGTCGCCATGTCCACGTTCATCTGTTTAGCACGCAGGAATGCTTTACCTAAGCAAACAAACATACAATAATCACAATATTATATCATTTTATATATACTCATGCTATTTAGAAAGGCTTTATTGGAGACTAAAATAGATGAACTATCTATCTATGAATATCCAGATTTTTTTCAGTGTATACATCCATATACTTCGTACTGAATTTCATAGTGCATCCTTTACTGCTACTAGTGCATTCAACAAGGGATTCAGCTTTTGTGTGCAGTGTTTTTTTTCCCCAGCATGCACTGCTAACAGACAGTGAATGTGATTTACCCTGCTGTTTAGAAAACACCTTCCTCTGCCGTTGTAGACGTGGACCTCGCTCTATTACAGGGTTGAAGAACATCACCTGTAACACACAAGCGTGAATACAAACTGTTTTATTAGGTACAGAGTGTCAACCAAAGTTTGAGGCCAACATGAGCTTAAAGGGCTCCCTGTGAATTTCTGTCAAAATAAAGTTTTGATGGTGCAACAATTGAAAATGAAGAAAGTAAGATAAAATAATAGTAAATAATGTTGGATTTAGCTGGTTTTGCATCTGAACTCTTCATATATATATCCACTAATATTGGCACCCTTGGTAAATATGAGCAAAGGTGGCTGTGAAAATAAATCTGCATTGTTTATCCTTTTAATCTTTCATTCAAAAAATGCACAAAATTCTAACCTATCATTGAAGTAAAACAATGGAAAGCAGGGGGAAAATCTCATTATGAAATAAATGTTTTTCTCTAGTTCATGCTGACCACAATTATTGGCACCCAGTTATTTCAACATCCTTTATTCAAGATAACAGCTCTGAGTTTTCTCCTTTAATGCCTGAAGAGTTTGGAGAACACCTGACAAGCGATCAGAGACCATTCCTTCATACAGAAACTCTTCAGATCTTTCAGTTTACCAGCTCCATGCTGGTGCTTCTTCTTTTCAGTTCACCTCACGCATTTTCTATAGGGTTCAGGTCAGGCAACTGGGACAGCCATGGCAGAAGCTTCATTTTATGCTCAGTGACACATTTGTGTTGATTTTGATGTTTGATTTGGATCATTGTCCTGATGGAAGATCCAACCACAGCTCATTATAGGACTTCTAACAGATGCAGTCAGGTTTAGATTTTTTTCTCTGTTGGTATTTGCTAGAATCCATGATGCCATGTATCTGAACAAGATGTCCAGGACCCCTGAGAGGAAAATAAGCCCACAACATGAGAGATCCAGCAGTATATTTAACCGTGGACATGGGGTACTTTTTGTACCAAACCCAGAGCAGAAAGCTCTTTTTTTAGTTTCATCTGACCACAGGAGCCAGTCCCATTTGAAATTCATGTCGCGTCTGACAACTGAATATGCTGGAGTTTGTTTTTGGATGAGCAAGGAGGATTTTTCTTAAAACCCTCCTGAACAACATGTGGTGATGTAGGGGCTGTTTGAATTTTTTTTTAGTCTTTTCACCCCAAGACTCAACTAATCTCTGCAATTCTCCTGCTGTGATACTTGGAGAGTCTTTGGACACTTAAACTCTCCTCCTCACGATCCATTAGGACGATATAGACACACATCCTTTTCCAGGCAGATTTGTAACAACTTAAGATGATTGGAATTCTTAATTATTGCCCTAATGATGGAAATGGGGATTTTCAATGCTTTAGCTCTTTTCTTACAGCCACTTTCTATTTTGTGAAGCTCAACAATCTTGTTCTGCACATCAGAACTATATTATTTGGTTTTATTCCTTGTGGTGGATGATTAAGGGAATTTGGCATTTGTGCTCCTCATATTTATAATCCTAGTGTGCTAAATAAATGCAAATATGAATGGGAATATACTTCAGAGATATTTTACTCATTATAATTTCTCAGGGTGTCAGTAATTGTGCCCACCATGCATTGGAGAAAAACATTTATTTCATAATGTAAGCCCCCCCCCCCCCCCCCACTTTTGCATTTTGTGAATTTTTTGAATGTAAGATCAAAAGGATAAACAAAGCAGATTTATTTTCATAGCCATCTTTGCTCATATTTACCAAGGGTGCCAATATTAGTGGAGGGCACTGTATATATATATGTGTGTGTGTCTGTGTGTGTGACCCTGGACCACAAAACCAGTCTTAAGTCGCTGGGGTATATTTGTAGCAATAGCCAAAAATACATTGTATGGGTCAAAATTATCGAAAAATTATCAAAAATCATTAGGAAATTAAGTAAAGATCATGTTCCATGAAGATATTTTGTAAAATTCCTACTGTAAATATATCAAAACTTTACTTTTGATTAGTAATATGCATTATTAAGAACTTCCTTTTTTTTTTTTTTTTTTTTTTAACAGTAGAATATACAATAGTGAGATTTCTTATTTAGTTTAATTTAATTTTTATTACATTTGTATTCTATACATTTATTAATTTTTTATATGATATTTATAATATAAATGTAAAAATGTATAATAATATAATGAATTTAGAGAGTAATATCTATTAATAATAATTTTAGAGGTTAATTATATATATATATATATTAATAATAATAATTTTAGAGGTTAATTATATCTATTAATAATAATTATTAAGTTGTTATTTTACAGTCATATTGTTAAGCACACAATTTTGACTCAGTTGTGCAGCTCTACAAACAAGCAGAGCAAATCATAATCACATACATTTTTTGTTAGAAAAATCTGATTTTTTTAAAATGAATCAATTATTAAATAAACACATTTTGTGGCTAAATTAAAACTTTTTATTATAATTTCTATTAATATATAAATTCAGATAATAATAATAATAATAATAATAATGATAATAATAATAATAATAATAATAATAATAAAATATTTTATATATAATTTATTATAATTGTATAATATTATATTATAATTATTATTATTTGTTAATTAATTCATTATTAAATAATCTTTATTTTTGTTTTTTGGCTAAATGAAAACTTTTATACTTTTATTATAATTTTTGTATACAACTTTTGAGTGTTGATTATTAGATTTGATTAATTATTAAATAAATATTACATTTTGGTTTTCATATAAATTATTATTTTTTATTTAAAACATTTTTAGAATAATTTAACTTTTAATTTGAGTACTGATTGTTAAATAAATCAGATAAATTATTTCATTATTAAACTTTACTTTCAGTTTTGGTTTTTGGCCTAATGAAGAAAAAAAACATGCATTTCGGTGCATCACAACTAGTCATTTTGTCACTGTTTTGGCGTAAACATCACTTAGCAGCCTAAAACTTATGCAAATTGCGTTCGGTACAGATTTTCTGGCCATGTTTGCCCTGTTACCATGCATTTGTGTGTGTATCTGTACCTCGGCAAGCAGCAGTCCCTGTGGTTCGAGCTCCAGCTGTATTCGGTGTCTCTGATTGTCCAGAAAGTCCTCCAGCTTTAGGTACTTGAGCGCGCAGAGCGAGCGATAGTCCCTCCAATACACCGCAATCTCCATCTCTCTGGACTGAACAAGTACATTAGTTCAATATCTGAGTATGTTGTATATCTGAGTGTTTGTGTGTGTGTGTGTGTTACTCACTCTCTCCAGCTCCAGAGTGAAGGTCTGATCCCACGTCTGTTCACCAACACTCTTCCAACACGTCTGTCCCACCACACAGTTCTCCAGCTTCAACACGGCACTCACCTCCGCTAAACACACACGAAAAACACACAGATGGTTACTTACTGTTGCTAAACACCTATTTCTTGCTCTTATATAATATTATATCATTTTACATAATATTATTGTTTAGGCGTCACAACCAAGAGCTTATTAACATATGACCGCCCACATCTCAAAAGTTTGGAATACTTGAGATTTTTTTCCTGCTCACAAACGCTGCATTTATTTGAAAGAGTAGTACTAACAGTAAAATTTAAAATGTGTTAAAAAATACCTCAAACTTTGAGAGGTATTGTATCAGAATAGAAGCACAGATACACTCACAGGACAGCTCTTCACTCTTGCTGGGAATCTTCAGGCTGAAGCTGCTGTTTCTGCTGCTCAGAGTGAGTTTGAAGGGTCGTCCGTCTCCATGACTGTGAGGCAAAACCACCGGAGACGCGCGGCTGCGGCCTGGGACGACCTCCAACAAGCCCACACACCCCAGCAGACGCACCTGGAGAGTCCCTGAACGGGACAGACATGTCACACAGTCAGCATGAGACGGCCGCATTTGACGTGACATTTACATTACAGTTATTTAGATGATGACTCACTAAAGCGTGTGAAATAAGAACATAAGCATGATCATATTTCACCCAAAATCATCACAAAACAAAAAGATTCCAAGAAATTAAATCTTGCATTTAAATAAATAAATAAAAACATGAAGCTTATTTTAGGACCATTAAAAGTCTATTTTTTTTCCATTGTGAGATTTTTCCCCTCATTATTAATTCTAAGTCTGGTCTTTAATTTTTCACGGTTAAGAATATACTTTTATTATATAAATTTATAATTTTATAATATAATATTATTTAATTATAATATAATATTATTTTTTACTAATGGAGTCATGAAACAATTACAATTTGTAATTACAATGTGATGTAAAATGTGTTTAATAAAATAATAAATAATAATACATATAAATAAAAAGAAAATTTATCAAATAATAATTTATTATATTTAATTTATAAAAATAATATTTTGAATATTTTTCTATAGAATGTCATTTTTTGTTAATATTTATTTCATATTTATATAATATTTAAGCTTTCCACTGATGAATGTATGTTTTGATTTGGCTGAGTTACAACTATTTGAAAATCTAAAATCTGAAGGTGCAATAAAAAAAATAAATTAAAAATAATAATAATAATCAAACAAAAATTAACAAAAATTAAGTTTTAATATATATTTATGGTAGGAAATGTATAAAATATCTTCACTGAACATAATCTTTACTTAATATCCTAATGATTTTTGGCATAAAAGAAAAATCGATAAGTTTGACTCATATAATGTATTGTTGGTTATTGCTACAAATATACCCATGCTACTTATGACTGGTTTTGTGGTCCAGTGTCAGAAATATGTTTATATTAACTCTCCATTGATAATATCTTAATATTTTTAATCAGTGTATCATTGATTTTACCACTGAAGTCATGAGAATGAATTCCCCCTTTACTTTCATAAAGTACATTTTGTGTAGATTTGTTTTAAAATATTTTTTAAAGCAAACAATTTTATTCTCTTTCTTTTGATGTTTACAATATCATAATATCATAATCAACTGAGAATGAGACTACTGTATTAGAATTAGGGTTAAAACATGTTGAAGATATAAATAATATATAATTTTTATATGTCTTTTTTATATATCAATAATTTATTTATTTATTTATTTTTTAAAGCACATCATTTTTTCTTTGTTTTGATTTTGGAGTGAAATGTGAGCAGTGTTGCTGTGGACAGGTTCTTGAGACTCGTGTTATTTTTATTGACATACCGGTGAGCGGTGAGGGTTTGCTGAGGGTGCTGTACTGATTGTGGACATAGGGGCCGCTGTGACGGGAGCTGAAGGCCGAGGACGACGCCAACACTAACTCCTCCTTAATCAGACACACTTTGGGATGATCTTCTGGCAGATTAACCAAACGCTGCTCCAACGACACTCGCAGAAGATCCAAGCGCTGGGACGCTTCGCTGAGACGGGACTGAGCCTAAAACGACAAACAAAACCTTCACCCTCGTTCCTCCGATCCAAACAAATGGCAACTTCTGTGTGTCATTTGTATCAGGTTTTGCTTCTCCCAAGGTATCTGAGGGGGTGCATGTGTGTTTCTCACACCTCAGCGATGGCCTTCTTGTCCTGTGCTTTTCCAGCTCCCAGAAGTCTCAGCATGTTTTTGGCGCCCTCGGCCATGGCATGTTCAACACGGTAATGATGCCAGAGCTCCTCGATACGAAGCTCCACCCCGCACAGATCCGGTTTACCTGCAGAGACGCACACACACACACACGTCAGATCCTGCTGGGTGATGCTATTAATAGAAAAAACACACAACATTACATGACTTCCGTGTGAAAATCTGTAATGAGCTTGTGTTTGATTTATGATTGTAATTAGGAATGTTTAACAACTGACACAACTTTAAATAAAAATAGAAATGTTGCTGTGGCGACTTATTGGAAAAAAAAAGGTTAAAGTGGAAGAAAAAAATGACTACACCTGGAAATGAAACAAACTTAAATAAAAAAAAATAAAAAAATTAAAGAAGATTAATTACAGAAATATCAGAACAAAAACACAGAAAAAATACTAAAACTTACTTAAACTAAAGCTAAAAAATAAATGTTTTTGTATTTTATTTAGTGAGTTGCCACAGCAAAATTTCAGATTTTCGTTTTGTTTTAATTTTAAGTAAAATGTGTAAAACTGGAAACTAAAATTAAAATTATATATACATATAAAAATATATATAAATCAATATATATTTATATCAATATATAAATCTATATAAATATATATAATAACAATTATATATTTAAATTATATTTCTCATTTTCATTTAAAGTTGAACAAAAATAGTTAAAACTGGAAACTAAGCTGAAATAAAAATCAACAACAACAACAAAATACTTAAATGTAATCTAAACATAAAATGAATATTAATTAGATAAAAATAAATTAAAATAAGAATTGAAATTAAATAAGTTTAAGCTAAAAACTTATAAAACTGAAAACTAAACTGTAACTGAAATGGACATTAAAAAACAAACTAAAAACAAAAACACACTAAACTAAGACTGAACTGAGAACAGAATATATTAAAAAAAAAATAATAATAATAATTCAAAATATTAATAAATTCAATAATACTAAATTAACAGTAGGTTAGACGTGGACCTCCTAACTAACCCTCCTCCTGACTGAAACAGCAGCTGATGAAGAACAGATCTTTTCACACACTCACAAACATGCAGGTTATATTCAGAATGGCAAACTGCTCATACTATATTTACAGTATGCAGTAAAGTATGGCGTACCGATATAAATGACTACAGTTGCCATAAAGTGCAGCATGCAACCAGAGAGCTCTGCAAGAAATGCAATGCGCTTGACCTGACTTTCCATTTCTAAAATGACGAACCAGAAGTGACGTGAACCGTGATTTCTAGCACTTTAGCTCTTAAAATCAACATTACGATGACTCAAACTGACAGGACAAGATCTCATGAACGTTATATTTCTCTGACCTTAAACAAGACACTAGAAGAGGTGACTTATCACCAAGTTAAACAAAACAGATGTTAACGATCAACAAGAATTATTGCAATTATTGCAGTTCCTGTTAATGGAGAGACCCGTCCTCAAATCCCCTCACAGGATGTCAAACGTCATTCTCTGTGCGGCCCGGCGATGGACGCTGATGGCCGAAGGGTGGAGCCGCATTAATAAATCTATTCTTAACCAGCCGCTGCCGTCCAGCCCCAGGACACATGAGACTTCAGCGCCGAAACACGCCATTAGAGTCCATTAGAGCCGCACGCTTCAGCTCCGTCCATTTCCTCTCTCCATCTCTCAAACTTCTCCAGCTCTCATCTTTCTGTTTACATCTCACATCTTTCTTTAAATCTGACTCTTTTACTCTCTATTAATGAAGGCATTGAGAAATAGCTTCATTAAGGGATAGTACATTCAAAAATGGAGATTTTTCACAATGCTCTTTTCTATACAATAGCCAAAAAATACCAAGCTCCAAAAAACATAGGTAATACTATAAAAGTAACAGTCCGTACAACTTGTGCACTATATTATAAGTCTTCTGAAGTCATACGATGCATTGTGTGAGAAACAGACCCAACTTTAGCTCTGTAGTTGCAAAACGTCTGGTCCTTCTGCAGGCAAATGCTATTGGTTTGGGAAGACTGAATGTGAATAGTGAATTAAATTTGGGTCTGTTCCTCACACAAGTTTAAAAGACAGTTATTAATAATTCAACTGCACTGTCACTATCGCTTCTGTAAAGCTGCTTTGATAACTTTGATTATGGGGCTTTATGATATTTTGACAATTTTGATAGATGAAGTCACTATGAAGTGTCATTGTATACTAAAGATGAGTATAAATGTTCTTCATAATTTCCCTTTGTTTGTCTAAACACAAAACAGCAGTCTGGAAAGACAGACAGTTGTTTGCCACTTGCAAGAAATAGACTGACAAGACCAGCAGACTGGTTTGCAAAACATATGGATTCATGTCCTCACCATATATGAAATGTTACACTGGATGGAAGTCATGTAGGTTGTCTTGTCACAGTATCACTATTAAGTGAGCTTGAGCTGCTGTATGGACAAGACTAATGCTGAAGAAGTCTGACTACTCTCCCTCCGGAGAGTCAAACAGAGACAAGTGATGTTAAAGGATCTCTACACTGATTTTAAGCAATTAAAGGATCTCTATGATGATGTCAAACTGATAAAACACTCATTTGTCGTAGTGAGTGAGACAGACAGAACATGCAAGACATACTCTGAGTGTCGTCTGTCTGTTCGGTGGCCTGCATGGCTTTACGGATCTGCATACGAATGATGTCAATCTTCGTCTTACTGTCCTGCAGCATCTGCTGTGCTGACTGAAGCAGTTTTTTATCCTGGAGGACAGAAAGATGGATAGATGGAAACAGTCAGATAGACATCAAAGTAGAAAGTCAGATAGATAGATAGATAGACACCCTTAAAGATAAATAGATAGATAGACAGATAGATAGATAGATAGATAGACAGAGACAGACAGAAGGATAGACATTCAGATGAATATACAGTCAGCTGTATAGCAGGACAGATAGACAGACAGGCAGATAGACATTCAGATGAACAGACAGTCAGATGGATAGACATCCATATAGATTGACAGATAGACAGTTAGATGGATAGACATTCAGATAGATAGATTGATGGATAGACAGTCAGATGGATAGATATTCAGATGAATAGACAGTCAGATAGATAGACTGATAGATAGAGAGTCAGAAGGATAGACAGTCAGATGGATAGACATCCACATAGATTGATAGATAGACAGATGGATAGACATTCAAATGAACAGACATCCATATAGATTAATAGATAGACAGTCAGAAGGATAGATATTCAGATGAATAGACAGTCAGATAGATAGACTGATAGATAGAGAGTCAGAAGGATAGACAGTCAGATGGATAGACATCCATACAGATTGATAGATAGACAGTTACATGGATAGACATTCAGATGAACAGACATCCAGATAGATTGATAGATAGACTCTAGGATGAATAGACAGTCAGATAGATAGACTGATAGATAGAGAGCCAGAAGGATAGACAGTCAGATGGATAGACATCCATACAGATTGATAGATAGACAGTTACATGGATAGACATTCAGATGAACAGACATCCAGATAGATTGATAGATAGACTCTAGGATGAATAGACAGTCAGATAGATAGACTGATAGATAGAGAGTCAGAAGGATATACAGTACTGTGCAAAAGTCTTAGGTCACTAGTATTTTCATCAGCTAAAAAATGGTTTAAAGTAAGTTAAAGTCAGTCTTTTGCTGTAGTGTGTCAGTAGGAAATATCAGTTTACATTTCTACACATTCATTTTGCCATTAATTATAATAATCCAGTGAGATTTTTTTTTTTATGGAGCACAGGCTGTTGTCAGACTCCTTGTGCAAACGGAGACAGACTAAATCCAGAAGAACTGTGGCAACATCTCCAAGATGCTTTAAGAGTCCTATACCTACAAAGCTACTGTTAAAATTTTTAGGCAGTTAGGCACATAAAATGAGAATGCTGTCAAAAACAATGTCATAAACAGATTTTCTTTATCAATGAACTTCTATTAACTAAAATAAATAAGCATTTGATGTGACCATCCTTTGCGTTTAAAGTAGCTTTTGCCTTATGTGCACTTGTGCAGGTAGGTTACTTGAAACATCTTGGAGATGTTGCCACAGTTCTTCTGGATTTAGTCTGTCTCAGTTTTTCTGTTTCTTCATGTCATTCCAGAGACAGACTGGATGATGGTGAGATCAGATCTCAGTGTGGAGCACTGGCTGTTGTCAGACTCCTTGTGCAAACAAAAATCTCACTAGATTATTACAATTAATGGCAAACAGAATGTTTGGAAATGTTAACCGATATTTCTTACTGACACACTACAGCAAAGGATAGAAATAACTTACTTTAAAACATTTTTTAGCTGGTGAAAATACTAGCGGCCTAAAACTTTTGCACAGTACTGTACATTCAGATGAACAGAATGTCAGATGGATAGACATCCATATAGATTAATAGATAAACAGTTAGATGGATAGACATTCAGATGAATAGACATCCAGATAGATAGATTAATAGATAGACAGTCAGAAGGATAGACATTCAGATGAATAGACAGTCAGATAGATAGATTGATAGATAGAGAATCAGAAGGATAAACTTTCAGATGAATAGACAGTCAGATAGATAGATTGATGAATAGACAGTCAGATGGATAGACATCCATATAGATGGACAGATAGACAGTCAGATGGATAGACATTCAGATGAAAAGACATCCATATAGATAGATTGATGGATAGACAGTCAGAAGGATAGATATTCAGATGAATAGACAGTCAGATAGATAGACTGATAGATAGAGAGTCAGAAAGATAGACAGTCAGATGGATAGACATCCATACAGATTGATAGATAGACAGTTACATGGATAGACATTCAGATGAACAGACATCCAGATAGATTGATAGATAGACTCTAGGATGAATAGACAGTCAGATAGATAGACTGATAGATAGAGAGTCAGAAGGATATACAGTACTGTGCAAAAGTCTTAGGTCACTAGTATTTTCATCAGCTAAAAAATGGTTTAAAGTAAGTTAAAGTCAGTCTTTTGCTGTAGTGTGTCAGTAGGAAATATCAGTTTACATTTCTACACATTCATTTTGCCATTAATTATAATAATCCAGTGAGATTTTTTTTTTTTTATGGAGCACAGGCTGTTGTCAGACTCCTTGTGCAAACGGAGACAGACTAAATCCAGAAGAACTGTGGCAACATCTCCAAGATGCTTTAAGAGTCCTATACCTACAAAGCTACTGTTAAAATTTTTAGGCAGTTAGGCACATAAAATGAGAATGCTGTCAAAAACAATGTCATAAACAGATTTTCTTTATCAATGAACTTCCATTAACTAAAATAAATAAGCATTTGATGTGACCATCCTTTGCGTTTAAAGTAGCTTTTGCCTTATGTGCACTTGTGCAGGTAGGTTACTTGAAACATCTTGGAGATGTTGCCACAGTTCTTCTGGATTTAGTCTGTCTCAGTTTTTCTGTTTCTTCATGTCATTCCAGAGACAGACTGGATGATGGTGAGATCAGATCTCAGTGTGGAGCACTGGCTGTTGTCAGACTCCTTGTGCAAACAAAAATCTCACTAGATTATTACAATTAATGGCAAACAGAATGTTTGGAAATGTTAACCGATATTTCTTACTGACACACTACAGCAAAGGATAGAAATAACTTACTTTAAAACATTTTTTAGCTGGTGAAAATACTAGCGGCCTAAAACTTTTGCACAGTACTGTACATTCAGATGAACAGAATGTCAGATGGATAGACATCCATATAGATTAATAGATAAACAGTTAGATGGATAGACATTCAGATGAATAGACATCCAGATAGATAGATTAATAGATAGACAGTCAGAAGGATAGACATTCAGATGAATAGACAGTCAGATAAATAGATTGATAGATAGAGAATCAGAAGGATAAACTTTCAGATGAATAGACAGTCAGATAGATTGATTGATGAATAGACAGTCAGATGGATAGACATCCATATAGATGGACAGATAGACAGTCAGATGGATAGACATTCAGATGAAAAGACATCCATATAGATAGATTGATGGATAGACAGTCAGAAGGATAGATATTCAGATGAATAGACAGTCAGATAGATAGACTGATAGATAGAGAGTCAGAAAGATAGACAGTCAGATGGATAGACATCCATACAGATTGATAGATAGACAGTTACATGGATAGACATTCAGATGAACAGACATCCAGATAGATTGATAGATAGACTCTAGGATGAATAGACAGTCAGATAGATAGACTGATAGATAGAGAGTCAGAAGGATATACAGTACTGTGCAAAAGTCTTAGGTCACTAGTATTTTCATCAGCTAAAAAATGGTTTAAAGTAAGTTAAAGTCAGTCTTTTGCTGTAGTGTGTCAGTAGGAAATATCAGTTTACATTTCTACACATTCATTTTGCCATTAATTATAATAATCCAGTGAGATTTTTTTTTTTTTTATGGAGCACAGGCTGTTGTCAGACTCCTTGTGCAAACGGAGACAGACTAAATCCAGAAGAACTGTGGCAACATCTCCAAGATGCTTTAAGAGTCCTATACCTACAAAGCTACTGTTAAAATTTTTAGGCAGTTAGGCACATAAAATGAGAATGCTGTCAAAAACAATGTCATAAACAGATTTTCTTTATCAATGAACTTCCATTAACTAAAATAAATAAGCATTTGATGTGACCATCCTTTGCGTTTAAAGTAGCTTTTGCCTTATGTGCACTTGTGCAGGTAGGTTACTTGAAACATCTTGGAGATGTTGCCACAGTTCTTCTGGATTTAGTCTGTCTCAGTTTTTCTGTTTCTTCATGTCATTCCAGAGACAGACTGGATGATGGTGAGATCAGATCTCAGTGTGGAGCACTGGCTGTTGTCAGACTCCTTGTGCAAACAAAAATCTCACTAGATTATTACAATTAATGGCAAACAGAATGTTTGGAAATGTTAACCGATATTTCTTACTGACACACTACAGCAAAGGATAGAAATAACTTACTTTAAAACATTTTTTAGCTGGTGAAAATACTAGCGGCCTAAAACTTTTGCACAGTACTGTACATTCAGATGAACAGAATGTCAGATGGATAGACATCCATATAGATTAATAGATAAACAGTTAGATGGATAGACATTCAGATGAATAGACATCCAGATAGATAGATTAATAGATAGACAGTCAGAAGGATAGACATTCAGATGAATAGACAGTCAGATAAATAGATTGATAGATAGAGAATCAGAAGGATAAACTTTCAGATGAATAGACAGTCAGATAGATTGATTGATGAATAGACAGTCAGATGGATAGACATCCATATAGATGGACAGATAGACAGTTAGATGGATAGACATTCAGATGAATAGACATCCATATAGATAGATTGATTGATAGACAGTCAGAAGGATAGATATTCAGATGAATAGACAGATAGATAGATTGATAGAGTCAGAAGGATCGACATCCATATAGACTGATAGATAGACAGTTAGATGAATAGACATTCAGATGAATAGACATCCAGATAGATTGATAGATAGACAGTCAGAAGGATAGACATTCAGATGAATAGACAGTCAGATAGATAGATAGATAGACAGATAGATAGACAGACAGTCAAATGGATAGACATCCATATAGATAAATAAACTGATGGATAGACGTTCAGATGAATAGATAGTCAGACAGATAGACATCCATATAGATAAACAGTTTTATTGATGTATAGATAGACATCCAGATAGGCAGATGGATATACATCCAGATAGACAGACAGATAGACAAACAGTCATACAGACAAAGAGTCAGATAGATAGACATTCAGACGGACAGTCAAATATAGACCGTCAGAGAGTGAGAGAGACATTCAGATAGATGTTCAGTACCTTGGTAACCCCATTGGCATAGATGGGGATCATGTTCTCTGCCCCCTGTTTGACCTTCAGTTCAATGTTGAGCTGTCGCTCCAGAGCCTTAATCCTGTCCTGATTGGCTGAGGAGCGACCTGGTGTCCCGAGAGACGGAATGTCATCTACGGGTCAAAGACAGAGTCAAACATTCATCGGGTGTCAAGGATTATGATGACTGCAAATAAATATACACCAGTTTGCTGTATGTTCACAACAAATTACATCGTCCTTGAAGATTCACTCAACAATAATGATGAATTTTACATTAAACCTATATTTCTTACACATGACCTTAAAGGAAAGCATATAATGATGACTCCTGACCTTTGCTGTCATCGTGACCCTTGACCACAATGTGGGCATCCAGCTCCTGGAGCTGAGCGTGGAGTGAGTCCAGCTTGCGGCTGGAGCTGCGTAACTGGCTATCCACCTGCTGGGCATTGCGTTTGTCAGTGGTGGCCCGTCGCAGGTTCTCCGCTCCTGCTTTTATCTTCAGCTCCTTCCGGATCTCCCTCCGGATCCTCTCTCGCTGCTCATCCAACCGCTGCTGCACGCTGGAGTCTGAGAAATCAGAGTTCTGGTCCAGTCCCAGCTGCTCCAGGACAGATAAACCATCCGAATCCTAAGAGAAAAGGGAAGGGTCATGGGTCAGTGCAAGCAGACTGAGGTTATGGATAGACAGACAGAACAATACAATGAACGAAATGACAGTGTTTCCATTAACCGATGTTATGTGAATAAAGCATCATTTTTCCTCTCTCATGGCGACAGATTTTGGTAGGGTTACGTATATCACAGCTACTGCACTAGGCATTATTTTTTATTAGGGAGGTGTATGCGTGTATCTTTACAGATCAGCATGGAGGGCCGCTTCTGAAACTTGCTGCGGCGCAGCTGGTATAAACACAAGCATTGACTAGAGTGGCTGCGATCAGCTCTGGGGCCCAAATCGGAGCTGTGATGCGCTGCAGATGTGTGCTGTTGATGTAAGGGGTTATCCAAGCATTAATGGCAAGGAAAGCCCTTTATACTCGAGAGCAGCCATGTATGAGTTGTTTCTTGAGGTTATAGTACATTAAAGAATAATCATGTGACATTTATGTAGACCAGGTGACCCAAATGTTTCCATTGCAGTTTTCGGAAATATTCCTTTTTTCAAATTGCCTGAAGACAGATAAAATGATAGACAGCTAGATGGACAAACCAAGAGATAAGTAGACAGGGACAATAGACAGGGACAAATAATAAGACAGATAGATAAAATGATAGATTGACAGATAGACAGAATAATAGATAGAATTACGCATATAAACATAGAAGGATAGATAGATAGTAGGTTTGTAATGGTACACGGATGTCACGGTTCAGTACGTACCTCGGTTTGATACGATTTCGGTACAACAGAAAAAAAAAAATCTACTATGCTAGGTTTCTTTTCATTTATTTTAAACAGACAGTAGTACAAATTACAATTTTTTCCACCTACATGTGAAAATACTAACTATTATATTAAATTGATGTCAAATATAGGCTATAAAATCTGCAGTACATATACATACAAGGAATAAATACTTGAAATATATTTAATTTAGTTAACTGACAGACAAGGGAAAAAAAACTGCGACACATAACGTAACTTAGCCTATATTTGCTGAGTTTCAGTTCAGTTTTGTGACAGAAAGGAAACTCAAATGGCAGAAAGCGTCATTCTATTTGTTTTTTTGTTTAAGTTGATTTTGCTGGTATAAAGGAAGTAATCGCGCCATCGCACACGAACACCAAACATATCAGTTCCAGGCTTATAGCATTGCTAACTTAACAGCACAGTTGCTACTTTATCAAAATAAAACACAGTGAACCAAAAATCAGCGCGCCCGCCTCACTGTGCCACCCTTAGAATGCGAATGAAGTACGAAGTCTATAATTTACATAATAATAGTTTAGCATTTGGATGCATGGCAAATATGGAAATATTATGGAATATTTGGATTTGTGCCGAATGAGAGAGGTAGGATACAAGAGCACATAGCTCCATTTCGCAGACAGTTGAGTGTGCAAGCCTTTAAAGCAGGGGTACTCAACCCTGGTCCTGGAGATCGACTTTCCTGCAGAGTTCAGCTCCAACCCTGACCAAACACACCAGAACTAGCTAATTAGGATCTGAAGGAGCACTTGATAATTACAGACAGGTGTGTTTAATTAGGGTTGGAACTAAACGCTGCAGGAAGGTCGATCTCCAGGAACAGGGTTGGGCACCCCTGCTTTAAAGTATACTCCTTTGTCAGTGAGAGACGCGGCATTTGCTGTTCTTCTGCTGGAGTTGCATTACTGTGGGCGCCCCCTTCTGGAGTGAGGGTGAATTGCCTGTATTCGTTGTAAGGCCTTACGCACTGAACCGAGATGCCCGTACCATGACGTTTCAGTATGAATACATGTATCGTTACACCCCTAATAGATAGATAGATAGATAGATAATGATGGACAGACAGAACGATAGAATGACCGATAGATAGATAGATAGATAGATAGATAGATAGACAGATAGATGTCTATCTATCTAGACTAGATAGATAGATACGTGTAGATAGATTGATAGATAGATAAAAACAAATGGGAAGTACAGTAAATTTGTGTAGTTTCTGTAATCTGAATTTCCATCCAGTTATAACAATGATGGTTTCATAGAAATTACTTTGAAAGGTGAGTGGAATAATCAGTTCTGCTTTTGAGTGTCTAGTTTAGTTTCTACCAAGTTCCTCAAAAAAAACAAACAAAACAAACAAAAAACCCCTCTGAAAATCCATGTAATAATGACGCAGAATTTGCTAACTCACTACAGCAGTAAACATAACACTGTTTCCTGGTGGGCTGATGTAAACCAGTGCACATTGATTTCAAAAGACGGAGAGTTTCAAAAATGAAGAGCGTGATGTCTGAGACCGAGACTCTTAACAGATTTGGGGTCAGTGACAGTGCTCTGCTGTACATTGATTCAATATGAACATAAATAACTCCTTCACAAGCAGGACATAAACACACCACTTGCTCTTAGACCAAACCTGCCACAAACCTCCAACAACAGTCCAGACCAAATTATTAGTATTATTTGATTTTATACTGCCACTTAACTATTCAAAACTTGTGACCAGATATTTTATACAATCATAAGAGTCACACAAATCAATTTCAGCAATCAATTTCTAGTATAACTTCAAGTACAAGTACAACAAAGCAACTCTGCAGAGGATCTAATACAGTGTCAGTCGATCGAGTGCTTTTAAATTCGTCTTTATGCAGCTGTAATTGAAACAACTGATGTTTTGTTAGTGATCAGTAATGAGTCAGCAGCGGTGTGAGAAGAAGCAAAGGGCAGCTCTGCGGTTCAGCGCTCATGCTGAGGAAGTCAACAACATCAAGAGAAACCTTATAATCGTGGATAGTGTAACTGAGTGTGGACTCGCATACAGAAGTTCTCTTTTGCGTTTTGTTTTCGTTGGCCGATACCGACACAAGAGACACTGAGAATCACACAGACTGAGCTGAACTGTAATCAAACATCGGCCAGCTGAAATATAACACACTTGTGCACTTCGCACAGCCATTTAAAGACTAAACACACGTCTGGCAGTGTAAATAGAGCAGGTACCAGACTCAAGACACCGCAGAAACATTCAGCCGCATTATATTTCAGCTGACAGAGAGCGAACGGCACACATGAACGTTGTGACTCAATAAGGAAGTTCTGCCGTGAGCAGCTCACTTACAAAACACACAGGAAAAGTCACTTCAGTACGATCAACACACACACACACACACACACACACACACAAAACACGTAGGAAAGAAAAAACCACAATGAAATCTCTTTCAAATCTCAATAGTTCTGTCAAATTCAGTGGAGAATTTTGCTGAAGTCCCCTGTTTCTCAGTTGTTTCTCACATTTATCTCACATTTATCTCCTCTAAAGTTTCAGACAAGATCTCAGTCTGCAATAAATATAAGCATTTCTCATCAGATGGATCTGAGCTGCTCTCCATGCTATTTTTAAAGCGCTACACATTCAAAATTGTAAATAAAAGTCATTAATGAGAGTGTTTTACAGTGTTTTTTCAGTCTTTCACGTCCAAATTTATGTTGCTGTTTCTTCATAATTACTAGTGAAACTTACTAGCAATCTTTAAGTGAAAATTGTAAATCCTACACCAAATTGTTGCCAGTGTATATCTTATTTGATGACAACTAAAGCAAAAAGTTAGTCTTCATACTTTGAACTTTCTCCTCCTCTACAACAACTTTACTTTTCCTCTCATGTCAACGCCTTCATATAGAGACACATTCACCATCCAATCGTTTAATCAGAAAAAAAATCAAGTCCTGTCCTAATTTTATCTTCATTTCCTGTTTCACTCAGAGACACGTCACATTACGGAAATCGAATGTCTTGTGAGCACCACTAAGCTCTGAGCAGTATTTGTTTCACTACAAACAGAGTTCAGAAACATCATAAATGCAAAAACACAACAACTATAAACCATCATCATCATGATCTTCAGCTCACAAAGGTTTAGTTCAGGCCTTAAGGGGCTAATTGAGCCAAAAATACAAATTCTGTCATCATTAATCCATCCTCATGTCATTTCAGAGCTGTTAGACTTGAAATAGAAACAAAGAACATAAGATATTTCCCCCAGTGAAAGTCAATGGAGTCCAATAATTTGAACTAAAAACATGACAATTTTATGTTAATTGAAATAAAATAAATTTGGGACCTATTTCAAGTTAGTTGTTAATGCAACAATTTGAAGTTGAAGTAATAGAAGAAACTAAAACTGAAATAAATGTTAATAAAAATACTGTACAATAAGGTTCCATTAGTTAGCACTGGTTAATGCATTAACAATGAACAATTCTTACAATATTTTCTTGCAATATTTGTTCATCTTTGTTAACTTTAGTTGCTAAAAATACAACTCAGGTGTTAGCTCAGGTGCTTTAAATGATATTAACAGATACCACTTTTGATTTAGTAAATGTTGAAATCTACGACAACTTCACATAACCTGATATCAAAAGATTAATAAATACTTTAAAAGTAATTTTTCAAAGTTACTTCACTAAAATGAATGAACAAAAGTCTTACCATTAAAAATCAATCAATCAATATTTAAAATAAAAATACAAAAACAAAAAAATATATATATATGAAAACTAAAACTATATTAATACTACTACAATAGTATATTAAAAATAATAAAGTAACTCCAATGTTCTTTAAAATATCCTCTGTGTTCCACATAAAAAAAAATAAATGAATACAGGCTTGGAACGACTTGACGGTGAGTCTTAGGTGAATCTTCTCTATAACAAATTGTTTCGATGTAAATTGACTAGGTTTTGAGCTCCTACCACATGTTCGGCCTCCGCCAGGCTGGAGGGAAACTCCTCTAGCGAACAATCTCCTGCATCTCCTTCGCTGTCCATCACCTCCACTCCTCTCCTATTCTCCTCAGATCTAACACTGTTTTGTCTGTTATTATAGGCACTGACACCACATACAGCGATGTCTTCCGCTCAGAGACAACGGCAGCAACAGCTTCCTGTTCATTTCTACATGACACACAAGAGACGTCTGCTGTTCGCACAGGAACACACACACACTTATACATGGGCACGTGGATGGTTTGCTTTTGAAATCTCTCGACCAACTTCCTGCTCACAGACGAGCTCTGCAACTTGGAACCATTACATGTGTGTGTGTGTTTTAATACACAGTATGACATTTCTGAACTACTGTGACTGGTTTGAACCAAAGAGGAAATGAAACCGTCCAAAAAGACACACACAAGTGCATCATCCTAACACACAGTCTTAAATTTACTGCAACTGAAATACCATTTCTATTATACAGAACATATTGAATAATGTTCCCAAAGTCCATACAAAAGGGGTGTCCAAACTTTTTTTAAAGGGGGCCAGATTTGATGACCTGGACACACTGGGGGGCCAGATGCTTCTCTCTCTCGCTCGCTCTCTCTCTCTCTCTCTCTCTCTCTCTCTCTCTCTCTCTCTCTCTCTCTCTCTCTCTCTTTCTATATATAGTATATTGAGTTGACAATAGCAGTGGCTTGATAATGGCTTTAATAATTATAACAGCTTTATGGTGTTTAGTCTATTAACACATTTATTTTTTTTCTAAATACAAATGCACAAAACTGCAAAACAAAAATATCTTTGGCCTGTATTTCATTACTCCCTTACATTACATTCAGTTAGCCTATACATTACCAGTCAAAAGTTTTTGAACAGTAAGAGTTTTAATGAAAAATCTCTTCACCAAGCCTGCATTTATTTGATCCAAAGTACAGCAAAAACAGTACAAATTTTTTTTAATATTTTTACTTTTTACAATAACTGTTTTCTATGAAATATATTTTAAAATGGAATTTCATTCCTGTAATTTCAAAGCTGCATTTTTAGCATCATTACTCCAGTCCAGATTCTAACATTCTGATTCTGCTGCTCAAAAAACATCAGCATATTAGAATGATTTCTGAAGGATCATGTGACACTGAAGACTGGAGTAATGATGCTGAAAATTTAGCTTTGATCACAGGAATAAATTACATTTTAAAATATATTACAACATTACTGCTTTATTTTGGATCAAATAAATGTAGGCTTGGTGAGCCAAAGAGACCCATTTAAAAAAAAAAAAAAAAAAAAAAAAAAAAAAACATTAAAAATCTGACTGTTCATAATTTTTGACTGGTAATGTATATTTCCACATTTATAATATAATAAAATATAGTATGAATATCCTACATTTCTGCCACAATTCCACAGTTACTGTTACTTAAGTAAATCCATTGTAAACGTATGTGATTCGTGGATTGAAAATAATTCTAACCGCATTGTTGTGGCACAGTGTTTCTCCTATTTTCCACGTCAGTGTTGTTGCAGCGCCGTTTCTTCAGCCTTCAAACTAGTTTAAATCACTGCGACATCCGTGGTTTGTATCGGAGAGCTCTGCTCCAAACTCGAACGCTTCTCACGGAATCTCACAGCGCTGTTTAGTGGTCGCGTGATCGGGATCAGTCAAAGGGTAAACCCATTTGTTCTGAGCTCACGCTGCGCTGTCTTTAGGCAGAGATAATAATGGTCCGTGCGGCGCCGGCGCTGCGCTCTCCCGCTTTTGGTGCGTTTACGCATTCTTGTGCAGTAACGAAATGGAAGTGCATATGTTATCAAATTGTTTTCGCTGCGTTTTACTGCTACACCTGGTCAAAATGTAGTGCTGTCACCTTGTGTTGACATTGTGAAACTGCATATTTTGAAAATTATGTTTGGCAGGCCACATGTAATACATTTAAGTTGACAAACCGCGGGCCGTTTGAAATTCATTCACGGGCCGTATTTGGCCCGCGGGCCGGACTTTGGACACCCCTGCCATACAAGATAATAATTAGTTTGTTCATCAGATTTGGAGAAATGTAGCATTACATCACTTGCTGTCAGAATGAGAGTCCAAACAGCTGATAAAAACATCACATTGTTACAGAGCTGAAATTTTTTACAAATATGAGTCAAAATATGAGTCTGCTATCCATAAAATTGTTTTCTGCCAGTAAAAAGTCTCTCCTCAGTAGAGAAATCTGCATAAATCAAGCACAGTTTAAGCCAAAACAGTTCCAAACAAACGTTTTGTGGATTTCAATGTGAGAGGAAAACAGGGGATAAACTTTTTCAGTGAAGGAAGCATTATTATGGATTATGGACTACGGACTAGATATATTTTAGCCGCAAACAATTATTTGAAGTTTAAATCATCTTGAAGGGGTCGTCGGATGCTAAGTTCACTTTTACATGTTGTTTGAGCATTAATGTGTGTTGGCAGTGTATGTACACATCTACCCTATAATGATAAAAATCCATGCAGTGACAGAGGCCGCTCCCACCATAGTTGATTGACATGAGCGTTTTACCTCAGATTAGCTGTAACAGTCCGTCCTCTTTGTTTCGATGCCGGAGCAGGGATGTAAGTTAGACAAGACAGGTGCGACCAGCCGTTCAAGGGCAAAAGAAGTCTCTGCAACTGTGGTTCAACAGACACACAAGCCCATATCATGGTCTAAACCAATCAGAGATAGTGAAGTCAATTTTGCCTTTTCAAATCATCACGACTTGCCTAAAATAAAATCAAGCATATCACAATGTTATTTTAAACGTTTAACTCAGATAAATGCACGCTATTATGCGCATACAGTCGTTTGTTGTGGATCGGAAGCTAAATGCGCTTTGCAGGACATTTGAGGCGCCAGCACAATCACTTGCAAAAAATTAAAATACGCCATAATCTTTGCTCCTAAAGGTAAGCATAATATATCATCCGGAACTGTAAAGGGTCTAATTTTATTTGCGTGCACTCACAATATCAACAAAATGATGTGCTTTTATAAAAAATAAAGAAAACAAACAAGATGTGGGTTCTGGTGTCTCGGTGTTGAACAGGAGCGCTGCACAAAAATGAAACGAAACTCAGCGAATACTTGCCTTACAGTCAGGATAAATATATCTATAGAAAGCTTTAAATTATTACTTTACTGCTTTAAAACTAAAAAATTCAAATCGAAAACAAAAACTCTTTCATTATAAAATCCGTAGAGATGCATTTCTCTCTAAAGGCACATCCAATAAGCAAATGGCGAGTAAGGATCGTCATCTTTGCTACACTGGCTCAGAAAGCACTTGTTTATTAATAATTAATTCAAGTATCTCCTTATTTTCCCCGACACATTCATGGTAATTACTTTTTCTGGAGCTTTGCAAGCTTTAGCCTATTGTGTGCGTTTGAACGCGGATCTCTTCCAGCAGCTGCGAAGGCACTTGTGCTCGCTGCTGCTGCAGGCGGGGACACTAAACACAGCCACGGCAGAAAAATTGTTGCAGAAACACTGTATTTTATGCTTGTTATAGATTGTGTGACGTCACGTGCAGTACTGTCGGTGGCAGCCGACGACCGTGGTGGCACGGTTGTCATAGCGACCATCACAGACCTATTATTTACAAGTCAATATTGCCTATATGGAGAGTGTTTTTTTTTTTTTTTTAAAGTGAACCTGTAAAGCTGCGGTGTTAAATGCGATGCAGTCGAACATTTGGGTGCACCTAACTTTTCTGCGCCTCCCGATCTACATATATCCGTCTATGTTCGCGCAAATCATCAGAAGTGAGTATAAGGGTTTTTTTATTAATCTTTGGGATCGCCGTTCCTAATAATGTGCTAGTTAGCAAGTTTAACGGCTAAACGCGGCTAAAGTAAACAGGCTTGCATTTGCATTTAAAGCAGCCTCAACCAGAATGAGATGATTTTTGCAAAGTTGATTTTGGCAAGGTAAAAAGGGTGTTGTTTTACACAACCATTGAAAATTTTTAACCAAAGTATATTACAGACTTTTCATTAAGACCCTAAAGAATCATATCAACTTGTGGAAAATGGGCATCCCATGACCCCTTTAATGATGGATTTGTTTCTTTTGGCTTCACAAAATGTTAACTAATAAACTGGAGTGGTGTGGATTACTTTTGGATTACTGAAATGTTTTTATTAGCTGTTTGGCCTCTCATTCTGACGGCACCCATTCACTGCAGAGGATCTATTAGTGAGCAAGTAAGGTAATTCTACATTTTTCCAAATCCGATGAACGAACAAACTCATCTATATTTTGAATAGTCTGAGGGTGAGTACATTTTCAGCAAACATTCATTTTGGGGTGAACTGTTCCTTAAAGGTGCATGTTTATCCATATAAAGCCACAGGACTCGTGGTCTCTGCTGTCCTCAAACAGCTGCAACACCTAGTGATGCAAAGCAGAGAAGTGAGTTATTACTGTATCAAGGTGTTCTAAAGAAAGAGATGATCTATGTTCTGACTATAAACATGTTCTAATTTATGATCACTACTTTAATGTCATGCATCTTTAATCTCAGCTCCAAATTTGACCAGGTTAAACTGAGCGACTACATTCCGAAATGACAGTGGAAACCTTCCAGTGACGCTTCACAGGGTCTGTAAGGCTCCGCCCACAATGCCCCGCCCACAAATCAGGCCAACAGTGTAACGTTCAGGTATTCCAACCGGGAACGTTTCCCAGAAGCCATCCGACTGCTGTGTTTACAGACAACATTGCACAGGAACCGAACAACACGAGTTCACATACCTGAAAAACAGACTGAGCGAAGCAAAGATGCATGGATGAGTTTTTAAAAGAACATCTGCATGTAGAATTTAACACTTTCACAAAAATGTACTGTATTTTTAACTGTTTCTGTTACTGTAAAACTAAAAAAAAAATTGAGGTTAACAATAGAAAATTATTACATAACTACAGTTACCCAAAATTGAGCTTTGATATCTGAGTGAAAGACTGGGGTACCCTAGGAATGTCCTAGCAACCATCTATAACACCCGGAAACTGCCTAGCTACAACCAAAAACACCCTACCAACCATATAGCAATGTCTTAGCAGTCATTAACAATTAGAAACCTCATTCTTGTAAGTAATGCCTTAAAAACTCTTTGTAACACCTAGCAATTGCCTGGCAACCACAAGAACACCCTAGCAACAAATAAGAAACTACCTGAAACACTCTAGCAACTACCTAACAATGCCCTAGCAACCATCTGTAACACTTATAGGTGTCACAATCTCCAGCTGAAGTGCCCATGAGCTCCTCCTAGAGGGCATTCCATCCCATACCTGTGCCAGTTAATCCTGGACTCAATTTCCCATAACCTCCTGCCTATGAACTGATTGCAGACACACCTGTGACCAGTCAGGAGGAGTATTTAAGCTGCATACTCTCATACATTCATTGCTGAGTCTTGTTTTGTTGTAGCAGACATTTCCTAGCGAGTTCCTTGGTTCCTTTTTGCATGCATGATTTTTGACTTTGGGTTGTTCCCTGGTTTCTGTGATCGTTTGCTGCCTGCCGTGCCCTTTGCCTGTTTGTTGGATTACTCTTTTGTCTTGTCTTGGATGTTATTGTTTGCTGGTGTTAAACCCTGCCTGTTTTGACTACACTCTTTAATAAACCTTGCACTTGGATCCCCTACTCAGTTGTCACACCGTCCTGTAAGAGAAGACTCAGCCATACCCTGATCTGGCAGCTTTTTGAGTTTTTCTAGGCCAGCCATGGACCCAGTTTTAAGGTTAGTTCACCTCCGTCAGGGATCACGCTCGCTCAAACATTTAAGATTTTTTGGACATTGCATATATGTCAGATCTTCCAGATTATGCACTCATTGATTTTTTTTCTGCTATGGACTAAATGACCCGTTAAAAAACAAATTCATCAAAGATACTCCTCAAGTTGTCAGTCTGGAAATTTTTGGATTATGCACTATTATTGATTGGTTCCTTGTTCATAGTGGAAAAAATGGAGGACTTTAAGACCCCAAATATTATATATATATATTTTTTTTCAGCAATATCGGCAAGTTCCAGTGGCCATGGATGTCACGCCACAGTCTTCAGCCATCACGGATGCCACTCCTGTTACTGGTCATCGTGAACATTGCATTTGAAGACATCAGGTGTTCCAAAGATATTTGGGGCTGATTTCCAGTTTGGAAGATCCACCACTGATTTTGACCAAAGCAGCTGGTATTCCAAGAGTCTCAGCACTGGCTGTCACAGGGGCTGTTCCTCTATCCTTAGTGCTATCTGTAATGGCGGTAGCCATCCAATGTGTTTGGGCTAAACCAGGGGTGCCCAAACTCGGTCCTGGGGAGCCGGTGTCCTGCAGAGTTTAGCTTCAACTTGCCTCAACACACCTGCCGTGAAGTTTCTCATATGTCTAGTACGAGATTAGTTGGAGCTAAACTCTGCAGGACACCTGCCCTCCAGAACCTAGTTTGGGCACCCCTGGACTACACACTGCTTTACTACTTCTCCAGAGCTTGCTCCAGTCCATGAGCTCGCTCTAGTTCCTCCTGAGGTGGTGGCTTCTGCTGCAGAACCTCCCGAGGTGTGCGGCGTCCACTTTAGCTCTTCTCAAGGCTGTGCGCCCACTTGTAAATTCTCTGTTTGTCCTATAATAACCAAAGAGGTTATCTCTGAACTCTTAGCCTGTCCTGTCATGGCCAACGATGCCATCTCTGACCCGTCTGCCTGTCCTTTTACAGCAAGAGAGGCCATTGTTAAGCTCTTTGTGCTCTCTATTCCAGTCCGCCTGATCTGCCTTGGTGGTTGCCTGTACCATCAGCTCCACACTCTCAGAAAAAAAGGTACAGTTCTGTCACTGGGGCGGTACCCTAAGGTACAAAAGTGAAAAGGTACATTTTTGTACCTTACCTACCCCTAAACAGTACATATTAGTACCTTTAAGGTACATTTCAGTACTTCAAAAGTACATATCTGTACCTTAAAGGTACATATTGTTTCCTTAAAGATACATATTAGTACTTTAAAAGTACATATTTGTACCTTTTCACTTTGTACCTTAGGGTACCGCCCCAGCGACAGAACTGTACTTTTTTTTCTGACAGTGCACCGTGCAGATCTTCAGTCCTATCTGCTCTGCCGCGGTGGTCATCTGCTCCGCCATGGGGATTGCTAGTCCCGTCTGCTTTGCCCTGGCCGTCTTCAGCTCCATCCTTGTGGTCTTTAGCTCAGCCCTGGCTCCCTGCTACGCCCTGGCTCCCTGCTTTGCTGGTTCTTCCCTGGCGTCCTGCTCCGCCGGCTTTGCCTTGGCTCTCTCCTTTGCTGGCTCCACCCTGGTTTCCTGTTCTGCCAGCTCTGCCCTGGCTTCCTGATCTGTCGGCTCTGCCTTGGCTCCTTGCTTCGCCGGCTCCACCCAGGTTCTCTGCTCTGCCTCAGTCCCAAGATCCTCCTCCAGCACATAGTCCTGGCCCTCCATCCCTTCCTCTGTTCTGCCTCCGTTCCACCTCCATCACAGACTTCTAAGTGTCTGGAAGCCTCTCTTTAGGAGGGGGGCTCTGTTACGATCTCCAGTTGGAGTGCCCATGAGGTCCTCTAGAGGCCACTCAATCTCGGATTCCATTTCCCATAACCCCCTGCCTAGGAACTGATGGCAGACACACCTGTTACCCATCAGGAGGACTATTTAAGCTGCCCACTCTCACGCACTTGTTGTTGAGTCTTGTTTTGCTGTCGCAGACATTTCTTAGTGGTTTCCTTGTTTCCTGTTTGCCTTGTCTTTGTGACTTTTGACTTCAGATTGTTGCCTGGTTTCTGAGATCATTAGCTGCCTGCCCAGAAGGTAACAGAAGGGCCCTATGATTTCCATGATGCAGAAAATGCAAACAAAAACAACAGAATTTCTGAAAAATTTAAAAGCATAAAATTATAGGACCCAATTATTGTCAATTTTTTTTCCCTGAATTCAAATTATCAAAATTTACCACCAAGAACACCCTAGCAACTGCCTAAGCACTAGCAACTTCTCAGAACATACTACCAACCACCTCAAACACCCCAGCAACTGAGTAGCAACGCAAACATAATGCTCCAGTTAAATAAAATAAAACCCCAGAAACAAGCTCCAAATATCAGGGCTTGTTTTACTGTGTATTATATCGTGTATTGTGGGTTTTGTTGGAGGAGGATCAGATTTCAAGAGATCTGAACGATTGCTAGTCCACACGTCTCGCTGAGTGAAAACTACACCTGAGTCTCTAAACATCTCACAACTGATCAATGAAAGACGTGTGTTGACGAGAGACACTAAACACAGAGAAAGAGAGTGAGACAGGCAGGAAGTCATTAGTGAGCACTGAGTGGACTGATCCATTTCTCTTAGTGCTTTTGGCAGAAACAACGAGCAACTTAAATGTAATAAAAACTGAATTATCAGAAGGACCCCTGCTGCTGAGAAAGACAAATTCTATGAACCGATCTCAGAAAACCAACCAAATCACACCAAATCTACCTCAACACTAATCAGTGCACTTCTAGCACTTCTTACACAAGAAATGTTTTTTTGTCAGTCTTAAAAAAAAAAAAAAAAAAAAAAAAAAAAAAAAAAATATATATATATATATATATATATATATAATATATAAAAAAAAATAATCATATTGAAATATATATAAGTTCCAAATATCAGTGTTTAAGTTTACCATGAAGCTTCAAGCCTTTTAATTATTTTTACATTGATGTGAAACGCAAATGCATTTTACTTCCATAATATGACATATTTCAGCACAAAACCATATATTTACTGAAGAAAACACAGACAGGACTTGATTTGAATCAGTTCAATGGTGAAAGTCTCTTTATGAGAGCTGGTTGAAAAAAAAATTAGATTAAAAAAAAACAAACATTAATTTGTTTCTAATGAATCAATAACAACAAGACTTCTCTCTCAATACAGTTTTAATGAAGTCCATTTTGATTTTATTTTCGAGCATTTAAGATCTAAACTCTGAAAGATCTAAACGCTGGTTTTCAACTGAAGCATCAATGACATCTTGTTGCTGACACGGGCCATCAGCCATTGCTTCAGAAAGCAATCAGACACAATCACGACTGTCTGTGAAATCACACGGACATTTCAGATGAAACCCTGCTGAACACAGATGTGTTATTCAGAGTCACATCAAGAGTCACTTCAGAATGAATAATGTGTGTGCGGCCGCCGTCAGCATCTGCATTCATACATGCACGTCTGAAATGCATCAGCTTTTTCTTTGCTTTTTTGCAGATTAATTATAATTATTAGTGACTCAACTAATGAGGTCAGATAGACTGCAGAATGCAGAGAGACTCCAAGAACAGCACCAACTTTTACTCAAATCATTTGGTGCACCAGAAAAGTTTTAAATAATTGTAGACATGCATCCATGTAACACTGTAAAAAGATTACAAAAAAAAAAAAAAAATCAATGACAACAAAAAGCATTAACATGTGCAAAAGCACAGCAATGTTAAAACATACTGTAGAAATAATTAAAATAGGGTCTATAAAAAGAAGCACAACACCTCAGATATATTAAAAACTGAAAATATTTGCAGATTAATTGCTTAGATTTTCGCTCTGTGTGTCTCGTTTGCCGAATTCCATTCTGATATTATTCTTGAGGATGTCATGCAAAAGTGCTGTAAACATTAAACAAGTGCACCAAAGACTCAAAAATAGCCAGAGAGCAAACCTTTTGCAGCTTATTTGGTTGAGCTTGAGCTCTTTTTAGAAAGCTGAGGAATCTGTGGATAAAAAAGGAGGGCACACACAAGCTACGCTGCAAAATAAACTTGTGCAGTGTACACATTTTTGTGCATCTTGGCACTTCCATCAAGTCTTTTACCCCAAAACGTGCATAAAAATACACGGAAGAAAACACAGCTTGTGCTGCCGATAAAAACATGAGCTCATCCTGAAGTCATCAAACAAACTGATGTGGTACAATATCTGACATCATTTCCTGTGTGTACAGGGTCTATCTTGCGGTTATTCAAATTCTACGGGTTAGGGTAGGGTTAATAACCATAATGACGGATCACTTACTGATAGACTGTCTGTATGTTTCTGGACTTTGTCACGATTTACCGCGGAACAGAAAGGGATAATAATTCACAGAATTTTATTAAAAGAAAAGCTGATTACGTTTACATCATCTCTGACCCAGATCATGATGAATATTTGCTTTAAATGACTCTTTCTCCCCTCCAGCATCACTTACATACAGCAAACTCAACAGTTCTATTCCTGTCTGTGCTCTGAAGATTTTTATAGAGGGATTTGTTCATATATGTGACCCTGGACCACAAAACCAGTCATAAGGGTAAATTATTCGAAACGGAGATTTATACATCATCTGAAAGCTGAATAAACAAGCTTTCCATTGATGTATGGTTTGTTAGGATAGGACAATATTTGGCCGAGATACAACTATTTCAATATATGGAATCTGAGGGTGCAACTTTAAAGTTGTCCAAATGACGTTCTTAATAATGCATATTACTAATCAAAAATTAAGTTTTGATATATTTACAGTAGGAATTCTTATCTATATTCTGAAGGTTTTTACTGAAGTGTTTCTTCATCATCATTATTCACAGTGATTTATGTAACATATTATTGTTAAAATGCATTTTATTTCTTGCATTTCATAGCATGATAAAAATAGAAATCCAAAATCCCCTAAGTAAAAACATTTTACTGTAATATGTCAACAAAATGAAACAAGAACTTTAAACATGGCTTTATCAAATGGTCAGATTTATTCAAATGAGTGCATATTAAATTAATGCCTCATTTACATATTTAAACATAGCATTTCAGAAAATACTCATCTTCTACTGAGATTAATCAGTCGGGGAAGTATGATGACCTCTATTAGTTTTTTTTTTTTTTTACACTACTCACCTGTAGTGCCTTGGCTTAAAAAGCAGGAGTCTAAAAGTCTACTTTATCAACTGCCACCAACACTAAACTAGTTAAGGATGCAGGTGAGGTGCGCAAATCTACAACATTGGTTCCAATTGAGGTGGTCAAAATGTGCTCAAGTGTTGTCAAAACATCACTGTCTCTTATTACGTTTCGATAGCACTCATGTTTCTCTTGTAATGTAAACAGATGGTGGTGAATTTCACCATAAGAGCCCTTTAAGCCATCTGAAGGCGTTTCTCTCCAGTCGCAATGGACAGAAAGCTCGTAACGAGTGCGCTCGCATTACCACCAGTGACACTCGCCAAGCCTGAGGGCATTAGGGTGGGTTTCTGCTCTCCTCGCAGAAGAAAAACATTTGGACAATTGTTTTAGCGAACGACCCACAGCAGGTTATTGATTTTGTGCAATGAGCTTTAATGCATCTAATGGGCTGCAAAAGCAGGGGGTGAGGAGGGACACGGCCAGGCTAAAAGGATCATGGGACGGATATTTCTCCAGCGAGCGAGCAGTTACACCTTGCAGATAAATCCTGTTGGCAGAAACATGCTGTACAAGTACACAAAAGCAGATGTAATTGCAAACAAAGTGCCATTTAACATACTATTTCTGGTGTGTTGGGGTCCATTTGACCCATTTGATTTTTTGCTTGAAAATTGGTAAACTATGTATTTTTCTTGAAATTTTGTGACTTTTTTTTAGGTTTTAACAAATAGATGCATTTCAGGAAGAGTTTTGGTACAAATTAAAATGTTATTGTTGTCAAATTGACCCCCATTGTTTCCTATGTTATTCACCAAAACTCAACACTTGCAAAAAAAACAAACAAAAACAAAACAAAACAAAACTAAATAAATAAATAAATAAATAAAAATAAATAAAAAACAACAAAAATCTGAAATTCAAGACATGAAATGTACTCAAAACTGGAGTCGTCCAGGTAGTTTCTTCAACTATTTGAGTTTCATGGTCTAAAAGTCTGTGAAATAATGTTTGTTTTTTGGATATCAAATAATAGTTTGTTACAGCACTAAGTGTAAGGAACCCATTTTACCCTCACAAGGGTTCAAGAACCAGACATAAAGGCAGAGGCTATTTACACTAAATACAAATTGTGATAAATATTATTTACACCAAGTACAAATAATGTTAGATACCATTTAAATTAATTTATAATTATGTGCAGTAGAGGTCGACCAATGTATCGGTTTTGCCGATTAATCATCACCGATAGTTGATTGGCGGAGCTATCGGTTATTGGCAAAAATCCATGCCCATAGTTTTTTCTGGGTTGGGTCCGTTGCTGGAGCGGCTGAGAAGGTCGTCATTATACAGCTAAGTCCCTATAGTCTTTGTTATACAGCAGGAGAGCAGCCTCTAGTGGCGGAAATCACTGACAGCACGTGCCATTTGTTTAGACACGTGGCACTGCCGCTGCACAGAGCGGGACACTTCAACGGCGGATTTAAAACAACACAACGAAAGGGTGTGTACATGTTTTTATGTCATTACAAAGCGATGAATTTGTTGACTAGATGCTGCATTAGTTGAGAAAGGACAGCAGTACACTTTTGCCCGTTTGGTGATCAAATAAAGTCTTGTAGACTGCCGCTTGAATTGAACGCGACGCGTCCAGTGTGATACCGGATAGCTGCGAGTCCTTCTAGACGCTGCGCTGCACTTTTGCCCGTTGTGTGACTAAGATATTTTGATATTTTGATTAGATAACCACAAATGTTCTAGAATAGAAGCAGTTAAATTGTGAAAGTAGACAATATCCATATGTATGCAATTTCAATACTGTGGCCTTTGTGTAGATATTTAAAGATGGCCATCTTTAGCTTGATTGTTGATGTAATGGTAACACTTTACAGTACGAGTCCATTTGTAACATTAAGACTGATAAAAGCTTTAGAATAGAAGTATTGTTCCTTGTTAGAGTGTGTTAATTTCAGCATTTACTGATATAATTAAAAATGTTTTTTTTTTTTGTTTGTTTTTTTTTAATAGTAGAGCACTGTTTATTTTCCGTTCAGTATCCATTTAAAAAAAACTATCGGTCAGTTAATCAGTATCGGCCAGTGTGGTCCAACTTTATCGGTATCGGTAAAATCCAATATCATTCGACCTCTAATGTGCAGCTCATTGTGTGCAAATAGTCACTATAAGTAGTCAATTTTATTGAAAAAAAAAAAAATGAAAAAGCCAATTTTAAACAAAACGTATGCAGTTGCTTATGCTTACGAAAGAGTGCAATCGATTTTGTATGCACGCTTTGTTTTTTTTTTTTTTGTTTTTCAAAATCAATCATGTTCAGCAGGGAGGGGAGAGAAGGGAAAAGTTTTTTTTTTTTTTTTTTTTTTTTAAACAATATGAGTTCATAATTTTTTTTTATTAATTTAAGTTCTGTTTTTATACAAATCTTTAGTTTTCCTTAGTGTGTTGCTTTTTTGGCAAACAGCATTGGAAACCAATGAAAGTTATTTAACCTACAATGTCAGACTATCAACACAACAGGAGATTGATCTATTGCTCGCTATATCGCCTCTTGTGGCAACACTTAAAATCCACATTCTAATTGCACTCAGAATGCAACCATGACAAAATAACAAGGCTCTAGTATAGCTCAAAGCATTTGCAACAATCATCTTGTGAGTATGTTTTGCTGTTGTTGTTGTTGTTGTTGTTTTTACCTCTGACCATCAGTTCAATTTAAAATTTGTGCTGAAACAGTAAAAACGAGTCTAAAACCTCACTGGTAGACGTACCGTACTGACAGAGAACAGCTGAGCCAGCCAGCTGATACAGTTTCTCGTCTACGGTACAGCAAGATGGGCTCAGAAAAGCTGTTTAATTTTTAATTCTTCCCTGGATGAAGCTGAAACATCAATGCTAAGAGAGGGCCCTGATTTTCTGTTGCATGTAGCAATAAGAGACCAACACTACTTGGGTTCCTCCTTCACTGTGCATCCGTGACAGTTTTAGACCTTTTTTTTTTTGTGATGGTCAACCAATTATTACTATTATAAAAGCATTACAACTCTCATTCTAGAGGCCAATTTATATATATATAAAAAAGAGAACATCAATATAAAAACATCAATATGTGGTCTATTGTCCTTGAAGAGAAAGACTGGTTTATTTGTCAGCATTCAGAGTGCAACAGAATATACACTCTTAAAAATAAAGGTGCTTCACGATGCCATAGAAGAGCCTTTTTTGTCTAAACGGTTCCATAAGGAACCTTTAACATCTGAAGAACCTTCCTGTTTGACGAAAGGTTCTTTGTGGCAAAAGAAGGTTCTTCAGATTATAAAAAGGTAAGAAAGAGATGGTCCTTTAAAGAACCTTTGACTGAATGGTTCTTTCTATGGCATCGCTGTGTATAACAAAAACTGGGGGGAAAAAAGTCACATAAATTTCCTCATCTGATCACACCTTATAGGGTCATATTTGGGGCTTGTATAATCGAGCCTGCATTTTTCCTATATGATGACTGCACTAAAGAACACAACAGGCAGTACAACATCAAACCTGTTAAATCCAAAGCTTTCTGCAAAACAGATGACCGCCAGAGAGAAACCAATTCAATTATTGCTGAGATTTTCTCCTGAAACTCTATACATGCTGACAGACCATCAATACTACAGTTATATTTACAGGAATCATCTACACAAGACTGAAACAGCTCTTGACCGCTGATCACCTTGTGTACCAGCACTTCAAATGACAAACCTACTCTAGAACAAAGGTTACAAAAGAGCAAATCTAGGTAATTTACTCTAAATTATGACAGCAATAGGATTACACTGCAGTTCAAATGCTATAACAGAAATAATTTTCAGAGAGCTCATTATATAATCGCAACAATGTAGTAAATCCTCAAAAAGGTGACTGAGGGCAAAGGAGGGTTCATCTAACGTTCACCCACGTCTGTTTACTTTATTTACAGTCTATAATCCAACACGAGAACTCTAAAGGCCCGTTCACATCAACAACGATATATATGTGTATAATCGTCTACACCGTAATAGCGTTATGTATAGCTTGTCTTTTGGTGATTTGTAGAATAAAACAACCCTACTATTCCCTGGAGTAAAAAGCGCGATAAGTAACATAATCTTTGTTACCTGTACTGAGGTAGTAAGAGCCATCAGAATATGTTCATTCTATCTGTTCATTGTCATTTTACATAAGTACTGAAGTAGCTTTTGAGACAGCACGCAGGCGCATACACTAATAAAGAATAGATTATGTGAAGTGCATTAGAGCATCGCGGCTCATTCACAGCGACAGATGGTCTAAACTTACACGCATGGAGCCGGTTTTGTTGATGGCCATCTCAGGTGACAGGGAGCGGAGATGCCGATGCTTCTCACCTGAGCAGCTTCAGTTTCACTAACGACGCATCATAACGGCAGCGAAGCGTTAAATACCCAAAACAGTGATGAAGCAGATGCGATGAACTGCGTCCTGTTGCGCTGCTGTGCTCGGTCATAAAGATCAAATCCACGGGGCCATTTCTGCGAAAATAAGCACGTGAACTCCCTTTTTGAAGCAGAGAAATTAGTTTTATTTGTCGCCCAGTTTAGATTGGATCTCGTTGAATGTGCAGCATAATTAATAAAGGGAAGTTGTTTTCCCTGCGTCTGGAGCAGATACTCATCCCCGGCACACTGGATAAATGAAGTCCAAAATTAGACTCTAAAGTACATCTTCGGACTCTAAGGATGATCAAATCCAAACCTGAACGAAACCATCGACTGAACGATCCCGGTCCGGTTCACTGCTCAGAGAGGTTTATTAGGAGCGTCCTGCCGCCGTCATTCTGTGATGAGACTAAAGCACGCGCAGCAACCGTCACCCGGTGATCTCGAGCTCCGGTGGCGCGCTCCCTGGCGCTCGACCAGCCGCCTGCGCGCAATGGAGCGCGGTCATGTGATGGACGTTTGTGACCGCTGTATAGCAGAGCGCTTTCGTTTTCACTTTAATCGTCTAATCACACGTGTTGAGCTTGGTGCGAAGTGAAGTTCTTCCCATAACCATTAAATGTTGCCAGAGAGTGACCTTCCTTTTTTGTTTCGGTTAACAATGACTTGACAGAACATTACTGCTTACAAAGTAAATCACCTATGTTATATCATCATATAAAGTATGTTTGAAATGCACCTGTTATCTTGGTCGAGTAGACCTAGTTATAGACCAGAAATTCCCATTTCTGCTATTTGGGTTTTATGGCGACTGTAAGCTGTAATGTAGTGTTACCGCATTCTGCAAATTCATCCAAGATTACAGCATGGTAGACTATAGGCTATATTACATTATTACATGCAAATACTCATAATCTATCCTTACACACTTATTAATAAGCGTTTACTTGTAGGTTCTAGTTGGAAAATGCGCCCCCGTGTGGATCACATTAACACCGTCGTCGTAAGTTTTTTTTTTTTTTTTTTGTGTAAAGGAACTTTAAAATATCCACATCAGTAAAGGTGCCGTTAATTTCAGTCACATTAATCACATCTTCAAAATATAGGGAACGTTTCTACATATTTGTTTGCTATTATTTGCGTGCGTGAATTATATAATAGCACACAATGCAGTCAAAACTAAACATTAACTGATCAGTCAGATTTAAATCTAATTTAAAAAGATTTTAAAAATCTGTAGTTCAAACTGAAACTTGAATATCCAAAAAACGTAATAAAATAGCTTTCATAAAACTAAACATACATGCTAATACATAGGTTTAAGACATGCGCTGTGATTGGTTAACCGTTTTCAAGTGGCGCTTGGCGCGTGCGGGCTTGTAAGCACACGCCAAAGAGCAAACCGTCCCACCTTCTGCCACGCCAAATAGGTATTTATGTCCACAGTAAGTTTCCTTAATATCTATAGGATTGTAACTATCACACCAACCAGCAAAGTCAGGATGTTCGAGAGAGGTAGGCTAATTAGCTTAGCTGTGGCTGATAGCAAAATGTTGCAAAGACAAACTACAGGCCAGAATTAGCGTAAACCATTATGATTCTCAGAAATTCTTATGCATTATTAGTTAATACCAAACATTTAGCCTGTATACAGGTGTTGTAATATGTGTGGTATGATTGATGAATGACTACTGTACTCATTTGCAATCAGGACACAGATAGACGGAGCTGGAGGACAGAAAGCACAGTACGAAAAGATTGCATAGAGTTGAGTGAAATGTTATAACAAATATTGGATACTCATCCAAACGTGCAAACCTCACCAGTAATGGCAAATATTTTACACATCACATCTCATTATAACAAATATCTTTAAAAATAAACATTTATCTAGAAATATATCTTTAATGAAATGTTTTATTGTGTCTTTCTTCCAAAGTTATCAGCTCTGCAGCTAATTACTAGTCCCCTCCTTTCATCGACAATAAATTTTTCATTCATCCGTTTAGCTATTTTAAATCCTCAAATGTTTAAAATACTGCTGTTGTTCCATAAAGAAATAATAAAATACAATAAATCTTAAATATATGGTTGTATCTGATCCATCTATCACCACTGCACTTATAATTTTAATACAGAAACAAAGAAATCTACAACCATTTTATGTAATATACAACTGCAATATATCTTCAATAAATAAATAAATAAATAAATAAATAAAAATACAGACTTACCTCAGAAAGTACATTTAACTGGTCCCCTAAACATAAAATTATGTAAATTGGTTTGTCTTTAGAAACCAACACCGCATAAATTTGTTTTTATGATTCATCATCTTTAGATGGCGCTATTGCAACAGGTCTAGTCTATGGCCGAAAATGTAAGATTTCTAAAAATAAAGACAATGTACTTTAACAAAAACCGAAGAAAAACAGAAATGAAAAAACTTAAGTTCAGTAGAAAATATAATGGAAACACTAATTATTTAAATAACTCTGGCCAACAGGCACACACTCCGACCCCTCCGTCAGGTGCTGTACATCTAACTCTATATAAAAATACATCCTCTACGGCCCAAAAAAAATAAAATAAAATAAATCCCATTGTTGGCATTGACAACAAACAGCTCATTTGTGTCTTTAGTAGAGCAAAGAACATGCTCTCTCTCACGTGCACACTTCCTTCCCTCATTTTCTCCCTCATGTGTCTTTCAGACACCTCCTTTTTTCCTGGTTGCCATGACATCATCAGTAACCCAGGAAACCCATTGAAACAAGAAGGACCCAGGAAATGAGGTAATGGTTCAGGAATGTTGGGAGAGAAGAGTTTCCCCCACAGCTGAAATCCCCCTCTCCAGAGGAGAACGGCAAACAGAGCGGCTCTGTCTGAAGCCACGCATGAGGTCAACAGTCATTAGACAACCACAAAACATCAGCCACAATGCAACAGAATACATAATCTAATTACAACCTATATTTATGTAAAAATCTCTACTAACCTGATAATATATTTTAACCATTAAAACAGAGACAAACAGTTACAAAGCTAAGTCTAAATATGGCTATTTGGCAAATGGGTTTGCACTTACGTCACGTTTTGGCCAGTTACCCGGATGCACAGCCATATTGGAGATACTCGGATATAAACAACGGCATTGATTGCACGGTTAATGTGCTACTGAATACGTTTTTCTGCTAATTTATGCTGCCTAAACCATGAAAAAAACGTGTGGAAGCTGTTAAATCATATAGAGAAGGACTTGGTAAGCAGGAAGGGGCACAATATTTTGACAAACTAAAGTTAATAGGTGGTAAAGATACATACAAGCAGTATTAAGCTATTAGCCTAATATTTCACCTACCTGACTGGAAATGATTAGCCAAAACACGAATGTTGTCAAGAATCTTGCACTGGAAATCCCAGTTCAGTTTGGCCAACCACAAATGCCTTTTATTCTGCAGACAATTTTTTGCACTCTTTTCCTTGATTTTTTATAACTTTTGGCAGTCTAAAGTACTTCAAATGTTTTTATCGGTCCGACTGATTAGTACTGCCCAAAATATGACAATAATTGGCCATTTTCAGCAGCAATAATCAGCAAAACATGCGAGTTTCATTTGGTTCAGTGGCACTGTTTATGTCCAGCGGCGCCAATATGGCCGATTGATGATGCCTCGTGAAAACACTCTATAGGTAAGAGTTTATGCTACAAAGAAACCCAAACTCTTCAGGAAGGTGCTTGCGTACTAAAGACTCGAAATGACTGCATTCAGAATGGATGAGAACAGAGACCCAGTTAGAAGGCTTATGGGATACGTTTGTAAAATGCAGGTAGAGCTACTGGACAGTTTAGTGATTTCTATAATAGTTTGGGATAGGGTTTGATATTGTATTAGTGCCCATGCTGAGTTGAATGGCGGTCAGACCGTCAGTGATGTGTCTCCAGTTCCACCACAGTCCAGTCGCCCTGTGGGGAACTGGTCTGGCTGCTGGGGGAGTAACTACTGACCGAGGCCACTGTTGCAGCAGAGTCAAAGTGAGACATGATGTGTGGCCACAGGCTGCTCTCTAGAGGGCTAAGGATGCCCCCTCCCTGTCCAGGTAGGTACAAGAGAGGAGGACAGCCATCCTCCCCGGCCAGAAGCAGAGCCTGGTTAATCAGCTGCTGAACCATGTCCAGTTTGGTGTTCCAATCCAGCTCCTGTGGAGGTGGTCGGCGAAGGTTTCCATTGGCCACTCTAAGCGGTAGGTCTGTCGGGATGGAATGGCCTGTCTGGTTGGGGGAACCTTGGTTGCGGGTGGATTCGTTTTCTGCATCTTCCTCTTCCTCCTCGCTGGTCTCCATGGCCTCATAGATGGTGCAGAGTCCAGATGAGGGTGACAGGAGAGGCGGTTGTCCTTTCACCTGCCCTTTCACCTGTGACTGCTGTTTAAGTCTCTGTTGCTGCTCCATCTCGAGCTGCCGTTGCAGGAGCTGTCGGCGGAGTCGGTGTTCCTGCTGCTGCTGTTGTAGCTGCAACTGAAGCAGCTCTCGACGCTGCCTCTCCAGTGCCCTTTGCTGCTCCTGCCGCTGCCTTTCTTCCTCCAGACACAGCCGTTGCAGCCGTTCATGTTCTTGCCGTCGCCGAATGTGCCGCAACTGCAGCTGGTGCTGCTCTAGCCTTCGCAGCTGCACATTAGGCACCAAAGGAGTCGGTGGAACTCTCGGAGGAGCGTCAACATGCTGAACATTGATACGAGGCTGCGGCTGCTGTATTTGCCAGTGGGTGTTTGGCAGAGGGGCAAGGTAGTTATTGTCATTCAGCTCTTGGGTTAGTCTTGGATGGTTACCATTCTCCTGCTGGCTCAGTGAAAGCGGGTGCTCACCAGTCTGTATAGTGTTCCCGGGTTTCCCTGTGGACAGTCAAGAGCACTTGCAATATGTGTTTATTGACAGGCATTCGTTATGAAGACGGGTGTGACTGAACAGGAACAGAGGAAGAGAACAGACAGAAAGAGGAACATGCAGACAATAAAAGAAAACATAAACCAAAGAACAAATTAGACAAAACTATTAATGAAGTCAAAAATCGAGTTTTCCCACACATCTTTCCTGTAAACACGTCAGGGTGTTTTTCAAAACTTTAATACGTGTTAAGCTTCATCTGTTGCATCTGTGGCGTGCTGTTGATTATCAAGAAAAAAAATATATATATACTGGCATTTAAATACAAAAATGTATATGGGACAAGTGATCAACTGCTGCCAGAGAAGCTGTGGACAGAGCTTGAATTTAACTTAGAATATTCATTTCAAGTAATATTCAGTCTACAATGTTAAAACAAAAAAAATGTCACCAGTGAGATTTACCAGAAGAGCTCAGTAATTCTAACTGAAAAATATTTTAACTGTGTAAAGAAATGTTGTGTTATTTTTGGCCTACAGGTGTGTCAACCAAGTAATGAGGTATCATATTTGAACCAGTCCAAAAATGTGAGTAGGTTAGAGATGGCGTTATCCTTTGGAAGCATAACTGGGCTAAAAATAAAATAAAAGAAAAGCACGTAATTGAAAACTTTTTACTGCATAAATACATGAAATGCTATTCTGCATAAATACATGAAATGAATTCTATTAAGAAAAGGATGTTTTTAAAGAGTAAATTAAACATAAATACATACATCCTAAACCTAACCTAAATTTGCCAATTTTTAAATATTTAATTAAAATAAAGGAATTGGTGGAATTTGAAGTGAACAACAGAATTCTTTTTCTCAATGTACCTCATCTGTCACATATGATTTTATATAACAGCATAAACTAGAGTTCAGAGGACAATTGACCTGAAACAGAGACAGGGAGATAAACTGATTCACTACATCAAGGATAAAGTGTACTTCGGCTAATTTACCTCCAGATATTTTTGATGTAAAATGACTGTTTTTGATGGCAGGTGGGTGAAAAAAAAAAAGAAGTGAAGAGGAGATGAGATTCCATACTAAGAAAGAGGACAACAAAAAGAATATTCCCTGACATACCCTTATAAAACCAAAATAACATTCAGGAAGGATTTGGAATTTCTGTGTTGAGTTTGTGTTTATGCTTTGACATATAATAATGAAAACAGGCATTTCTTAAAACCCATTAACCAATTCCTTGAGATACCGTGCAATGTTTTTTTTGCTGGGCTTTCAGGGTGGGATCCTGTTGTGGAGTTTAGAGGGCATGACATGCTTTAATAGAGGGAGATCACAGACCATGAGCACTGATTGTCATTTCATCAAAAATACATCTGGAATAAACACCATTTCAGCAGATATCCATTTCCTGTTCAAAGGAGCACTCAAACAAGAACAGACCATCATGCCATTCAAAATAAAAAACCAAACAGGAACAGACAGCCTTGCAATGATGTTTAATGGAATTTTGGGGAAAAACCTTTTAGTTATTGTGAATCATTAATGTCCAAACATCCCTGGATCATGTCTGGATTCATAGCAAGATTATAACAATTTCTTAATTAGTTGCACATGCACTTCCAATTCTTGTAGAAATGTCCCAGTACTCACAGTACACTGACCTGCGAGCATCATTTTAAGATTTACAAATGCAGGAAAACACTTCAATTTCCATAAAGAGAATTCGTTAGTCTGTTCCCAAGTACAAATGTTTAACAACTGTAAATGAAAGAATCCAGATAAATCTGAGCCCAGTATTTTAAAACACTTAAGTTACGTGCCAATGAGAATCTATATTATCCTTCACGAAAATGTGCAGCAGTAGCTCAAAACTAACAAAAGACAACCAAAAATGAAGTATGACTTGCCATCTAACACTCATTCACCTCCCTATGTCAAACACTGTGAGAGTGAAAAGTTTCTGAAGAATATCTAACCTGTATTTAATGCTAAAACAGTTAGTGCTGGAACAGGTATTAAAAGAGAAAGCTGGAATATGTTTTAAAAGACAGTAAAGCTACTTTTACAGTGCAGGAAAACTGATGTGTGTACAAACATTAAGGTAAGACAGGGATCTTAACAAATCAAATAAAAACAAGAAAAAAAAAAAGAACAAAGTATAAAAAAAAATTGACATTTGATTGGTAAAAACAGTAGGATAAATACAAAGGTAGTTGTAGTCCACCAAGTGTGTTTATTTTTTTTTTTTTCTTTGTCCTTTCATTAAAGGACATCAACTTAACTTAGTCTAACATTGCAGGTTCAGGGGTGCCATGAAACGCAGTGTTATTTAAAAAGTACATTCTAATAGAAAATGAGAAAAGCTACTGTACATACAGAAATTTAAGCCATACAATCATAACCATCACCATGGTAATAGAAGAACAGAGAGCAGCTCAGACAAAGCTATAATCCCTCACCTGACGGCTCCCCTTTTCTTCCCCCCCTTCTATTACATATTTCTATTCATTTCTTTGCTTGTTAACCCCACATTTGGAAGAAATGAAGGAAACGGTGGGAGCGTGGGGTTTGGGGTAGACAAGGTGCATTCCAAAAGAGGGACTTTATACGTTACCTGCCAGAATGTTATCAGTCTTATCACATATAGTAGAGTAGTATGGTGGCTGGCCGTCAGAATCGTCCCCATGTTGGGGTGAGAGGTGCATGGGGGACTCAGCATCCATTTCCTCCATAGCGCCTGGGTCTGTCTTACTGCACAGCATGTAGTGCTCGTCAAACCCAGCATCCCTCTCTGCAGGCTCCCGGATAGGCAGCAAATCTACTGGGCAGCCCAACAAGTCATCACTGTAGGCGGCAGCTGCTGGCAGGGTGAGCTCCTTGATGAATGAGGGATCCTTGGCTTCTTCCGGAAGCTGCTCTTCATTTTCCAGGCTAAAGATGCCTGGGCTCTTTCCACAGCTCTCAGCCATAGAGTGGGCATTGGAGATGGATGCGGAGCAGTCGAAACCGTAGGAGGCCACAGAGTTGGCTGACTGAGGCGTATCACCATCTTCCTCTCCAATCTGTTCAGGAGCCTCCTCATCTTCCTCCAGGGCAACAAGGTCATGAGGGACTGTGGCGTTGTCATCAACCGCAACATCGGGTTCATTGATTTGCATCTCACCCTCTGTATCACTGGCCTCATCACCAGAGGTTGATGGTGATGATGGTACAGAGGCTGGTGCTGTTGCGGCATCACCTAGCACTTCATCGGCCGGCAGTGTTTCTGCCTCTTCCTCCTCCCCATCGCCTCGCTCAAGGTGAATACCCAGGTCCTGCTCCATGTCTGTTTGCATGGCAGGGACTGGTGTCTGCTGCTTGTCTGATCGGGATTCTACACCTGAGCTGCTGTCGTAATCTCGAAGCTCTTCCGGTGTGCTGGTCTCACTGCTGCTATGGGCAGCCAGGGCTGTTCCACTGAGGGTGCTGGACTGGGACATTCCAATAGCAGGAGGAGCCAAGATGCATGACTCCACTGGGACTGAGGCCACTGTCTCCTCTTGGATGTCAGTTTGAGGTTCTGAGGCCTGAATCAGGAGTGGACTCATGTCCAGAAAAGCCTCAGCTGGGGATTTGGGTGGTGTATCTGGATCAGCTGAGAATGTGGTGGTTGTGTCTGGATCGGCTGGGAATTTGGTGAGTGTGTCTGGATCTTGAACTCTGGAATCTGAAAGATTTGATTCAGACAGGGCGGAAGAAGGCTGGGCCCAGGTATCGGAGAATGGATTGGAATTACTCCATGCTGCTGTCAAAGGCATAGATGTTTCTGGAGCAGTGTGACCCACGCTGCTGAGATCTAGATGACTCTCCTCTCTGTAATCATCATCATCATCATCATCATCTTCATCTTCATTACCATAATTTCTACAAACCCCAAGTCCACTCTCAGCCATGCCCTTGTGGACCATCTCCACATCTTTGTCTTCTTCCTCCAAATCTTTCTGTTGCTTGTGATGCTCATCATCATGCTCTAATTCCAGATCTAGGTCTTTCTTCAAATGCTCTTCTTCCTCATCCTCTTCCTCATCTTCACTACCAAATGACTGGATTCCAGGAGGCCCTGTGAATGGCTGTTCCTTGTCCGCCTCAGTCATAATGAAGTCACCTGTCTCTTTAGCACCGCAGCTGTCTTCAGCTTTTAAAGGAGATATCACTTCTGAGTCATGTTTCTTACTGCTGTACATGTCATCTGATTGCATCATACCCCAATCAGAGCTGGCAAAATCTGCCACCCCCTTTTTAAAGTCAACTTCTTTCTCTGTTTGGGGCACTAATTCCTGGATGCCAATCTCTTTTACTTCATCTTCCTCCTCGTCCTCGTCTTCGTCCTCCTCCTCCTTCTCTTCCTCTTCCTCCTCCTCTTCCTCCTCCTCCTCCTCCTCATTGTCTTCATTAATCTCTTCTTCAGCTTTCTCCACCGCCTCCTCTCGTTCTTGCAAGGGGGAGACAGGAGCTGCAGTTCTGATGTGATCCCTTTCAGTGGAGCCCATCAGATCAAAGTCTTCAATCACATTCTCTGCAGCAGAGGGTGTCTGTATATCATCCTGATCTTTTTCATCATCCTGCTTACTTTCTTCATCGTGCTGTCTTTCCTCATCCTGCTCCTCTTTCTCTATGGTCGCAGAACTGGGGTACAGAGAAGAGCTTTGTGCCCATGGTTCAATTGGACCCTGTGAGCCCAGAAAGGGAGCTGAGCTTGGGAGCTCATCTGGCATGGATGGTGGGCCAGTGGGAGAGGATGGTGGGGACAGTACTGTGGTTCCCAGGGGAGACACAGCAGGTACTGGCTCCTCCAGACTGACCAAGTCCACTTCAGCAGCCAGCTGAGACATGACATTGTCATCTTTATAAGTGTCCATGCTCTGAGGGACACTCTGGGGGATGTCCTGGGGATAGACAAGCTCCACCTCATCAGAAGTAGGAGAAATAACAGGTGTAACTGTGTCTTCAGGTTCCTCTTCAAAAGCTGGAGAAATGACAGGTGAAGCGCTTTCTACAGTTGCCTCATAGGAGTTAGGGGGAATGACAGATGCAGTTTCTTCGGGTATTTCATCAGAGGCAGGAGCAATGACTGGCGAAATGGATTTTTCCGGTGCCTCATAAGAGGTAGGGAAAATGACTGCTGTAGTTACATGTTCGGGTGTTTCATCAAAAGCAGCAGAAATGACAGGTGGAACAGTTTCTTCTCGTGCCTCATAAGAGGTAGGAGGAATGACAGATGTAGTTACATCTTCAGGTGTTTCTTCAGAAAGATTGACAGGTGAAACAGTTTCTTCTCGTGCCTCATATGAGGTAGGAGGAATGACAGATGTAGTTACATCTTCAGGTGTTTCTTCAGAAAGATTGACAGGTGAAACAGTTTCTTCTCGTGCCTCATATGAGGTAGGAGGAATGACAGATGTAGTTACTTCTTCAGGTGTTTCTTCAGAAGGAATGACAGGTGAAACAGTTTCTTCTCGTGCCTCATATGAGGTAGGAGGAATGACAGATGTAGTTACTTCTTCAGGTGTTTCTTCAGAAGGAATGACAGGTGAAACAGTTTCTTCTCGTGCCTCATAAGAGGTAGGAGGAATGACACATGTAGTAACATCTTCAGGTGTTTCTTCAGAAGGAATGACAGGTGAAACAGTTTCTTCTTGTGCCTCATAAGAGGTAGGAGAAATGACGGATGTAGTTACTTCTTCAGGTGTTTCTTCAGAAGGAATGTCAGGTGAAACGGTTTCCTCTTGTACCTCATCAGAGGTAGGGGGGATGACAGACATAGTTCTATCTTCAGGTGTTTCTTCAGGCCTGAAAGATGTAACAGACTCTTCAGGTGTTTCCTCAGTGACAGGAGGAATGGCAGGTGTAAATTTGTCTTCAGGTGCTTCCATAGTGGTAGGGGCAGTGACAGGTGTGGCCATTTCTTTAGAATCCTCCTTAGAGTCCTCAGAGGAAGCAAGCATTGGAGTTGTAAATGAGTCTTCTAATTTCATCTCAGAGACAGCAGGATTGACCTGGGTAGACAAGTCTTCAGGTGCCTCTTCAGTGGCAGCAGGAACAAAAGCGGTAGCTGAGTCTTCAGGTGTTGCCTCAGAGGTCACCAAAGAAACAACAGCAGCAGCCGCAGTAGTGGCTGCAACCACAGCAGGTACCACATCCTTCTTCTCAGCCTCTGTGGCTGCTGGCTCTGCAGGCTGGGAGGCTTTTGGGCCACCCTTCAATGGCATTGGGGTGCTACTGCCAACTGACTTCTTTGGGCTGCTTGTCTTAGTGCTGGGCTTGCTGCCTGTGGTCTTGGGGCTTGCGCTGACCTCCTTGGAAGGTGTTGCTTTGCTCTCCTTGGGTTTACTAGTCTTAACATCTGCCACCTTGCTGGATGTGGGGGTTTTTTTTATGGCAGATTCTGCCTTGGAAGCGGAAGCTGACTTAGGGGTGTCAGGCTTGGTGGTCTTGGTTGGTCCTGGCCTGGTAAGCGGAGAAGAAGTGGGCTTCTTGGCCGCTGGAGTAGATGGCTGCTTGCTGACATCTAATGAAAAGAGAACATATAATTTCAACTCAATATCACAGCTTTAAGTAGAAATGAAACTAAGAATTTTTAGGCTACTAAATCAGGGGTGCCCAAACTCGGTCCTGGAGGGCCGGTGTCCTGCAGAGTTTCACTCTAACTCCAATTAGACACACCTGAACCAGCTAATCAAGCTCTTACTAGGCATACTAGAAACTTCCTAGTAAGTATGTTGAGGTAAGTTGGAGCTAAACTCTGCAGGACACCGGCCCTCCAGGACTGAGTTTGAGCACCCCTGCACTAAATATTGTAAAATGAATGTAAGTATTTTATGCAAAAAAATTCAACCCTTTAAAATGAAATATGTAAATATTTACCATATCTAAAATATCATTATTTACCTATTACAACATAATATTACTGTTACAATGGGTACAACTGAAGTTCATGCATGCATTTATTGTATTCCATGAGATGCCCACCTTTCTTGACAGGTGTTGTGGTCTTAGGAGTGGGAGTCCGGCCAGCAGGGGGCACTGTGGTTTTAGCGGGAGAAGGTTTAGCAGTAGTAGATGGCGTCTTGGGTGTAGCAGTAGTTGGCCTGGATGTGGCTGTAGATGTCTTGTTGGCAGTTGTCGGTGTCCCAGGCTTAGGGGCAGCAGGGGAAGAACGGGCAGCAGGAGCAGTGCCAGCAGACCTGCACGTAGCAGATGTGACAAGAAATTGATAAATCATTACAGAGGAAGACTGTCAAATCTTAATAACAGGTAGGGTGAGTCATTAAGGCATTTTCAGGTCTGGCTGCTCTTAGCTTGCACAACTCTGCAGAAGGAAACTTAGACTGAGCTAAGACAAGGACCTCCTCCATTTAAAAAGCAGAATGCCAGAAGAACACAGGAATAAATGATATTAGTGTGTATGAGTTGAAGTCTGTGTATGACTGAAGTCTCCACTTCTTCAGACATTTCAACCATTGGTGATGGGTCATATATCCCATTACAGTGAGTCAAAGCTTTGATTAGTCACAGCACAGAAGGCCTAAAGGGACAGGCAGATAGTTCAAGAACACAACATGGAATTATGTTAATACTAACAAAAACATTCTTTTTGAGAAATCCCCTCCCCCAAGATATTTACCCATAATGCCACTGTTCTATCCTGGGGTGTCTGACTCAGTGGTAATACACATGTTCTGCCCTGATGAGGTCTAGTGTCTGTCCAATCTGGTCTAGTATGAGCTCAGCTTAGCACACGCCAGTGACTCAGTACATGTCCAGGTCAAGTCTGAGTAAGCTAACCTAGATCCTGTGGGCCTGGCAGCTTCTGATTTCCTCTGTCTACGCTCCACTGCATGTGTCTCTCCTGTTCTAAATAAAGAGCTGGAGAGCACGAGGCAGTGTGCATATCAGTGCAGAAGTGAGCACCATGTAAATCTTTCATTGTGTTGAGTAAAAATAACCATGCAAATCCCATTCGGGCAAATAGCATGGATCTTGCTAAAACACATGCTCTAAAAGTTCCACATTTCGTCAGGATGGGCAAGGATGAGATTCTACAAAATTGTGGTGTCCTACATATAGAGTATCAGGTGAGAGAGAGGGAGAGAGAGCGATCCAGCAGTGAAGGCTCTGGAACAAAGAGGCCAAGTCTATAAACAGATAAACCTGACAGAGAAAACCACACATGAATTAATGCAGTGGTGTGTTGTAGCTTCTCGACCTAGTTTCACTTTACAATAACACCTACTTAAGCACACAACCTGGATTAGGACATCAGTCTTTGAGCCAACTTGATAATTAGACCTGTGTACAGTTCATAAAGAAGCTGTCTGACTGAAGTCTTTGCAGTTCCTTTTTTAACCACATCTCCAGATTTAACATTAAAGGATGGCCAAAATATATATTCTGTATTATCTTGTTGGTAAAATAAAACATAAACCATTATCATAAAATAGGATGAGCTATAGCACCAAAGATTTTACTTGGATTTTTAATGCTTTTTCTTCCTCACCACATCACATAATCCTAGATTTAATGACTTGATTTTACCAACGTCAAAAAGTCATACAGAGTAGACTGTAATAGAGACACGCAGCACTAGGTAGAAAGAAAGTAGTGATTTAACATAATATGGAAAATAAAACAAATTTTTATTGCTCCTAGAATACAGATTTGCATTATAATTAAACCCTAAAAGGAAAGCATGCTCTTAGATGATAAGAAGAGAATGAGAGCGATGGAGCGAATGAGAGGTTCTATAAAAGTCTTCATTTTAATCTCAAACATAAAACCAATATGAATAATCTACACTGACAGGATGACTCATATAGGAAGCGAACACACAGAGATTAGCACAGGATCATTCTCCTGGAACCCAAGCGACTGAGTGTGAGTTAAAGACAGTGTGGGAGTAAAAGAGCAACAAAAACCTTTTTAGCATTCAATGAAGGCATACAGTGACCAGGTGCCATCAAGTACCAAAAATGGCACAATGATGAACCAAAACAGTAGTTTATATGACTTGTGCACTATATTATTTGGGTCTTTTATGGTACATTAATAGAACAATGGTGGTATACTATTGTCCTTGCAAAAATGTAAATCTATTCCTCAACAACAAGCCATCGCATAGCAAGCCATGCATTTTTCTGTCATATCTGTGCCATGGTTGGGGGCAAATAATAATGCACATTAAAACCCAAAAATGCACTGAAGCTTAAAAACAATCCATGCACATTTACACATGTGCATTTACTTTAAGTGCTTCAAGCTAACGGCACGCCATTCAAGCATTTTATAGATAGCTCTTTGATGTTTCGTGAGCAATGGAGAAGCCTGCAGCCTGATTGGCTAATAAACACTGTTTAACTTGCCGTTACATTTGTGAGTGGCAAAACTTCCCCTGAAGCCACAGCAGCAATGAGGAAGACGACCTCCTCCTGAGCCAGAGACTGGCAGACTATGGCTGACGAGATTTTAATAAGGCACTCTGGCCTGAAGGGACTCTTTAACCTTAATAACGAGGGTTATGTCCCTTCAGGATGAATCCTAATGTATTGGTAAAGCTGTAATTCAGCAGCATTTCATGAAATTGCGTCTACCTGCTGGCACTCACCTGTGTGGAAATTTGCTGTGTTAGCTTAATATAGGCCAACAGTCATTCATCTGAAAAAGATCTGATTTATGTACTTTATCCTGGCAGTGAAAATCATACATTTTAATGTACAGTGATTTCTTGGCTTGCGGTGGCAAATGTTTATCAAGTCAAAGATGCCTGTTTACAAAAACTCTTCAATAACTGTGTCTTTAATACTGTGCCCTGCGTAAATACCCAGACAGGATTTATATATCATAAACAAATTTAAACAGACATTGTCATCATGTTCTGCTTTTGTGTCATGTGAAATAAAGTCATATATATTCATCAAGGCTTTCAAAATTGAAGAAAACAAACTATTCTGAAAAAAAAAAAAAATAAATAAATAAAAACAATCAAGCCACAGCCAGAGTGGATAGTGAAGACAAATGTGCATGTCCAAAGTCCAGTTATGTCAAACTTGAGGAGCGGGACACCAGCGAACATGCACAGCCTGGGCAGAAATCTGACAAGCGAAAAACAAGTGAAGCACTGCAGCAAAATCAGAATCACTGGAGTGTTATAAACCATCCATCAAGTTGGCTGTTGGGAAACACGCACGCTCCATTTGGAGATTAGATGCAGTGGCTGCAATAAAACATCTCTCTGGAGGACTGAACTCTACCATGAACTAATGAATGAGAGAAAGCGGGACAAAGAGATACAGAAAGAGAGCAATTCATTTATGAGAAATGACTCAGATGGTTTGGCTGCTGGGCGCGCCCTTTACCAACCAGCCCACAGTTCTTACATCAGTATGACGTAATCATCAACAGGAAAAAGCTCCTTCATTAAGGTTGCGCTAAGAATTCAGTCAATCAAAATGATGAATATTTTTGGCCAGTTCTGTCATGTCTGCTCTACTCTAATGCAGCTAGCACCCAACGCAGGACTCACACACACTTTGCACTGCTTTTATAATTTATATATAATTTATAATTTCGTTTGGTGCCACTAGTAGCAATTGCAATCCTGCAGATTTTATTTAAAGCTTCAGGTGGCAAACACATACCATTAATACCAAAGGCATGTTTTATTTAAAATCCAGTAGGTTCAATAGATGCAGATTTTCTTGCAGTACCTCTACTGCTGAAGGCAGGACACACAAATGGTTGGATGTGTATATGCACATTACACAAACACTCTTCACACACACACACAAATACGAAGAAAAAAATGTGCCGCACCCAAAACTGAGTCATATATTACTGAACTGTGAAGTAAATGTTAAATTAAGACATTGTTAATGTTAATGTTGGTGCTCAAATGTGCAAATTTTGACCAAAGTAGCATCAAGTATTTGTCAGATTGAAGATTCCCACTGGGTCAAAATATCAAGGAAAACACAAACTCCTGCACTAATCAGATGACTTTTCGCTGCTGTTTAGTGTTTGAGCTTTAAGTTATAATGAGGCAGAAGCAGAAAACAAAGACTCAGGGAGGATTCCCCAGATTATCTTTTCTAAACGCAGTGCTTGAATATATTGCAGTGCTAATATTGTCGACTGTGTTTCTTTTTCAAGCAGTGTGTAATGTCGTCTGTGTGCGGGACAGCAGCTTTCCTACTCTAAACACCATTAATCATGAAATAAACTTCCTGCTCAGCTGTATGACGTGGGACGAGAGATGCTACATGGCACAGCTCTGTTTAGACATTTTTTTTACATGGACTGAATAACAACTTAAAAAAAAGGATTTGTTCTATGTTGTTTTTGTTGCTGTCTTTGCAAGGTTATTCTTAGTCTTTTTTTTTTTTTTATTGTTACCAACTAACTAAATCAGCAATTGATTGCAGAGCCTCTTGGAACAAGAACCTAAAACATCCAGAAAGAGCTTTGACAGACCCACTTTTGTCCATTTTGCTTTCTTTAAGAGCACTGAAAGAAACATACTGCATCTCTGTCAAAATCTAAAGAGATCAGCAAAAAAAGTATGGTTGTGGGACCAAGTCTCACATTACAAATGTTCACAAAGTCATGCAAACATTTCTCCCCCACCCTCACATAACGTCATGAGTCTGAGCTCCTTTACAGGCCCCATCGCCTCTATAAACAAGCAACAAAAAACTCCTTCACTGTTCATGGCTGACTGCAGGCATCTCAAATCAGCTCCTGTGAGCTCTATGTTGTGATTCCCAGCGTGACTTATATTGTCTCCCTGCACGATAACCATCCTAACATCTCTGTGCATCTGTCTTGGATATCCGGAAATCTGCATTATATCAGCATCTCCCCGTGTGAAATTAATGTAGGGGGTGTTGAGACTGTTTGTCGTCTTGTGGAGACTCTCTCGCATTGGGGAGAGTCCAAACTTTTCCCAATAGGCGAGTCTTAAACTCACTGGGGAGAGTTTAAACTCTCTCCCATTGGGCATTTTTTGTAATCAGGAATTTTAGGACTGTGCCAGTTCATTTCCTGGCAAATGAAACTCTTTCCCTTTTGGACTTAGAATTGATGTCTAATGCTTTAAGTATTTAGTGAATGAGGAGTAGTGATTGTCTGCCAGAGACGTAGACTGCAAAGTGAGGCTGTATAAGCCATGCCTGAAGGACACTGGAAAAGACTGAGCTACTGAAATGGCCCACGTTGCAGAATTCTAATTAACATACCCAGTCTGGGAGCTCTGTTTGTGACATTCCCAACCAATGAGATGCTCACCTGGTTGTCTTGGCGACCGGTGGCCTATCAGGTTTGGGAGAGCTAGTGGTGCTGGTCTTAGTGGTGGATGCAGTGGCAGGTCTTGGAGCTGGAGCTGGAGTGAAGGATGTTCAAGAGCATTAAAACAAGAAGACAAATACAGTTCATTTGAAATTTTGATCAGAATCAGTAAACTAAAAAACAGCCTATATAAGGGATCTCCAACCTTGCTGTTCGAGAGCTACTGTCCTGCAGAGTTCAGCTCCACCCCCAATTAAACACATCTAAACCAGCTAATCAAAGTGTTTAGGGTTACTTTAAAAATACAGGAAGGTGTGTTGGATAAGGGTTGGAGACCCCAGGGCATTCTAGAATGTGGTTGGGAATTACTACTGTAAGATGATGCTTTCGACTTACCTGTAGTTTTTGGTTTAGACTTCAAACCATTAGCTGGTGCAGCAGCGGCTTTCTTGATGGGCTGTGCTGCCACTGTTGATTTCACGCCATTGGCTGGAGCACTGGCAGGTCTCGCCGCCCCCACAGGCTTTTTCTCAGCTACCTTAGTTGGGGCCTTGGTTGTGGTTGCAGGAGTAGAGCTAACTGTTTTTTTAGTGGCAGCAGTGGTTGAGGTCTTCTTCTCCAGGCCTGCTGTGGTAGTCTTTTTGGTGACGCCGTTAGGTTGCGTCTTCTGTGCCCCGTTGGTCAGGCGGCTTTGGCCAGTGGTGGGCCGGGAGCTGGTTGTAGATGCCTTTGTTCCAGCGGTGGCCGTCTTTGTTTTGGCAGGTGCCTTCGTCTTAGCTTTGGGATCCACAGGCTTGTCCTTTCCAGTCTTGTTGGTTGCCTCTGTTTGCTGTGGTTCACCTTCTGTTTGCGTTGCAGGCAAAGCCTGGTCCTGAGCTTCGCCCCCTGGCGCCACCTCGACCACAGGACCTGCATTTAACGCTTCCATTGGCTCCATTGCTGCCGTGTCAACACCATCCGGTTTCATCTTGTCCTAGTCCTGGAGGTCCGTCTCAGCAAAAGAGGAATCAGGAACCCAGGACTCAGTCCACTAGTTGGAGTCTACTGCTATCAGACGGCTATGGCGGACCTGAAAACAAGAGCAACAAGAGTTGTAGTCTGAGCCGAGACTTTAGACAGTAAACAAACAACAAGTCTGAACAAGAGACAAGTCTGCAGCCCCTCTCACTGGCGGACAGACCTAAGAGAACAATCAGATAAAGAGTGAGGTCTTAGAGAAACTGCTTAAAAAAAAGAGATTAGGAATGAAGTAAAGAGCGTGCTGTGCCGAGGAAAAAGCTGATTCAGAGCTCACAGCTTGTGGATTTGTTTAAACTGTAACCAAACTGAAATAAAGCCACATAAGAAGTAGTTGCCAGCTATTAGGAGTGATGCTTGGTGTAAGATTACAGCTGCCATTAATACAGTTTTACAGATTGAAATTTAGTTTTACACTTGGCAAGACATCTATCATAAGGATTTTCTGGTGCTATTTCATGTGTAAAAAAATCTCTTGGTTTTCAAAACCCTTTGGGGGGATTTCTAATTGCTAACTACTAGCAAAGCAGCAATGCCAGATGCATTACCCACAATGCCTTACTGAAGCAGATGTTGTTTGCATGATTTAGGAGCAGCGGCTCCACAGCAAAGTTCATACAGTGGAAGAGGCCAACGAGAGGAAGTGGCTTGGCTCAAGAGAGCATGGGAACTAAATAACGTCGTCAGTCAACAAAAACTGAAAGCGCACACTCATAAAGCGGACGTCAGTGTCACCGGACACCTCGTCCACATTATATTCCAGAGCTGCAGATTCTCCAATTGTTTCTGAGGTTGGAATTCATTCTCTGGTCTCATTCTGCCCATTACAAAATCTCTTCAGTTAGTCCTCACACAGATGGTCCAGGCAGCTGAGCATCCCAAATTAGAGAAACTGGGGGGAGGGGGACAGAGAGAGAGAGAGAGAGAGAGAGAGATGGAAAAGAGAGAGAAAGCCCGGGAGGAAAGAACCCATTCCATATATGCTGCCAGATATGAGAAAATAGAGATGAGAAGATATATTGTCTTGGACCATCGGTTACTGATAGGAATTGTGCACTTGAGAACATCAACAATGACCACATTGACTTGCAAACAACTGTTCCCATGGCAAATCAACAATAGTATTTGTGTCAAATGAGGGAACTCTGGACACTTAGGGTGTTTTCAGACCTGCAGATCATTTGCTCCGTACCGAAACAGGCACAAATTGTTACAATTGCTAAAATTGCTTCTTCTTGGTATAATTTGATTTATAAGTATGATAACAAATTTGCTCAGAATCATACACTGCTTGCTTTTTATGTAAAACATTACTATTATGAATTCTGATATAGTTTGGTTCGTTGGTTTGTTGGGTGAGATTGCTTTCTCACCACAGTTGAACCAAAGTTTATTTTCAATCAGGCTGAGACACCTCATTCAGGTGATCTCAGACTGATTATTTTGGTGTAGATTTAAGTGCAAATGCCATGTTTATATGTGCCTAAATGAACCAAACTAGATATGCCAATATCTGAAACAAACTAGCCAGATGTAAAAAAAATGCTCTTGAAAATGTTAATATCTAAGCCGCTCAAGACAAAATATTACAAGTTGTGGGACACAATACCTGCTTAGTTATGCACAAAAATGAACTATACGGCCTGATTAAATAATGAACTAGTTAGTAATGAAGAATATCAAAGATTTTAGTCTTTCAGACAAACACAACCACACAGAGCATCACTTCTGAGACCTCAAGGCCTGTTTTCTCTGCAAAACAGCTCCTCAAGATCACGTCTCTCTATTTTAATATTTCTTGTAAATACAGGCTTTGTTGCATCCACTCTACCCCTCCTGGCTCCTTTTTTCTCTTGCTATTGATCTTGTTTAGAATGATAGATGGGAATCGGCCTGTGAGAATGTCAGGTGGTGGAGAACTGAAGGGATTAGAGGCGTAAAATAGCCTTGTTCTGAGAGGAAAACACACACACCGTCACACGGCCTTACGACCTTAATGATCCTGCTGAGGGATATAGACTGCTTCCTCTGCATGTAAACAACAGTGACCCTGGGGGGGTCAGGAGCCTATGGTATCCATTTAATTCTGGGGGGAGGATATGACCTCTGCTGACTTCTGATGACCTCTATTCTAAAGAGTGGCTGTTGTTGACAGACAAGTATGAAATAAAAAAAGCATATGAAAATTCAATAATCAAAGTTTGAGGGAAGTGGACGGGGGGAAATGCATTTGCATGAATCTGAAGCACCAACTAGAGATATTTCTAGAGCCCTTGCTTGAATTTTTATGATATAAAGTAACCTTATGTTATGTTAACTCAAATTATATTTCATTTTCATTATCCCTTATTAATTCTGGTCTTTAATAGAAATCATACATTTCCTGCAACCTCTGGATCACAAACTGACTAATTACGGTTATTTCATATAATATGTCAACATTCCCATTTTGTGTTTGAAAACAACCAGTTTTGTCATAATTACAGCAGAAATACTAAAAAGTGAGCCCTCGAGTCAAAACGATCTGAGAACTACTGCTTTAGGAATGGCCAAATCAAAAGTGCAACAAAATCATGGTGTTAATGTCACCTAATACAAAAGACATATTTATAGCCTTAGAGAGCACAAAATGGACAAAACCCATAAAAGATAGGTGTGGAGGCTTTGTGACCTTACAAATATAAGACCCATCGTACCCACAAACCCTCTTACCCACAAACCCTCTTACTGGCATTCCGTCACTCTCAGGGACGAACCTGCACACGCCTAATGCTTAATGCCTCATCCAATTATTGTAACCAATCCTGGTGCAGGAGCCTAATGCTCCTGAAGGGATGACTCTGCGAAGCGTTCATCCTCCAAAGACCCACATATGATGTAAACAAATACTGCAGAAACACATCTTCTAGAAGCAGCATTTTGGCAGGTCTCCTGCGACGGTGCATCAGCGTCTTTAAATTCTCCCGCCACAGAACCGCAGATCACCCCCATGCTAATGGGGTCATTGTAACGGCAGAATGCACTTTGGCCTCTTTATCCGAGGTGCAAGCATGCATAAATGCATATCCAAGTGCTGCATTGTGCCTTAAAAACTCCCCCGTGTGCAAAGCTTGCTTCTCACAATCAGCTAACCACTGCGGCACAGCGGGTGCTAACAGGCTAATGCCATCTTAGCTTTAGCCAGTCAGGGCCAAACCGACATGTCTAATAACTGGAGAACAAGAAAACAAACAAACCAGCAAACTGCACAATCTCAATAGCTCACTATGGGAAATCGTTTTTTCCATCTAAATTGCAATCAATAGAGAGATTGTGCAGGGAGGAAGCTCAAATTTGCACACCACAGAGATGCTGCACGAATCGCATGGCTTCTCCCGGGCCGTTTGCATGCTCTGGGGACGCCATTGTTGGCCTCAGATTTGGCGTTTGGTCAGAGGACTGTCTAATCAGTGGTAATTTGTCACAGTTTAGGATTTCACATATTAAATCTGTCCGGCCAATACTCCATTGTACTTCTGCAGAGATGATGCACTTTATTAAACATTTTTATTTAAATATGTCTGATATTTTTATTTAATTATTTACTTTCTAATTATTTAATTATTTATTTCCGAGTGCAGCATCTTTATGTACCCTTCCAAACCCCCCTTTTGCTTGTGCCCTCCGGAGGTTGCAGAAGTTTCCCTCCACCCCCGTCTCTCACTCTAAAACAAACGAACACTAGATCTATTCAGCGACGACCACCGCCACAAAGAGAGGGCCACCGGGACTCACAGTTTGCTGGTTGAGGAAGAAACGCACTGCTGGAAAAGGTCAAAGAGTTTGAGAGAAAAACGTCAATTGAATTCATCAGGCACCTGATTCTTAACCCTCAGAATAAAGCAAGAATAAACCTCATCTCAGGTCTATAAGCTAACAAAATCCATTAAAAACCACAGCAGGGATCAACCAAATACAAATATAAATGGACTGGTAGGGCACATTAGTGGTGAATATCAAATGTATTTCAATAATAAATACTATTTAAATTGATGGCTTTGCTCACTAACAGTTATTTAAGAGTCTTTTGTTTCTTCCTCCAAATGCAAAGTTTCTTTGAATCTTTACTCTGCAATTTTTGCCTGTAGAGTCTACCCTTAGGAACTGTAAAAGTTGTGTTTGAAGCAATATTAGTATCAGTAACAATGCAGTCTACAGTACTAAAATTAATCCAAAAACGTACTTTAAACACCCTATTCATCATATAATGCTAGCCTTCTCTACAGCAGCGCAAGCAATAGACTGACTGAAGGTGTGACTGGGGCCTGCATCACAGAACGGCTTTCATGAGTCCATGAATAGCCCATTGGCTGTTGGTGTCCATAACACAAAAAGAATTACATAATAGCACTCAAGAACGGACGCCGTCTTAGACGCATCTGTGTGGAGATACTGGTCCCCTCTCTCTATCTGCTGATCACATGACTCTCTGAACGGCCCATTATACAGCACACACACGCCGAGATGAAGTCGACCGGCCCGAGGCGCATTGCAATGAAACAAGTCACCAAAGAAGGGATTGTTGGGGTGGCGGCCCTCGCGGAGGAGTGAAAAGGGGATAGACACACACGGAGGCACATGACAGGACCACTGCTGTCCGAGCTCACAAAAGCCACTGTAGTGCCCCCGCTGTCGAGATTGCGATCGTGGCCAGCGCATTCCCAAAACACCCTTGGCCAAAGGTCGGAAAGCCGCTCTGTCCAACTCACAAAAACAAACAGATTGGCCCATTCTGCAGAACAAACAAAACTGGTGGTAAACCGAGACTAAACTAGCTGTGATTGAGAAAGTTTTTATTCTTCCCCGAGGTGCCGACAGCTTGTGTGGCAGATACCTGGACAGCATCCAGGTGATGAGGAGGTAATCCTTGTACTGTAAGGAAGATTTACATAAGTTTTCTGGAACATATGCTACTCCAGGTCATGAGACACTCAACAACTGTCTGGGATGCAATAGATTAGTGACCTACACAAGAACGCTTAGGGGCTGTTTGCACCAGATACACACTTGTGTTCTCTTTTATGGTGACAGAAAAATCTGTTGAGCTTTCATGCAAACCGTTTGCCTTCCCTTAAGAAAATTTGCATGAACTCACAAAAATACTGCCTTTCGCTCTTTTGCAGTACTTTTGCTTTCCCCCAAGAAACTTTGCAATCTTTTGCAAAATGCTTGCCCTCCCCCAATAAAATCTTACATTCGCTTGCAAATATTTTGACTTCCCTGAAGAAACTTTGGGTTCGTTCAATAAACACTTTTACTTCCCCAAAAAACTTTGTGTTCACTCACTTGCAAAACATTAGCCTTTCCCCAATAAAACGTTGTGACCCAAGAAATTTGCTTGTAAAATATTTGCATGTTTTAAAATTTTGGAAATTTTTCACCACAAAATCTAAGTTAATATCACACTGTTTAATTTTGCTGCAGTTCATCTAGTGCAGGTGTGCCCAATCCTGATCCTGGAAATCTATGTATCTGCAGAGTTCAGTTCCAAGGTTGCTCCAGCACACCAATCTGTAATTATCAAGTTCTTCTGAAGATCTTAATAGCCCTTTTCCACCAGCAGAAACCGGGTGCTATTTAGTTAGTTAGCTAGAGTTAGTGCTATTGCCAGTTCGGACTTGGTTTGACTGGAGAGCCCTTTAAGAACCAGTTTGCTTTTTTCAAGAGCTAGAGAGCCACCACAGAGCCAGTCTCATTATTCCTAGCAACACTAATGTGGCAGTGCCAAACACACCAGGCTTGCTCGAGAAGCATTGGCGCCACAAAGACCAACCAGCGCACGACACCAAAGCACCGCCAGAGCGATTGGAGAGCAGATGAGACGACTCTTTAAGCTTTTGTATTGCTTTTGCAGTACTTTGACGCCAAATGCCGACCGGTTCACGCAGCACCAACACATCCTGAACAAGCCTAATATCAACAAAGCCTTTGCAAACCAACATCGGCATCCAAACACAGTGAATCCAACATGTTTGTGTTTAGCTGCTATTTAAAAAGAAAAAAGACCCATCTTTTTGGTCACGGTAACCCCGCCCCCAGCCCTGGTGCAAGCAGTTCTTACTTCTAGACCAGCAAAGTTTTGGTGCTACTTACGAACCACTTCTCCTGGTTCCGAGCCGGTTCTTTGGGTGTTCGAAAGACAAAGAACCGATTTGAAACTAGGCTCTGGCTCCAAACCAGCACTAGAACTGCCTTTGTGGAAAAGGGGTAAATGAGCTGGTTCAGGTGTGTTTGATTTTGTGCCTATATCTAAACTTTTTTCCGGAAGGTAGATCTACAGGAACAAGTTTGGACACCCCTGGTCTAGTGGTTTGTGAAACACAAGAGGACACCCAGTGTAAACAGCCCCTAAAACAGCACCATAATTGGCTTAAATGCAATAAAGCAGAGTCAGAGCAAGGTCGCACGACTGAAGGAGCTGATACCAGCCCTTCTGTCCACCCAGTGCACAGCAGCAGGAAACATCACAACCAGCGGCGGACCAACACGGTCCCCTGGGGACAGGGAGATTAACACATGACAGAGCTCGTTAACTCGGGACAAAGCATGATGCTAATCCTGTACGATCCTCCGATGGACACCCGCGGAACGGGATGCACACAGGACACGGGCCAGATACGGGCGCCGGCCAGCATGCCATGCCACCTGGCCAAGAGAGTAAGAGGAGAAATGGTGAGACGAGATGAGATAAGACAGATATTGATCATCGAGAGAAAGTGCAGGGGTCGCAGCACAGATGGGAGAGTTGGGCAGTGCATTAGCAGAGCATGTGGCCACACTGAAATTGGGAGGTTTTGGGCATAAAGGGGCCTTTTAACTAATTTGTAATTTGAGGAGCTGCTTGATTCTATTATCTACTGCATGCACAAAAAAGCTAAAGAGCCAAATTACATAAGAGCTGATAGAAACCAGCTGGTGGGGTTCGATCAATGACATCTGATAGTGTGTGTTTGTTTGTGACAGCATGGCCACAAACGTCATCTGCAGCAGACAATAAACATGCCCTTCAGCGAACAGGAAGAAGTGACACACACAGACACACACTCCACAGGAAATGACTGTACCTATAAGAGGATTATCCTACTGCTCACAGCTGACCAGCACCTTCCAGATGGACTCTGAGCCTCTGTTCTGACTCAACAGAAAACTTCATAATGTGCCTGTTCAAGAAGCACGAATCTACATGAAGCTGTTGAATATATATACAACCAAATATTGGTATTAGATAGCTATGATTGGGAATCTAGACTGGTAATCCAAAGGTTTTACACTGAAACTCCTGCTGAAGTGTTTGTCCTTCCACTGCTGTGGTTCTGAGCAAAAGTATTCAACCCCTGGTTGTTCAAACTAGACTTTCTCTGTGATTAAATACTTTAAGCTGCTTTAGATGAAGAATCTACTAAATAATAATAATGTCCCTGAGTAGATTTATATTGCTCAGAGGTTGGTATTTCAGTGTCTTTCTGGTATCTCAAATCTCTCTCCAACAAAGTTTCAAGAGAAATTGGTTATTTTTGCAATACAGTAGGAATTGAAAAAGCAAAAAAAAAAAAAAATAAATTCTCACAGCAGTTCTGATGATTTGATCTTGAAATGTGTGACCCTGGACCACAAAACCAGTCATAAGGGTAATTTTTGGAAAATAAATCAGAATACATAAGCTTTCCACTGATGCATGGTTTGTTAGAATAGGACAATATTTGGCCATGATACAACTGTTTGAAAATATGCAATGTGAGGGTGCAAAAAAAAAAAAAAAAAAGAAAAAAATCAAAATACTGAGAAAAGGTTTAAAGTTGTCCAAATGAAGTTCTTAGCAATACTAATCAAAAATTAAGTTTTGATATATTTACAGTAGGAAATTTACAAAATATCTTCATGGAACATGATCTATTGCTACAAATACACTGTGTGCAGAATTATTAGGCATGTTGATATTCTGGTCATATTTTTTTTCCAAACACATTTTACCAATTCCAAACCACATCAGTCTTAATAACTACTATTAATTTTGTATTTAATCATTTGTAAGTGATATATAATTGTCCGTGAAGGCTGGAAGTGAAAAACTCCTTATATTCAGGTGTGCAGAATTATTAGGCATGTTTTCGTTTACAGCTAAAATGAGCCAAAAAAGAGATTTAACCCAGACTGAAAAGTCCAAATTATTAAATGCCCATGAGAAGAATGCAATACTAATGCATTACAAGAATTTGCAAAGTTAAGGCTTGACCATTGGACAGTGAAATGCTTGTTGAGTCTGCATGGTCAGAAAAAACAGGTGGAGAAGAAAAGATGCATGTTAACTGCAAAAGAATTAGGAATTAAGGTGAAGAATTAGGTGTGACACCATCAGGAACCGTTTCCAGTTCTCCAGCGCCACCATTTTCCAGAACTGCAACCTACCTGGAGTCTTCAGAAGTGCAATGTGTCAGGTTCTCAGAGACTTTGCTTGGTAAAAAATCCTAAAAAATGCCCCTGACTTAATAAGAATAACAAGCTGACGTCTTGTGAAATACATGAAGACAGTTTTTTTATATGCTTTAGAGACAGATAAGTTGAGAGTGACTCTTGAAGGACAAGCATCACATCCTCTTGTACCTCTGATTCAAGAATTTATCTTCTAAAATCTGGCAATAAGTTTTGGGAGTTCATTTTAGTCCATCTCTGCAAGTCAGACTTTTCAGGATAGGAGACTAAACATGGACTCCCAAAACTTACTGCCAGATTTTGGAAGATAAATTTTTGAATCAGAGGCACAAGAGGATGTGACGCTTGTCCTTCAAGAGTCACTCTCAACTTATCTGTCTATAACGCCTATAAAAAAAAACTGTCTTCATGTATTTCACAAGACGTCAGCTTGTTATTCTTATTAAGTCAGGGGCATTTTTTAGGATTTTTTACCAAGCAAAGTCTCTGAGAACCTGACACATTGCACTTCTGAAGACTCCAGGTAGGTTGCAGTTCTGGAAAATGGTGGCGCTGGAGAACTGGAAACGGTTCCTGATGGTGTCACACCTAATTCTTCACCTTAATTCCTAATTCTTTTGCAGTTAACATGCATCTTTTCTTCTCCACCTGTTTTTTCTGACCATGCAGACTCAACAAGCATTTCACTGTCCAATGGTCAAGCCTTGACTTTGCAAATTCTTGTAATGCATTAGTATTGCATTCTTCTCATGGGCATTTAATAATTTGGACTTTTCAGTCTGGGTTAAATCTCTTTTTTGGCTCATTTTAGCTGTAAACGAAAACATGCCTAATAATTCTGCACACCTGAATATAAGGAGTTTTTCACTTCCAGCCTTCACGGACAATTATATATCACTTACAAATGATTAAATACAAAATTAATAGTAGTTATTAAGACTGATGTGGTTTGGAATTGGTAAAATGTGTTTGGAAAAAAAATATGACCAGAATATCAACATGCCTAATAATTCTGCACACAGTGTATACCCATGCTTAAGACTGGTTTTGTGGTCCAGGGTCACATTTAAGAATTATTTGAGTTCTAGTCAAATAAATGAATGAGTGAGCAAATCTGAGCAAAGTTTGACACACTGAGATTGCTTCTGAAATGAGAGACAAGTGAGATTACTGTGCTATTTTTCTCTAAAACCTGTGAGTTTTTAAAAGCCCCACTGACGTACTTTGAAGGAAGGACATGGACCATGCCCAAAATTACCAAAATGAGACAGAGACTTTGGACGGACAGTAAGTAACCATTCAAAACATTCTAGAAACCATATAGCAACACATTGAAACCACTCTGAAGACCTCAGCAACTGCAGAGCAACACACAAGTTTTCTTTTTTTTTTCTTCAGGAAATGTAAAAATCTAGTTTATTTTTACTTCCACTGGGAGTTTGGATGCATCTAAAACTGCTGACAAACTGCAGGTTTTATGAACACTTTGAGGTTGATGCTGAGAGAAATGTGCCTCACGCCTTCGTAAAATAGGTTGGCATTTTTCACTGCATGGAGGCCTGCAGCATTAAGACACCTAGTTTTCAAGACAGATTATTTTAATATGGAATTCAGACACTGCAGGGATTCCTACAGCATGTGAACTTTTGCATTTATAAAAACAGCTGGTCATAACATCCATCAGTAAACTGCAGTACCCGAAGCAATCTGTGACACTCTCAAAGACACCATTCACTGAGTGACATCTGCCAAGACTGGAACAAAGGATACTGAACCAAAATGCACCAAGACAGGAGTGCATGTCTGCTTCGATATAATGTTGCTCCAGACGGAGATTAACACAGCAAGAATGCCCCAACTGCACAGCAGACATGTTTACAGAAAGCTGAAGCGTAACCGCAAAACACTCCCCAAAAAAAGAACCCAGAACGCAACAAACCCTTCAAATTACCACAGCTGCAACACAATATCCCATCCTAACAGAGCCAACTGTCCACTGCGACAACTGCTCAGCCTCTAGGGTGCTATCTTTACCGGAGGAGGGAGCGCTTCAATATGAGAGAATTATCAGAAAACGACAGATGACACAGGAAAACCACTGTAACTGCATCTTGGGACTAAAACAAGCGTTCACTGCAGAAGGTTTCAAATAGGGTTTTTTGTAGCGATCATTTTGGTTCTTCAAAGAATCTTTCAGTGAAAAGTTCTTAAAAGAACCTTTTTTCGCTACATTTTGTCAGTGAAGAGGTTCCATGGATGATAAAGGTTCTTCATGGAACCCACAATGGCAATAAAAAAATAAAAACTCAAAACTTTATTTTTAAGAGCGTACAGTGAGCAAGCCAATGGTGGTGGGCCAAATAATGCATAGTCACATTCTCTTATGTCTCTTCAGATAATCATAAACAAGAATTTGACCTTTCTGATGTCATCTGCTGTAATTTCTTCTCTAGCGAGTCCCACCCCCATTCCTCATATAGTCACTACCCATCATGCCATGACACATTTGTAATTGCTGGCAATGCCTCCCTCCAAGAGCCTAATCCCTGTAGGCTGGAGTAAGACAGCTACAGCATTGTATCAAGATCATAATATGACAGAACAATGACAGTCAAACAAAAATGGATCTGAAATAATTAGAGAGAATTGTTCGCTGTGACCTTCAGCAGTGACTCGCATATTACAACAGCTTAAAATTGCCTTTATTATATATATATATATATATATATATATATATATATATATATATATATATATATATACACATACATATAAATATAACTAACATTTAATTCTTCCCATAATTGTACACAAGATACCAAACAAAACAAAAACTGGAGCGGTGAAATGCTGGCCGCAGGGGGTTGAGGCATCCGTCTTAAACCTTTTGTTTGCCGAGAAGAGAGAAGGGAACTATTAAGCAAGACAATAGGATGAACTGACTTACAAAGCCAAGATTTAGCAGCAGGAGAAGCCAAACCAAGCCGCACCTGCTGCGAAACGCATCATTTTGACTCCAGTTGCGCAGGGAGCAGAGCCAAGAAACCACCCTGTTGATTTTCATTGTCCCTAAACCATGAGAAGAAGAAGATACCAACGTAAAACTAATCAAAATGACCCCACAGGACCTTTGAATAGAGTTCACCCGGGATCCTCTCTAAACTCAAAGTACATTACTAAAAATCCAGTCAGATTAATCGCCCTTGTCGCTTTTTATATGGAGAAACATCAATACTTCAGAGTAGACCATTGAATGATATCGAGCAGCTGGTTGTTAACTGGTTCGTATCTTTCAGAAATGGACCGGCGGGCGTGTATTTTGGCAGGTTGGGTCGTTTAATTAATTCCTGCGGTATCATTATGAGATCTGATACACATATACCGGTCGACATCAGCCTTATAACGCTTCTAATGCGGTTTAAAAAACAGATGTTCATATCCTTAAATATGTTTTTAAATACATGGACAGAGTACGAGACTATATTATATATACTTACATTCTGATATTTGGCAAATGCGATCCAGTACAATATAGCCTACAAATACCGGCAAATTCAGTCCCTGTAATACATTTTTGGAACCACGGCGGGTTTTATATATTATACGCCTATAGAGCGAACAATAGACCGGGTCAGTATTGTATGGACCGAAAGGGTGAATATATTAGGCTATATGAATGTGGAGCGGGCGGGTGGAGGAGGCGCAGAACAAAAGACTCAGGCGAACGGACGAGCGGAAAGTTTCACTGCTGGGAAACGCACAAAACACACACCATGTAGAAAAACCGTATTAGAATTTCTTCTCCTTTATCTGTCAGCGTAATATATGTCTTCTGAACGACTGTCCGTGGATACATTCGGTCACAGTTACGAGTGGGTTTGCCGTCACCGCCCAGACTTCCACCATTGAAACGGACTCAAAGGATGAACAAGGCAACACTGGATAAAAGGAGACAATCCATGCCGGTTAACAAGCAGTTAAACGCTAAAATAACTAAACCGGTTGCGTGTGGTAGATTTAAGGGTGTAAATCAAACCGGTGTGAAACCTGATCGCTTCAGTGGCATTTTCATCTGATGATCTCATTTATTCCGCCGGTACTTCTATTATAATGACCGACGTGAACACGAACTCATAAATATTCATTTACATATCAATGCGTGCAGTCGTAAATCATGCTGCTGAATGAAAAGCATTTATTAAACTGACACTGACATTAATTCTTTAGTTTAATTAGTTGAGACACAGTGAAAAACGCTTTTAATAAATCACCGGTTCTGCTCATAGCGATTCTTACCGAGTCTATAGCGCTTTTCCTCCAGCAACGCCCAGTCGGTACTCGCGTCTCCTCCCGTTTTTTTCCAAGCGGAACCCGGCGGGCAGCACTGCGAATCGAGACAAAAACCGGCAACGAATGTTGAGATATAAACCAGTAGACTGAAGCTCTGACGGAGGCAGTTTGGAGCTGACTGACTGTCTACCGGCGATAAAAGAGATGCGCGTCTCCTGGCAGCAGAGAATGAAACGGCGCTCGGCGATCCGCGCACGCACGCGCACACACTCTGCGGTCGCGGACGAGCATTGAAAAGGATGAAAAGCGCGAGCGGCTTCGGTTTCTCCCGCCCGTGACCAATCAGCTTTCAGACTGAGATTTATGCAAATGAGGGATGATGTCATCGCACAGGCCACCCCGCGTCCTTTCTTTACGCGCCGTCCCTCTTCTTTTCTAATGCACTGGACCCCAGTGCACCCCCTGCCCCCATGCGCCCACCCCCCACGCCCGCGTTCCCGCCGTTTCTTTTCACTTTCACTAGTGCACACAAGAGAGACACGGGGGCAGGGCTAACTAAAACTTACACAGTTACAATTTGTGTATCTTGAAATAAAATGAACACTAACTGAAATGATAAATAAATGTTTTTCATTTAGCTGCCAGGCAACATTTTTTTCTTTTTCGGTTAGTTTAAATATTAAAATAACAACAATAAAAATTAAATAAGTGACAAAAACACACTAAATATACTAAAACTTTTAGAAAATAAAATGAAAACAAACTATAATAGCGTTAACTAGACACAAAAATAGCACTGAGTTTAGCAGACAACTGGATTTACTCCAGGGCACAGCTTACACCTTGAACAGAAAATGGCGTCCAATGCAAAATTTGGCCCAGCTATATTCAAAATTATTTAAAAAACTGACAACTGATGGATTTTGGCAGAATTTTCTCCTCCTCTTTAAAAGCTGACACACCTATTTACTTTGCTTTCATGACTGTGCATGATTATATCATTAGCCATATTTTATTTACACTTTCTTTTTTTTTTTTTTTTTTTTTTTTTTTTTGTGCTCTCTGTGAACAACATTATAGATTTGCAACCAGCCAGCTGAGAAGCACACACCTCAATAGGACTGGGGGTAAAATAGTAAATCAAAGATGTTCTGGGTTAGCATTTAGAGGTTTATTTAAACACAAGGGAGATCAGATTTCAGACAGACACCTGTGTGAGCACGTTAACCTCTGATCCTCTATAGTAGATGGTTTGAATGCATGCTCACAGGCGTGCAAAATACATATTTGTCCAAATATCCGAATGTGGTTTGGTAGCGTTTGCTTGTAAGCCTGTTTTCCCAGACACAGGAGAAGCCTCTAGACTGCTGCTGCTCTCATACAAGTCTTTGTCTTCCTTTCTCTCTGGCGCTGTGGAGACGGTGGGACACAGGGTGGGTTTTCGGCATGTCTGTCTGCTTTTCTGTCTCGTGAGCGCTCTCCTTTTCTGACAAACAAAGCTGCATGTAAATGTTCCTCCAGCAGAAGCCGATGCGTTTCTGAGCAGCAAAGCATACAAAAAACTCCTGTTGTATTTATTCTCAGCAGTTTCTGCCATGTACCATGAGCCTCTCTAATAGATCACGCTCTTACAGACCTGTCGGTATGAAACTATCCTCTCCCTCTCAGTTTTTTTTTTACAATCAATTGCATCGGCAATTTCCACCCTGGTACTGTAGTTGCTCATGTTTTCCTACTTCTGTTTAATATCCAGCCTCATCATTTGAATACAGTCACATGTCAATCTCACCAGGCTCCTGTACACACCCATATAGGAATATCACTGAATATTTAATGCACAAACAGGTGCAACAAACCAGGCTGGATGTGTTACCTATCAAAAGAACCTTTGGTTTGACTCTACTATGACATCATGGAGCTTTTGGAGTGGCGCGATGACCTCATGCTTAGCAACAGCAGAGCGTCCAGGCAAAATAAAGGGTGACATTTTAGAGAGTCCAGACCTCCGAGAGCTCAAACGCGAAAGTGAGTTGGTGACGGACGTTTTGGCCCCCTTCAGGAGCGCACACAAAGGGAGGAAATATCCTGACCCTTGCGGTAGGGGACGGTGCCGAACCGGCAGGAAGGGGCGGGGCGTTTGAGCCGCCACTCACTTCCTATGCTATTTATCTGATTGTTTTTTCCCCAATGCCAGCGATCAGCCCTGCAGCTGGGCAACTCGGCTCGAGAACACTGGCACTCACACAAAAACACAAGCCTGAGCTAGAAACATGACAGGAACAAACACTCCCTAAAACAAAAACAGCCCTGATTCAGAAACTTCAGAGCAGAAGCAAAGAAGCAAATAGTAAAATCAATATTTATGTTGATTAGCTCTAGAAATCCTACTGCTTTTCTTTCAAACATATTCAGGGTCTTTTGTTTTGTGGGGATATACTTGTACATTGATCATATTCATTCAAATAATTTATTTTACCATGGTGAATGAACAGGTGTTAAAGGAGAAGTTCACTTCCAGAACAAAAATTTACAGATAATGTCCCCCTTGTCATCCAAGATGTCCATGTCTTTCTTTCTTCAGTCGTAAAGAAATTATGTTTTTTGAGGAAAACATTTTAGGATTTTTCTCCATATAATGGACTGATATGGTGCCCTGATTTTGAACTTCCAAAATGCAGTTGAAATGCAGCTTCAAACAATCCCAGCCGAGAAAGAAGGGTCTTATCTAGCGAAACGATCGGTTATTTTCATTAAAAAATACAATTTAAATACTTTTTAATCTCAAACGCCCGTCTTGTCTTGCTCTGCCTGAACTCTGTGTATTCTGGTTCAAGACAGTTAGGGTATGTCGAAAAATTATCGTATTTTCTCCCTCAACTTCAAAAATCATTTCAAAATCATCCTACATCACTGCAGAAGTACCGACCCAGTCTTTGCGAAATGAACATGCAAAGAATATCAAACACCCTTAACAAAAAAGGTAAAACAGCGATATAGGATGATTTTGAAGTTGAGGAAGAACATGAGATGGGAGTTTTTCAACATACCCTAAGAGTTCAAGCAGAGCAAGACAAGATGAGTGTTTGACATTAAAAAGTATATAAATTGCATTATTTCCTTTTTCCTCGGCTGGGATCATTTGCAACCGCATTTGAGATTGTTTGAAGCCACATTTAAACTACATTTTGGAAGTTCAAACTCGGGGCACCATATCAGTCCATTATATGGAGAAAAATGCTGAAATGTTTTCCTCAAAAAACATCATTTCTTTACAACTGAAGAAAGAAAGAAAGAAAAAAAAGGAAGACAGACATGAACATCTTGGATGACAAGGGGGTGAGTACATTATCTGTACATTTTTGTTCTGGAAGTGGACTTCTCCTTAAATAGTTCCTTTAGGACCAGTGTGAAAGGGGGCAAATGTGAAAATCGTATACAAATATCAAAGATATTGTCCATTCTCTTCAGAGAATGTCCACTATCTTTCAAAAACAGAACAAACGTCAATGTAGAATATTACCAGAGCTGTGAGGAGTTATGACTGAAAATTTTGGATCTGATTTGAAATGCGATTATGTGTATTCAAGCAGATGTGACGTATTCTGATTAATTCTGAACTTGAATTAAGTATTACCAGCATTTTTCACTAAAACATTATTCTTTGAACATTATTACTGTAACATGGCGGTTGTGAATAATTGTGGCAGAAATAATTAGTCTACAATTATTTAATCATTATTTACATTCCTTAAACCTAGAGAAGTATGGCAGTCGACAGCACAACTATAACAACAACAACAACACAGAGGAACAATGTTGTTGGAAATGATGTCGTTCAGAGCCATTTTTGAAAACACTGACAGCCAATCAGAATTCACCTAACTTTAAAGAGCACAAACATTGAAATCGGCAGAAAACAAAACTGCAGCACGTGCTATTGACAACAGAAGTCATCGTCCATTGTTGTGCATTATTTAGGCTAATTATCTTTACAGTTATTAATTTTAGTGTAAATGGGCCTTAATTCAAAAGTTTTGTATACCACATTTTATTTATGCATTTACGTTGTTTAAAAAAGAATTTAGAGGGGTCATGACATGAGAAATCAAATGTTCCTTGATCTTTTGGCATATAAGAGATCTTTGTAGCATTAAAACATCTTCTTCATTATAAACAAAGGATTTACTTAATCAAGCTCCAAAAAACATCTTGTTTTGATCCGAGATGCAAGGTGACGTCACCTGGGTGCAATTGTTTACAAAAACACCGCCTCCACAGCAAGGCATCGAAGAAAAGTCATCTTCTCACCATAGGCCCCGCCTACTGGCACTCAGAAGCTTAACGTCAAAAGCAAATAGAAATTACAATCACTGCCGTTATCTTGTTTACACTGGATACAGTATACAGATGCACATTCGCTTTCTGACACAGTCCAAGCGATTGGATCTGTCGTCAATAGGACAAATGAAGTGAAAGAATGTTCTCTTTGACGCATTAAGTTTCAAACAGCTCGTTCGCATCTTTGTACAGATTTCTGAAGGATCCCAAAAACATTTGTTGAAAAAAGCACTACTAGATCTGACTGCAGCTGCATCACAAACGTTAAGTAAAATGATTTCATAATGCTTTGTCTAGAAATTACCGTTTTTGTTGTTGTCGTTGCTGTTTTATCTGTGGTCAAAACACACACATGCAGTAGCGAGGGGGTGGTGATACTGTTTCCAATGCAAAGACATTAGCCAATCATAACAGTGTCCAATTACTGAGAAGTCGACATGCCCTTTAAAACAGGTCGTTTTAGACAGAGGGTCAGAATGAGAGTTGAAAATAATTAGTTTTCCACCTACTTGTTTTTTGTGCAAAAACTTTATGTCAACAAAATGTCATTAAAATATTTTTTATAAAAAATCCATGACATGACCCCTTTAACTACACACGTTTGTCTTTTTGTCTGATGTTTAAAATACCTTTAGAAGAAGACTAGAAAATACTTCTTAAACCAAGAGCACAGGAAAAGTGGTCACTGCATAATCATTTCTCATATAATAATATTTGGGCAACTCCATATAACAACATTGTATAGCATACCGTCGTTGAGCAGTAAAACACAAAGAGCCTCGCTGAAACGGAAAAAAAAATGCAACGCACTCTGAAAAACACCAGAAGCACGCTCAAAGCAAATACGGAGATGGACAGGGAGTGTGTCGGCATTCATGTGCGCGCGCACACACATCCACACAAACTCACCCCACAGCCTCTTCTGCACGGGTGGAGATGTCAGCGCATGCATGCAAATCCCGCGTTCAGCCTTCCGTGCGCGCACACACCGTCGGGTTCACACATGCGAGCGGCAGCGCGGTTACCCTGGAGACAGGAACATGCCTGCACCGCACCTGATTAACATTCAGCTTATAAACGCTAATGAGGCACACGCTCGTGCACGCATCACGCCCGACACAGCCTCCAACAGCAGGACGATTATGAAAACGGAAATATAATGATTAAATAACATTATACCGCTGCGTTAATTACTTTAAGATGTCTCAGTACATTAGCCTTTAGATAAAATTAATTTCTGAGAAGGTTTACGTACTGTAAATACACAGAGAAAACTTATTTTAAATTAGGTTTAACTTTGCTCTTTTGGTTACTTTGCGATTTTAATGGTTAACTTGTGTGTTTACGGTATACCGTGGGTATACCTATTGTCATATTTATTGTTTATAATAAAATTATTAAATATATATATTTATTTTAAACTAGATTGAAAAGTTTGTAGACAAACTTTAAGTTGGCTTGAAAAAGCCTAGCCAGAAAGTCAGAAAAAGTTTTATAAGCTTGAAGTTTGCAGGTTTTCAGTTTGAAGTAGTCTGAAATGTAAAATAGTTTTAAAGATTAAAGTTTGAATGTTTTCAAGGCCATACAGTCCATCAGAAAAACAGTAGTGCTGTCAAACGATTAATCGCATACAAAATAAAAGTCTGAGTTTGCCTAATATATGTGCGTGTACTGTGTGTAATTATTATGTATATATAAATACAAACACATTCATGTATATATTTAAGAGATATTTACAAGTATATGTATTTATTATAATTTTTATATAATTTATATATAAATACAAATATTTTGTACATACATAACATATTTCTCTTAAATATATACATTAATTTTTGTGTATTTATATATACGTAATAATTACACACAGTACACACACATATATTAGGCAAACTCAAACTTTTATTTTGTATGCGATTAATCGCGATTAATCATTTGACAGCCCTGAAAAACAGATTAAAAAAAAAAACATATTGCTAGGGTACATGGAGTGGTTGCTAGGCTACCTGGAGTAGTAGCTAGGGTGTTGCTATGCAGTTGCTAAGGTACTCTGAGTGGTTGTTAGGGTGTTGCTATGCGATCGCTAGGGTACCTGGGTTGGTTGCTAGAGTGTTGCTATGTGATTGCTAAAGTGTTGCTACGTGGCTGCTAGGGTACCCAGGTGGTTTCTAGGGCAGTTGCTATGTTGTTACTTTGCAGTTGCTATGGTACCCGAGGTGGTTGCTAGGGTGTTTCTAGCATATTGCTTACATGTTTCTAACATGATTAACAAGGTACTAGCATGTTGTTAACATGATTAGCATGTTGCTAACGTTTCTAGCATGATTACCAAGTTACTAACATTTTGTTAGCATGATTAGGATGTTACTAACATGTTGTTAGCATGATTAGCTTGTTATTAGCATGTATCTAGCATGATTAACGAGGTATTACCATGTTGTTGGGATGTTTCTAACATTATTAGCATGCTGCTAGCACGTTGCTAGTATGTTTTAATCTGATTTAACATAATGCTAACATGAATGAAAAAAATCCCGCAAAAAACAGCTAAAACCAGCTTATTCAGTAAAAAAAAAAAAAAAAAAAAAAAAAAAAAAACAGCTAGAAACCAGCTGATTTAGCTAAAAGCCAGCTATAAAACAGTTAAAATGGGCTAAAACCCAGTTGATTTAGTAACAAAAAAAAAAAAAAAAAACAGCTAGAAACCAGATAAAACCAGCTGGTTTAGCAAAAAGCCAACTATAAAACAGTTAAAAGCAGCTAAAACCAGTTGATTTTGTAAAAAAAAAAAAAAAAAAAAAATTAGAAACAAGTTAAAACTAGGTGATTCAACAAAAACCCAGCTAGAAACCAGTTAAAATCAACTAAAACCAGTTGATTTAGTAAAAAAAAAGCTAGAAACCAGTTAAAGCCAGCTGATTTAGTAATAAAAAACGGTTAGAAACCAGCTGATTTAACAAAAAGTCAGCTAAAAACCAGCTAATACCAGCCTAGGCCAGTTGTCTACTCTTTGCTGGTTTAAGCTGAAAGTAGCTGGTTTAAACTTAGCTGGACCAGCTAAGATCAGCTAAAACGGTGCCAAAACCACTTTAAAGCCAGCCTGGAAATAGCCAACCAACTAGAAATATTAGATAGAATGGAATCTTGAATAAGTTTGAATGGATTAGAACAGAAGCTTGATTGAGCCTCAAGAAATTCTGGGAGTTTAAATTTGAATTTTGACAGTTGGAGCTTGATGAGTCTTGGCTCATTTTAACGTTACATCAATACAAGTCAATGGGACTTTTTTTGAATGATTTTTAATCTTCATTTTTAGGAAAACCGTAAGTCTGATCAAGTCAGAAAAGTCTGAAGGTCTGACACAAGTTTGGTGAATGTAGCTTAGAAGCTCTAGCAGAGTAGCGATCAGAAATTTTAGTCTAAGAAGAATAAGAAGAAGCAGCTTAAATAGAATATTTAACAGATTTGTTTATTAATATATAAAATGTAATACAGAATGTCCATTAATTGAATTTCTGAATAAAAACAATGCCTAATATCATTTAAAGCTGCACATTAAAACATGTAAAACATGGCTTATAATCAAAGAAGTCTATTTAAAAAAAAAAAAAAAAAAAAAAATCTGCCATTTTCTCTTGTAATGCAGGTTGTTCTTGTGCTCTCGAGTCTGTAGATTCAATTATTGGAAGTACAAAAATGAACAATAGCTATGAATGCATTGTCACCTAATTCACTTTCACTCTTTTTAGGACCAAGGACAGTGTGAATACTGAAAAAAACGGACTGGTTTTTACTCGGCTCGTTCTTGTCGAGGTCCTTCACCTGTTTTAAAAGCCTCTTCAACATCACTTTACATGAGCACAGTAAAACCCCTGGAACAAACGGCATATACATTAAATATTCAGGCCTGAGGTGACAGACTGACAGGTAACAGGCCACCTTTAATGCAGGACATGGAGGAACGGCGCTCTCTTCTCTCCCTTGGGCTCGAGTCTCCAGTCTGTCAGTCCATCTGATGGTCGATTGTGCTTCCTGTGGCTCCATCCTGCACTGAATAATGCATGTGAGCGTTAGGAGAAGCGGACGACACTTGTGTCCCACTGACACATCTGATCACGTCACTCATCCATAGCATATCTCTGTCTTCTCAAATGCCAAATCCTGATGTTCTTGTGTTGATGTTGTGGAGGTTTCTTCACAGCTGGCTTTGCCTTTTGATAAGAACGCAGATTGTGTCTCTATTTGAAATGTAGATCTGTGTTGTTGGCGCTCGTGTTGTGACTGAAGCGTAGAGGCATTCCAGTGGTTTGCCAGCTTTCATTTATCAATGTCATTTTTATTGTGTCTGTTTTCCTCAGTAGTCTGGCTCTTGATTCACAGCCCCGCCTCCCTCTCTAGTCTCCTTTCTCTCTCCAGACAGTTAGTAAATGAAGCACAGCAGAGCCGCATCTCATGATGTTCACTGCTCCATCTACTGGACCATCTGTGTCAGTGCACTCACTTTATGTAGGCTATATAGTAGTCTGAACAGAGAGTACAAAAGCTTATTTCTGCAAAATAAAAAAAAAATATTTGATAAGACAATTGTGACTTCTTATCTCACAATTCTGACCTTTTTCTCAGAGTTTTTTTTTTTTTTCTCAGAAGTCTACATGTGCATATGGTCAGTTCAAAAATTAAAGTAAAATTCCAAGAAAAAAAAAAATCTGAATTGTAAAACTTGGAATTCAGAAGGAAAAAAACAGAATTTCTCAACAAAATCTCAGAATTTTAAGGTACGGAAATGTCAGAATTGTGAGATGAAAATTCTGAATTCTAATTAAAAAACAAACAAACAAACAAAAAACAACATCAAAATTCTGCAAAGGAAAAAACATCAGAATTATGAGATGAAAACCCAAAACTGCAAGGAAAAAAAAATAATTACAAAAAAAGTATCTGGGAAAAAAAGTCAGAATTGCACAATGTAAACTCAGAACTGCCAGAAAAAAAAAAAAAAAAAAAAAAAACAATTGGTGGGAAAAACACAGATTTGAGAGATATAAACTCAGAAATCCAAGAAAAATGTCAGAATTGTAAAACTCAGAATTCTGAGGTGGGGAAAAATAAATAAATAAATAAATAAATATTCAGAACGAAAAAAGCCCCAAAACAATAAATGTCAGAATTGTGAGATGAAAATTCTGAATTCTAATTAAAAAACAAACAAACAAACAAAAAACAACATCAAAATTCTGCAAAGGAAAAAACATCAGAATTATGAGATGAAAACCCAAAACTGCAAGGAAAAAAAAATAATTACAAAAAAAGTATCTGGGAAAAAAAGTCAGAATTGCACAATGTAAACTCAGAACTGCCAGAAAAAAAAAAAAAAAAAAAAAAAAAATTGGTGGGAAAAACACAGATTTGAGAGATATAAACTCAGAAATCCAAGAAAAATGTCAGAATTGTAAAACTCAGAATTCTGAGGTGGGGAAAAATAAATAAATAAATAAATAAATATTCAGAACGAAAAAAGCCCCAAAACAAATAAATGTCAGAATTGTGAGATGAAAATTCTGAATTCTGATTAAAAAAAAAGGAAAGAATTCTGTAAGGGAAAAAACATCAGAATTATGAGATGAAAACCCAGAACTGCAAAAAAACAAAAAAAAACAAAAAAAATTACAAAAAAAAATAACTGGGAGATAATCGCAAGGAAAAAAAACTCCTCGCGGTTGCACAACACAAAACGCCAAAATTCAAATGGCAGAATTTCGATGAAAATTCAGATTTCTGAAAAAAAAAGCCAGAATTGTACAATGTAAACTCAGAACTGCACGAAACAAAATGCTGAAAACAAATCAGATTTGTGAGATATAAATTCAGAAATCCAAGGAAAAATATTTAAGAATGGTAAAACACTGAATTTTTTTTCTAAAAAATTTGAATTCTAAAGGAAAACAAAATGTCAGAATTGTGAGATGAAAATTCCAAATTCTGTGAAAAAAGTAAGAATTGTGCAATGTAAACTCAGAACTGCAAGAAAAAAGTCGGAATTCCAAGATGTATTTTCAGAAAATGGTGAAAAAACAAAATCTGAATTGTAAGATGAAAATTCAGAATTCAGAAAGAAAAAAAGACTGAATTTCTCAACAAAAAAGTGTCAGAACTATAGGATGAAAATTCTGAATTCTGAGAAAAAAAAAAAAACAACTTATGCAGGGGAAAAAATTCTAAATCATGAGAATTGAAAGTAAAAAAAATAAATAATTCTGAGACAAAAACTCAGAATTGCATGACATAAACTCTCTTCTGACATAAAATTTCTGAGGAAAAAAAAAAAAAATAGGCAGAATCATGAGATAAAAATGACTGAGAATTCTAAGGAAAACAAAGAGTCAGAATTATGTGATGAAAACTCAGAAATGCAAAAAAAGTCAGAATTCCAAGATGTATTTTCAGAAATCGGTGAAAAAAACAAATGTGAGATATAAACTCTAGAAAAAGCCAGAATCACAAGATTTGAACAGAGAATTCTTAGAAATAAGTCTACATTTAAACTCAGAATGGCAAGAAAAAAAGTCAGAGTGAGATGTAAAAGATGTTATATCTCTTGAAATTGCATTTATTTAAAATAAGTAAAGAAGTTTTAAATTAAGCTAAATGGGATAAAAATCAAGATTCTTCTTTAATTTACACATCGTCACCTTAGAATTATAAGGTTCTATCTGACATTTTCGTCAAACTTGAGTTATTCACATATTCTTGTTCTGTGACAACGTATTTACATTATGTGATGTTTCTTTTGTAAGCTGTGTACATTTTGGGCCTCTTTTTGGAAAACAAAAATGGTTCTATCTACAGAAGGATGGAGCGCAATGGAACGCAAATATGGAACGCAAAAACTTTGAAGCTCAACATCTCAAAAGTGCTCAGAAAATAGACAGAACCTTATAATTCTAAAGCGACAACATGGCAACAACAGTTTTTTGTCTTTGAAAAACTAGGATTCTTGCATGTACGAAGGAAGCTTCATTTCAAAACCTTTTAATTTTAATAGTCCTTTTTTTCCATTACACTGTTCCTTTGTGAAGGTTGCTCATAATGTGTTAAAGTCCACCCAAACTTGTCTGACATTCTTTCTTCAGAGGAATACAAAATGATTCAGTGATTCAATTCATAAAACAAAACGAGAGAGAATATTTGATATGGACATTCACAGATGTATTTTATTTGTGACTTTAATAGTTGAGATTGGTGTTAAAATGTGTCTGTATTTACAATGATAATGGAGAGCATTTATATTAATCATTTTAACGGAGAGTAACTCGTACACAAAACAGCAGATAAACATTCAGAATAATCTTTCCAAATAAATTACAAACTTAAAAAAAAGTGCAAAACTGTGCATTGTTAAAAAAAAACAAAAAAAAAAAACAAAAAAAAAACCCACAAATATTCCCTTCGTTAAAAAAATATAAATATATATATATATATGGCACTAATGACACACAAACCAAATGCATCTCAGCTTACAGTTAGACCCAATAAATTAAAATATTAAAATAAAACAGCATTTCAAGTACTTCAAATCCCACATCTCATTAAATATCCCCAAAACGACAGCAGTAAACTCAATGTATGTTAAAAAACTACACCAAAAAGGCATTCTGGGTAAGAAACAATTACATCAAAGCAAAACCGCCGCCCTCTTCAGCACAAAAACAGCGAATCTAATCAGATTCTCTCATTTTCAGAGCACCAGATGAAGTCACGCATGAGCGGATCTGATATTAAATTGCCACAAGCTTAAAGTCAATAAATAAACTACACCAAGAGCTCATAAACAACATACATTAATCAGAATGATCCGTTGGAAACGTTCCCGTTCAGTCCTGGTATCCGGTCCCTAATGTTTATGCTTTCTAAATAACTAGTAATTAATCTAACTAAGCATTAATAGACAGATATCAGCTCGGTATCGACCGAAAACAAACAGAAGACACTCAAAGCATCTCTTTGAGTCAGCACTGTGATTCCCTGATGGACTGACCCGAGTGTCAATATGCAGAGAAAAGCTCTCAAGACGCCCAAGGCTTCTCAAACATCAGTGTGCGTGTGCGTGTGTGTGAGTGTGTGTGTGTGTGTGTGTGTGTGTGACGGCCTTGAAAGGAGCAAATGCACCAGGGACAGGTACGATACACCGTCCACATTAATATTAATGATAAAATAAACCTGCAAGCTATGCTTCCTGTTAAACACACACACACACACTCGCTCGCTCGCTCGTGTGGAGAAACGTTTGAAACAAAGCACTGGCTAGAGAAGAAAGAGCGCTATTATCATCTATATGACACTCCTCTTCCAACAAAGCAATAATATCCTAACATGCACACGAAACATAAGCAATATATAATATAGACGCAGAATATTCTCAAAAAACGAGATAAAAGCATAAAACTATGAAATACACAGTTGCAACCATATGAATGCATATGAATGGAATGAAAAGTATAAGGCAAAATCTCAAGAAATTAGTCAAAAAAAAAAATGTGCAGGTCGTATTTCAAAATGAATGAGAAACAATATTTTTGCATGTAAGAAAAAATTTTGTAGCATAATTTCTATTCTAAAATGTATTTATATGTCACGGTATAGTTTATTAAACGAAAGTAATATTTGTTGCTTTGTGACATTATTTTGATGACAAAAAAAAAAAATGTTTTCCCTCAAATTATTTATATGTCATGTATTTATTGTACTTTCAGCTTGAATCTGCATCTTAAAAGTAAGCAGATTTAACATGAAAATTAGCTTTAACTGTAATAATTACTTTTAAATTATTTACTTGTCATGAAAATAATCTCACAAAGCAAAACGTGGTAACAGTCCTAAAAAGGATTTATTTTCTTCAAGCAAAATAGAATTATCTTGCCTTTGATTTTAGGGTTAAATGTCAACTGAAAGGGTTAAATATTAACCTAAAATAAAAGAGAAACAAACAATATTGTTTGGCATGTAAGAAAACAAAGCCTATTTTTTGTTGCATTGTGACATTATTTTAATGACAAAAAAATACATTTTCTCAAATTATTTCTGTCATGTATTTATTGTACTTGAATCCACTTGAGCTTGAATCTGCATCTTAAATGCAAGATGATTTAAAATGAAAATTAACTTTAACTGTAATACAGTAGTATTAATTACTATTAAATTATTTAATTGTCATGAAAATAATCTTACAAAGTAAAACTTCACAACAGTGCTAAAAAGGGTTTATTTTCTTCAAGCAAAAAATAATTTATTTTTTTAATTCGATTTTAGGGTTAAATGCCACCTGTAAATGTGAAGATCATGTATAACCTAAAATAAAAGAGAAACAAACAATATTGTTTTGCATATAAGAAAAAGAAGCTTATTTTTGTTGCATTGTGACATTTTTTTATGACAAATTTTTTCTCAAAGTGTATTTGCAAAAATTTGCATTTTTAAATTTACGCAGATTAAACTGAAAAATAATTCCAGTAGCTTTTACTGTAGTACAGTATTACAAATTATACTACAAAAAAGACATTTTAATCATAATGAAAATAATCTCACAAAGCAAAACATTATAATGTTCCTAAAACATGATTAATTTTCTTTAAGCATTTTTTTTTGTTTCATTTGTTTGTTTTAATTTTATGGCGAAACGTGACCTGGACATTTTGTTCTGAGATTCACCAAAGCACCTGAAAAATAATGCTGGAAAAGTGTGTTTTCATTTATGTTTGTGTGCTGTAACTCTCTAAACCTGTCAAGAAAATGTGCAGGTCATATTTCAACCTAAAATAAAATGCTGAACATCATAACCGTAATAAAAAGTCTCCATTTTCTTTAAGCAAAATATAATTTCTCAATTTTTGTTTTCGGGGTAAACTATGACCTGGACATTAGGTTTTGAGATATACCTGAAATATAAAGTTGTTTTCCAGTTTCAATTTTCCTGTGTTATTTTGTGTGCTGTAACTCCTCCACGCCTCTAGAGGGCGCAGTTCCCTTTAGCTGGTCTAGTGCATCAAGTCCTGATCACAAATCTGAAATGCTCATGAATATGCAAACACATTAAAACGCATTAAAAAGCTGCATGCTGAGATCGGCTCTATCAGTGCAGCTACAACAGTTTACCTGTATACAAAAAAACAAACAAACTAACAAAGAAGTGCGTGTTCCTTCCTCTCCCGTGTGTCAGAGAAATGCCGTTACCCAGAATCCCCTTCACAAACACAGTGTGTCTAGTTGAAGCAGCAGAAGAGCGAGCATGTGGACTGCTCTGGGCTGCGGAAGTTTCCGGAGGTCGGTGTGTCGGTGCATTCGGCGATGAAGCAGTGTAGTTCGGACACATGCGGCACGTCCTGGGTTTGTTGCTGAACACAAAACACAAACACATACACAGAGAGAAAACTGATCAAATACAGCGGCATTTACATTTCTTACAGGTGTTTTTTTTTTTTTTTAATGATTTCTTCTAGCTGGACATGTTTCTGCCTGTTTCTGCTATTAAAAAATAAATAAATAAAAAAAATAACTCTAAATTTTGACCTTTTTTCCCCAGAATTGAATTTAAATGTCACAATTTTGACTTTTCTCTCAGAATTGTGGATTTAAAATTCACAATTCAGATTTTTTTTTTCTTAGAATTGGAATTTACAGCTCACATTTGTGTTTTTTGATTCCACTATGGAATAAAAACAAAACAAGGTAATTGAGACAATTCAGCCTTTTTGCTCACAATTGCATGTTTATGTGCTACAATTCAGACTTTTCTTCTCAGAAAGTTTATATCTTGCAAATTTTAAGTTTCTGACAAAAATCAGAAGTGAAATAAAAACAGTATAAATTTACATCTTTCAGATTTTTTCTTAGAATTCCGAGTTTACATCTCACAATTTTGACTTTTTTCTCAGAATTCTGGACTCACCGTGTGCAATTCTAAATTTACAGCTCGCAATTCTGTTTTTTTTTTTTTTTGTTTGTTTGTTTGTTTTTGGCAAAATCTGACTTTTTTTTTTTTTTGAGATAAACAATTCTGACTTTACGTCAGTTTATATCTCAGAAATATATTTTTTGATTCTGCTATGGAATAAAAAAATGAAACAAGGTAAATAAGACAATTCTGACTTTTTTCTCACAATTGCACATTTATGTCTCACAATTCAGACTTTTCTTCTCAGAAAGTTTGTATCTTGAAGTTTTGAATTTATTCAGAATTGTGAAATATAAACAATTCCAAGTTTACATCTCAGTTTATATCTTGCCATTCAGATTTTTTTCTTAGAATTCTGAGTTTACATTTAAGTTGTTAATAATGGTAGATGCAAAATTTTATCTCACAATTCTGACTTTTTTCTTGCATTTTGTGAGTTTGTAGCTTACAATCTGGACTTTTATTCTCAGAATTGCTAGTTTATGTCTTGCAGTGTTTGTTGTATCTGGCATATTCCAAGTTTTACTCTCAAAAGTATGAATTGTAGGTAAATGTATTATTTGAATAAATATTTGGATTAAGTTTCATTTAAGTTTAAGGAAAACTTTCATTAAACAACCCAAATGAAAATTAGAAATATTTACTAAAAGTATATGGGTTGGTTTAACAGAGAGGGCTTAGACTAAGCTAGGATTAGGCCATAATTCGATCAGGACACTAAAGTAATTTTTATAAACATGCCATAGAAAAAAACATTACTGGTGTACATCTTGAGACAAAACAAGGGCACTGACATATTTCAAGATTAATCAGTGCAAGATTCTTTCAGTTAAAACAGCACAGACTTACATTTTAGCCTGGGACTAGGCTTAAGCCTTGTTTGTGAAACCGAGGGAATATATTTTATCTCAGTTAACAGTGTATAAGGTTTTTATCAGTTTAGTTAACGATGATAGCACTGATCTGGACTCACAGTGATGGTGTCGTAGGCTCCGGTGATGAGCGCGATGAAGAGCGACAGCACCATGTAGATGAAGAGCGAGATGAAGGTGTAGAGATAGAACTGACTGAACACCCACACCAGCGCCCCGCTCTGCTCCACCTCCGAGAACGTGGCAAACATGTCGTCTCCGTTAATGAGAGAAAACAGACACTCCGACACCGTAGACAGAGAGCGGAACTGAGATGGAGAGACAGAGATCAGAAGACGTGGACATATCAACATATATGGCTAGTGAAGAAATCTATCATACTTTAGCACTGTAATACATTAAAGTATAGCATACTTTAGCATGGTAGGGTCCCAGGACGATCCAGCCGCAGAAACAGTAGCCCATGTATATGGCAGCAGCACAGCAGCAGAATCGGATCACGTTTGGAAACGCAGCTCGTAAAGTCACAATCAGAATCTGATAACAGATCAGACGATTCACATCGTATTGTTTTTGTAATAGTCGCAGTCATATTTCTTAGAGAAAAAAAAAATAAAACAAATAAAGAAAGAAGAAATGTGAATCTCACAAAGCCTGTCAAAAATGTATTTCAAGACAAAATCAATAGAAAAATGTATTCGTTCATTCACAAAGGAAACTAAACCTATTTTTAGAGTCAATGAGAACCAAATATCCAAGGTGTTTTTACATGGTCAATTAAATTATGTAAATTCCCCCCATTTAAATATATTAAAATTATTATTATATTATTTATATTATATTATTATTATGATTCTTTACATTTATTATGAATAAATAAATAAATAAATAAATACTTTGTAAAGTTTGAGTTTGTAGACTACAGTTCCAGGTAACATCAAAGTTGCATTTGTTGTACTGAATTTAATTTATGCTGATTTGAATAAAAACAATAATACAGTAGAAAAATGACTGTATTACAGTATAAAAATAAATCAACAAGAACTACAAAAAAGCAAAACATTCAGACAGAAAACAACTAAAATGTAAACAACTTTCAATACTTGAAATAAAAGAAACTTTAATCGAAATAAAATATAAAAAATAATAACTAATTTATTTTATTTCAGCTAGTTGCCAAGGAAATATTTACCATTTTTATTTAAAATAATTATAATAATAAAAATATAATAAAAAATTAAATAATTAAATAATAAATAAAATAACTGAAGTAAAAATGTATAAAAACTATATAGACATTTAAAAAGCTAATAAAAATGACAAACACACAAATTAAATTGAAATGAAAATTGAAATCGCCTGTCATTACAATTTAAATCTTAATGAGCTTCATTTTCTTAATTCAAAACATATATATAAAAATATATAATTTCTCATTTTTTCAAATTCTGGGGTGAAATGTGACATGTGAAATAAGACATGTTCTCACAAAACTAACAACAAATCTTAGAGGAATAACCAATTATGACTTACGTTGTATTTCTGAAAGAAGCTGAAGTATCGTATCACACCAACCCACACCAGCAGAGTGGAGGTTCCCATCAAAATACTGCAGACGTCATACGACGACAGGTTCTGCAGCACAAACACAAGCACCAATCAGCTCACAGCATTTTTCAAAAGCCACGAGAGCTTCAGCATCAGTGGTAAGCGTGTGTCTCACCTTGGTCTCGATGGCGATCTTGATGAAGGAGGCGATGATGGTGAGAACGTCGCTGATGATGAGCAGCAGATACCAGCCGTTGATGAACTCCAAACGGTCGCCCCAACTCACCGACCGGCCCAGAGACTGGCGGAAATAACACACAAACTCCTGCCAATGCAGAAGAATTGTGAAATTTAGATTCTGTTACATTCTGTGTTATACACTGAATTCCGTTTTATGACTGGATTCTGTGTTTTCTGCTTCGTGTAAATCACAGACCCCTACTTACGTGCTGCAGGACGATTCCTTTGAGGATGGAACGTCCACACAACACCAGAGACAGACTGCAAACCACCGCCACCAACACATCGAACGCCACCCGCGCGTAACTGTCCCCTGAACACAAGGTGAGACAGAGACACCTTCAGCTTCAGCAGGATTACAGACAGACAGAATTGAGCTTTCACCGTCGTCTCACCGTGTCCTGACACATTGGGGTCTCTGCATTCTTTAATGGATGCCTCGTTGAGCAAACTGAGCTTTACTTTTCCACTGTGAGCCTTGTTATCAAACAGGATCTGAAACACAGGTTATTTTACATAAAAATCTCATTTCATAATATTCTAATACATTGTTCAAAAGTTTGAGGTCAAGTGTTTCAAGGCTACACTTATTTCTTCAAAAATAACACACAACTGTTTTCGACATGGATAATAATCAGAAATGTTTCTTGAGCAGCAAATCAGAATATTTAAATGATTTCTGAAGGATCATGTGAAACTGAAGACTGGAGGAATGATGCTGAAAATTCAGATTTGATCACAGGTATAAATTTTAAAATATATTCACATAGAAAACAGTTGTTTAAATTTTAATAATATATCACACTTTTTACTTTATTTTTGAACAAGTCAATGCAGCCCTGTTTGAATTCTTTCAAAAGCATAAAAAAAATTTTGAATGACAATTTAATGTAACTTTATAATATGTTATTTGATTTTGCAAACTGAGTTTAGTGTGCCATGAAATCTGCGCGTACGATGATGGAGAAGGTGTAACAGTCGGGAATTTCATTATTGATAATCGTCTGGATGTTTATCGCCTTCAGCTGAAACTGGATAGTCACATTAATCAACCTGAGAAGAGACAGAAAAACGCTCAGAAAGGAAGTTGAGCAAACATTATGCAAAAAACAGTACAGATCAACGATTTAGAACAGTGTGTGTGTGTGTTACTGAACTACGCTTACTCTGGCAACAAAATTGGCTCCAAAATTGAGCTAAACCCCCTTTTCGAGGGACGATTTGAAGTTAAAAGCTGATAAAAAAGTAAATAATGTTCTGTTTGTGCTGATGTGTGATTATTATATTTCCTATATAAACAACAGAAGTGTTTAGTATGACCTTATTTGTGACCCAGCACCACAAAACCAGTAATATGTGTCAATTTTTTGTCTCAATATGTCATCTTTTTTATGTCTGATATTTTGGCTGAGAAAATGTGGAATCTGAGGGTGCAAAAAAATCAAAATCACCTTTAAAGTTGTACAAATTAAGTTGTTAGCAATGCATATTACTAACCAAAAATTATAATTTTACGGTAAGAAGTTTACAAAATATCTTCATGTAACTAGATCTTTACTTAATATCCTAATACTTTTTGCCATAATAGAAAAACATCAAACATTTTGACCCATGCAATGTATTTTTGACTATTTTTACAAATATACCCATGCTACACAAGACTGGGTTTGTGGTCCAGGGTCACATTTAGATAAATAAATAAAATAAAATGAAATAAAATAATGTCTCACTTTTGAAAATTGAGGGTGATGTTCCCATAGCGGTTTTGGGGATGATTCGAGGGGTCTGGTGGTGGATTCACTCCGATACATTCTAAACCAACACACAAAAACAGAAACGTGCAAAATAAAAGGTCTCTGATTAAAAACAGCTCAATTATAATCACTGATGATTCAAACAGCAGCAGCTTTGTGTTGCCAGGCAACGGTACAATCAAAACAGAGATTCTGTGGAATTTAGAATCTTTCAAATTTAAGTTTGTTGAACAGAAAATCTTTTGCTGGTTGTTCAGGATACATCTGCTCTGAACCCTACTGAGACAATCTGTTCATCTGTGGGAATCACTTCAGAGCACCACTATTCCAGCGTATTTATTCTGCTCTCTCAGATGGATTGGCTTGATTATAGTTATTATAGATGATTATAAGGCAGCATCACATGTATCCTTTGTGGAGAAGACAATCCCAGAATCCATTTAATTGAATTTAACCAGTGTAGTGCACAAGTCTAGAGAAATGATGATGAAAGACATGCTAAGGTCAGCATGAAATGGATGTTTAAGCAACTCCACTACTGTATTGTGATGCATTTTAAAGTGAAATGACTGTTGAACATTTTCTCCATTGTTTAGAAAGGGGAACTGAAAAAGAAAAATAGAATTTTATGCTGAAAACAAGAAAAAACCTAAAAACCTATAAACAACAACAACAACAACAATAATAATTCAAATAAATATTATTATTTTAAACAATATTTTTGTTTTAAGCATAAACTCACTTAATTTCAATACATTTTAAATAGACCTGGGCAATGATGGCAATTAATTAACATCCAAAATAAGTTTTTGTGTACATATTTATATATTATATGTACCTATTTTCAAAATATATACTGTATGTGAGTGTCTTTATATATATATATATTTAATAAATATGCACAGTACACACACATATATTATGTACAAAAAAAAAACTTTTATTTTGGATGCGATTAATTGTGATTAATTTTCCCCCAGCACTAATTTTAAAGAAAACCAGGACTTAATATTTTCTTAATCAAGAAATGTGTTTATCCTTAATACAAGAAAACAAATGTTTGTAAGACAAGTATTATGAATTATAAAATAATAAAATTAACAATCGCCTATTATTTAAAAATTAAAAATAAAATAAAATGATAAATAATTTAAAATAAAATAATATTTTTCCTTCGAATTAGGTTTATTTTTCTTACCCCACTGACAGTTTTTTTTTTAAAGCCTAAACTTATTTATTAATTCGTTTGACCAATTTAAAACAAAACAAACAAACAAACAAACAAACAAACAAACAAATATCTTGATATCTTAACTCATTTTGCTTCTCATCTTGATTTAAGAATAACTTTTAGATATTTCCACTTGAAAACAAGACAAAAATACCAAGTAAGCAAATCATTATTTGCATTGAGCCAGATCTGGATGCAACTGGCATATCACATATTACATACATATAAATAAATAAATAAATATATAAATAAACACACATATCTGTCATTTACAATATAACAAGTAATATGCATTAGGAAAACTAGTGTAAAATTCTGATTTCTTTAATAAATAAACATTCCTTCCAATGATGAAATGCATCAACCAAAATATCTCAGTGTAATTAATAATGTACTACTTTCTCTAATATTTGTGCATCTTGCATATTTATGCCTTGTGTTGTGCCTAGCAACATGCCAACATCAATCTTAAAATGCATAAACAACAGACAGCATGACGACTCTCTGTTTTAAAATCAGAATTATTGATTTGTGTGATATACAAAAATAGATTTTCTGCCCACCAGTGACGACATGAGGGTCGATGTCAAACGTGTCGTTAACTGGGTCGATTGTGCCTTTCTTATAGTAGTGCTGGCACAGATAGAGGGCGCTGTCGTTTAGAGCCGAACCTCGAACGTACGCATACCTGCCGACCGACGTCTGCGGCAGAGCCAGATACTGACAGACAGACAGAAACACAGAGAGAGAGACAGGTGAACTACTGCTGGCATACCATTTCTGCAATGTACAATGCTGGCGATATAACTTTGTTTGTAAACTAAATTGTAGTCCATTACTGATTACAAAACACATGACAAAAATTTTAGTTTGAAATGTAATCTATTGGATTACACATATAAGGTAATGTATTCGGATTGCTTTTTTTGATTACTTTTAGATTACTTTTGATGTAACTTATAAGAAAATCTATTCTATTTTTAATAAAATCATGAAGTGCATTACATCAAGGTTTTCGAAACTGGGGTTCAGAAAAAAGTAACTGTAACTGTAAAAGTAAAAGTATCTGTAATCTGATTGTGAGCAATTTAAAATGTAATATTCTCTAATTACAAGTACTCCGTTTTTTTAAATCTGATTATGCAATTCAGATTACATGCAATCAGTTACTACCCAGTACAGTATGTATTCTAGGCATAGTATGTGAATTTATTGTATGCATGAACTACATGCTAAAATGTGCAGTATAAAACAGAGAAAACTGTCTGAGATACTATATTCCATACTGTTTGGTGTGATATCCGTGTAAACTGTAGGCAGTTTTCAGTATAAACTATACAGTATGCATTACGCTAGTATTCCAGTCTGAGCATAAAGAACAGAAAACAGCACTGAATTGAGAATATGATCCTAAAATAAACAGATCGTTGGCTAAACGTGATAATTGCAAATTGTTTGCTGCATTAATAATCACTTTCTTTGTTGCTGTTCAGAGTTTCGACATGAAGGTCAGTGTTTCAACATTTATCTGATGTGCTAATGTTGTTCACATCCTCTGTTTAGCCAACAATTACTGAAACAACGACTGCAGCAATCAGTATAACGTCTTTAGTTACTTAAAGTAATTTGATTAATCCAAATATTTATTAGACTACATTAGCATTCAACAGTTTGGAGTGCTAATGGAGTTTAATGTTGTAGAAGAAAGTCTCTTCTGCTCACCAAGGCTGCATTAATTTGACTAAAAATACAGTGAAAATAGTTAAATATTATTACAATTTAAAATAACTGTTTTCTATGTGAATATATTTTAAAATGTAATTTACTCCTGTGACCAAAGCCAAATTTTCAGCATCATTACTCGAGTCTTCAGTATCACATGATCTTTCAGAAATAATTCTAATATGCCAATTTTCTGCTCAAGAAACATTTCTGATTATTAACAATAATGAAAAGTTATGCTGCCCAATATTTTTGTGAAAACTATGCTACATTTAATTTTCAGGTTTGTCGTATGAAAAGAAAGTTTAAACGAACTGAAATAGAATCTCTTGTAACATTACAAATGTCTTTAATGTCACTGCTGATCCATTTATTGCATCATAAATAAATAAATGCAAATCTGTGGGCCAGTACCTGCTCTATGGCGTACTTGATGTGATCATAGACGTCTTTCTGCGTGTGGATACACAGCGGCTCCTCCGACCCATCCGCATACCCTCTGAGGAACAGATGCTTGAAGGAGTCTGTGTTCTCCTCCTTAAACGCCACCACCATCTGATTACTGAGACCAAACAACACCAGCTGACACAAACAGAGACAGAGAGAGCCATTAATACATGCAAAAGCCTGTGAAAAATAAGAATTTGATTACCTATGTCACTACAGAAACATGCTATAGGAATTTTACTACAGTAAAACAGTAACATTGCTAAAGAAGCAATAATGTAATAAATATCAGGGTTGATATTATAGGTTGGAAGCTGATCTCAGTGGTTAAATGTACCTGTACAGTGACTATGATGATCTTGAGCAGCTGAAGGGCCAGTTTGAAGGGTTTTCGGCCTTTAGCGTGGTATTTATCACACGGGCTCATGAAAAAGTACTTCAGCTTCCTCCTCAGGGCTTCCTCCTCTTCCTCAACCCGCGAACGTGACCCCGACATGCTCACGTCCAGGGTGGGACGACTGCCGTGACATCCGCCGTTCAGGTCGCCTGAGCCGTATCCCATCACGGGGGTCAGCAGACGGTCCGTCTCTGAAGAGACACATACAGATGAATGGGTGAACTACTGGTTAAACATCTGGGCTGGCAGCATAAAAATGGAGGTTTGAATCCCATCAACTTTAAAAAGTTACAACTTGAAAAATTACAGTGGTGACCTTCATTTTTGCCTCTTTAATATAGTTACTATGTGTACTTTTACTACGGTATTTTGACGAAAGGACTGTTACCATGGCGATATCAATAAAAATATTTACAGGACAAGTGCTAAATCTGGAACAACGAAATGTAGAACTTTTATTTATGCGGTTTACATGGATATTTATTGTCTAGCAGTATTAAATATGGTTTTATCAAGCACTATTATTATAATCATGTGATACTAAGACTAAATAGGTTAATTCAATTGTTTGATAGTCATGGATATTAAATGTTTGGATTATAAATGAACCTGCTGCTTAATTCTGACAATCAGGCTAGTGTTATATAGGATAGAGCTGATAATTAAAAACACTTACATAAATGAATATTTCAAAAGACACAAACCTGTCGTCAAAGTTTTAGTCGTTTAACTGAACTATAAACAAAATAACGCCGTATAATTAATAATAATTATATCAAACCTGTGGCCCCTTGAGCTGAAGGTCTAGAGAAAGAGCTCGCCATATTACGACCATCGATGAGCAAAAACCGATATTGATAGATAAATCACGATATTATGATCGATGGGTTGAGAAAATAAACACAGACCCGTATGAAGTGCATCACTGCAGTCTGAACTCGAGCAGAAAACAACACAAACATAAGACGCTTTGACATAAGCGCGCTGTCAAAATAAAAGTCCCACACCAGTCGTTGTATGAGTATAAAATTACAGTGTATCTTTATATAGAGATAATCTAAACTCGTCCCATTTTATTTTGAAAACGTTCATAAGGAGTTTGTGTTGAATTGAGGAGAAACGATGTCAGTTTCACTGGTTGACTTTTCAATGTGTAATTGTTCGGGACTTTTATTGTATACAATTACACAGACGAATGTAACCATACAGTCAAGATTGAGGAAAAACCATAGCCTATGTAATATTACAATATTTTAAGATTCTATGAAAGTCAATCCTATATTTAAAAAATAATAATAAAATAAAAAATTTTGAAATTTGTAAGGATTTTGTAACGTTCCCATGAGTTATTTCTGAATGTTCTTTAAATGTTCAAAATGTCCAGCTTTCAAATGTTTTAAACATTTTTCTTTAGTTATGCAAACATTACAGGAACGTTCAATTTGATACTTTTCAAACATTATGGAAACAAGGGAGAAATGTTCCATGAGGGATGTGTACATGCTTAAATTTCGAGAACTTTATTGAAGAACATGTCACTTTGAACAAATGTTCTAATAACGTTTATGGAACCCTCATAACCTAAACTTTTTTCAGAAATGTGTTGTCTGTACTAAATAAAAATAACATGCATTTTGTATGATCCCTCTTATTTTGGTAAAATAATTAACAATTTGGAAATTCTGTAAGATATATGTAAACTTTTGACCTCAACTGTATATCTGATTAGTTAGAAATAATAATGCAGGGGTGGTTGGACCCCACTGTATTTTTAGCCATGCATAACTAAAGAAAACACTAAAAAGATAAAAAGTAGTTTTAATGTCCATTTTAATGTTAATACGTTCATATGTTATGGCCAAACATACCAGAAAATACTTTGAATGAACAGAAACAGGAAATACCTCACTTATAAACTGACAGTTAAAAACATTTGATTATAAACGTCACAAATGCACAACATTTTGATCACAGTATTTAGTGCTCTCAATAAAATCATCATTCACACAGCACTGACAGCTGACAGTACAGCTGTCGTTCTAGTAAGACCCAGAATCATCTGAACATTTATTAAACATGATTAACTGCTGTGTGCAAAAATCCATCCCAAAACACCCAGTTTCTATCTTCCATCCAGTTGCTTATCTCTAGCGATGACAGCTTCATCAAACTTGATCATAAGTGTGGTTCCCTTGTGCCAGTGCGCCGTGACTTTAGCCGGGAAGCCGCTGTGAGTGAGAATGGCCTCCACGATTCCTGCCGTGAATGCGGCGCAGTTCAGTGTGCTGTTCTCTTTAGGCACAGAAATAAAGGCATTTATCACAGGCTCTTTCTCAATGATGTAGTAGGTTTTGTCGTCATCATTGGCCTGTTCCAGTTTATCCGCTTCCTTCCCGAACAGAGTCTTCCAGACAGACACCTGAAACAATGGAGAGATTTAATGTACAGAAAGGGATCTGAATATTGTAGTGTATGTAAAGACACAGATAGATAGATAGATAGATATATAGATAGATAGATAGACAGATAGATAGATAGATAGAACGACAGAATGAAAGAATGATAGAACGACAGATAGATAGATAAATAGATAGATAGATAGATAGATAGATAGATAGAGACAGAATGACAGAATGATAGATGGAACGATAGATGGAATGATAGTTAGATAGATAGAACAACAGAATGAAAGAATGATAGAACGACAGATAGATAGATAGATAGAACGACAGATAGATAGATAGATAGATAGATAGATAGATAGAAGGAACGACAGAATGAAAGAATGATAGAACGACAGATAGATAGATAGATGGACGGAACGATAGAATGAAAGAATGATAGAACGACAGAATGACAGAACGATAGATGGAACATAGAACGATAGATAGATAGATAGATAGATAGATAGATAGATAGATAGATAGATAGATAAAGGGTATTTACTCTGGTAAACATGCAACATGCGCACTGACAGTTCTTGTGGATTGTACCTTGATGAACAGCAGTATATTGAGGACTTTGGTTTCTCTTTTGCCGTTCTTTTCTCGCAGCACCAGCACGTCCAGCATGCGGGCTCCGACTCTCTGTCCCATGTCCGCCAGCCGCGCCTGCAGCTCGGACACCGAGTACACGCGGCTCTGGCAGTACTGCACCATCTCCGAGAAGAGCAGCGCAAACGCGCTCAGGCTCACCTCTGTCTTTGGTCGCGTCAGAGCGCGCTCCAAAATCGCGGATTTACCTTTAGTGAAGCGAATATCCATCATTCACACCTGACACAACCGACGCGTAGCAGTCGTGTAACTTTAGTAATTTAAAGAAACGGGTTAACTGTAAACATACAGATATGAACGAGTCGCCTACAATTATTTTTTTCTCATGTCACTCATTATAATTCCCTTTACCATAAATATAGTAAATCATACTAAAAGCAACATCTTGTTGACGTCTATAGTGTTTCTTCTTCTTCTGTTAAACGAAAACAGTGTAAAAAGCTCACAGCGACACCATGTGTCCAGAAAAACTTATTCAGAGTGGGTTAGCTCATGAAAATTAATTAGCTCAAAGGGTCGGTCCTTAATTAATATTAATAAGCCTTCCATACATGGCAGGATCAATTTCAGGCACTTGTTCACTGGCAATACTGAAGAGCTCAGATGCAAAAGCCTCTAAATCCATCTGACGTGTTTCTTTAAAATGAGCATTTCTTTCTGGCTGCTTTGTATAGGTTTCTATATAAGTACTGGCACTTCTGATTGGGCTGAGGCTGGAATTTAGCGAGTTTGAAGTAAAAGTATTTGATGGACGTATACTATGTGCCAGGAGCATTCACTCAGTATCATTATCTCATTTTTGACCGAGATGGCTTTTAGCTGTTTTGCATCTAAACTCTTCATATGTAAAATGGTCGCCCTAAGGCACTTTGAAGTTAAAAAATAAAGGAGGTATTTAAATAGTAATGAATTCGCCAGCGCTCTTGAGTCCTACTGGGTGGACGTCACGTTGCGTAATTAATATTAATAAGCCAGGCTTTTATACGCATGTCTTTCCGTTCCGACCTACAGCTGGCGTTTCATTTCATTACACGGAAACGAGGTGAGAAGGCTGTGCAGCGTTGGAGTTTCTCGATAAAATTGATTTAAGGTATTCAGATTGTTTTCATCATGTTGTTTACCGTGGAAATATGTTGTCTGGTCTTGAAACAGTGCAGAGTTAGAGAAATGTCGTTCTTAAGTTCTTGAGTTACCACGTGTTTACCACGAGGACATAGCGGAGTCCGTTAAACGCATATCATTTTATGTTTAAGAAGATGACTGTAATATAACACAATGAATTTGTAATGAAAGGCTGGAACTTTGTAAAGAAATTTGTACTTTGAAAATCTCCAATTGAATGTTAATAGACATCATAATATCTGCATGCTGACGTGGTTAGCGTCGGTGTGAAGCTGATTTGTCTTGAATGTGCACGCAACTGGAACCCCGCGTTGCTTGTCGTACATTGTGGGGCGCATAATGTGTGCTACAGTAAAGCAGGGTCTCTGTTCTCTTCTCTGTATTCATAAGAGCTGAGATGACAAAGATCCCGCTACAGTTTCATTCTAGAGCTTCAGTGCAGCGTTTCAGATGAGTAGATGTAAGGCATGTGATCACTGCAGACTATTTCATGCATTTATTTCTGTTGAATTGCAGGATGATGCTGAACAGATGGGAACACAGAAACTCCATACACTGACAATCAACACCATAAGATGATGTGTGTTTATCACTGTGACTTAAAGGAACACTACACTTTTTTTTTTTTTTTTCTTTTTTTCTTTTTTTTTTAAATAGGCTCATTTTCCAACTCCCCTGGAGTTATACAGATGTGTTTTACCGTTTTTAAATCTATTCAGCCGATCACCGGGTCTGGCGGTAGGACTTTTAGCATAGCTTAGCATAAATCATTGAATCCGATTAGACCATTAGCATCTCACTATAAAATAACTAAAGAGTTTCAATATTTTTCCTATTTGAAACATGACTCTTCTTTAGTCTCTTCAGCCAGACCCAGCGATCGGCTGAATGGATTCAAAAATGGTAAAACACAAATGTATAACTCTAGGGGAGTTGGAAAATGAACCTATTTTCTAAAAAAGTGGAGTGTTCCTTTTAAGCATGTGAAGAAATCATTTTGACAGATTTGACTGTGGCAGACCCTGGAGCAACTCGGAGCTTCTAACACATCAGCAAATAAATAGCAATCAAACACTTGCAAATAAACTGTCTTCAGTCAGTTTATTATATGTTTTGTCTTTCATTGTTTTGTTTTTTTTTGTGCTTGGTTTGAGATTTTATAGCAGATTTAAAAGTTTAATGCAAGTTAATTTAGAAAGGATTTCTTCAACTAAATGCAGTTCAATGTTCTTGGACCCATTTTAAAACACCCATGTGGTCAAACTCCACCCATCTAAAAAAAGACAGGAAGTATGCTAGACAAAGTCCCTTTCAATGAAAGTCTGTTAATTTGGTGGCCATATTTGTAAGGCCTGCAGGCAGCTCATCCAAGATGAAGTCCTATCTGAATGAATGGGGAAAATCAAAAACTGCTCACTGAATTTACAATTAAATTACATATTTAAAATCAGCAACAAAATCTAAAATGAACTGCCCCATGAATGTTGTTTCATATGCTCACATAGCGTTTGAAAAGCTTATTTTTCTAGCGCTGGACTGCGCATGCGCATTGGCGGTCCGGCCTCAGGTTTCTATGGGAACTGGCACTTCTAACGGCCGTTGCAGTGACGCAATGTCTTTACCCATCAGCGATTGGCTCTTTCATTTAGAAGGCGGGACTATTCCGCCATATTGCGCGTTGCAGTTTTTCCCATTTATAATTGCAGGAGTGAACAGTCTACCCTGTTAAATAGTTATTGAACGGTTCGAACTGGATATGGAAAATTTTTGTGGTGTTGTTAAATAATCTGTGATTCATCTTTTCTTTCAATGTGTACACTCAAGATTATTTTGGGTAGATGTCTCTTCATTTCTAGGATGTTTGGAGCATTAATACAAATAGAAAGGTATGATGTTATATTTTTCTTTGTACAAGATACCATTGATTCTAAAAATACAATTTATTTTCTTACGTAATTAATTATTTTACTTGGAAAGTATCACATTCATGTAAAGAAATGGTCTAAATGGTCTAAGCTGAATTGTGAACATTTTATTAAAGAAATCAAACAATATGGTTCTACTTTGCAAATATGAGAAACAGAAAAGCTAAAAAGACCTATGAAGCCCTATGTCGTTTTAATTTGGTTAACTTTGTAATTCTTTTTTCCTGTAGCATAGATCTTTCTTTTACCCATATACATGCACTTGTTTTTTTGTTTGTTTGTTTGTTTGTTTTCTTTTTTTTCTCCTCTGTATACCCTTTTTCAATTTCTTCTGTTACTGTTGTGAGAGATTTGTATTAATATGTACATAATTGCAGTATATATAAAGAGTCAACGGTCTTTGATGCTAGAGATTTTTCAAGTTTGATCCACGTTCCTTACCAGCAGGTGGTGGTAATGCACCTTAAAGTTGTATGCCAACTGCCAGAAGGCAAGGCAAAGAGGATCAGAAGATGACTCTTCTTGTGTTATTTTATTTAAAAGTATGATTTATAGCTATAACAATTGTCAATAAACTGATCAACATGATGATTGTTTCTGTGTTGGATGTCTTAACATCCAACATGTGTCCTAGGTGCTTTTTTTAAATGAGCAAGTGCAGACGCCAATGAACTTGGGTGAACCAGTGAACTTCGGGTGACTTCCAAGGAGGACACCTTCATCCAGTAGGAGGGATGAGATAATGGTTATTATGAAAATGGTTCAAACTAGCTGGATTACACGGATAGAAAATATGCCCGGGAGTAAAAATGAATTGTGAGGAGAGAAATTGACGCAACTTTGATACCATTGGTCAAGAGCTGATAAAAAGTATGAAAGCTGATGCCTGGACAGAACAGATTCAGATGTGACAGGTCGTCTCAGCTTTATTGCTGTGCTCAGTAAAGTCTTATTTTGACTTTTGGAACTCTGCTTCTTGAGCTTCATTCACAAGAGGACCATCGCTCCACAACACTGAATAGGCAGCAGATCTTTTTGATTCTCATGGTTGTTCATTTTTGAAACCATCATTCAGAAAGTGAATGTAAAGTTCGCTAGAGCTCAAACCAACAGTGAAAATGGCTTCACCATCTGAAGAAGATTTTACTTGTCCTGTCAGTCTTGACACCTTCAGGGATCCTCTTATTTTATTATGTAGTCACAGTTTCTGTTCACAGTGTATTGGACAGTTCTGGAAAACCAAGGAAACCCCGGAGTGTCCCATCTGCAGGAGAAATCCTGAAAAGCTCTTCCCCCCAATAGATGTTAAAGAACTTCTGCAAGTTATTTTTGAAGCAGAGAAAGAGGCGTTCATCAGGATCTTAGAAGAACAGCAGTTTACGCAGTGAGAAACTCAAACTCCTCTGTCTGGAGGGCAAACAGCCTGCCTTTTCTTTCTTTCTTTCTTTCTTTCTTTTTCTTTCTCTCTCTTTCTTTCTTTCTTTCTTTCTTAAGTGTGCAGAGATTCACTGAAGCACATCAATCACACATTAAGACCCATCGGTGAAGTTGTTCCAGAATATAAGGTAAGATTTTTACATCTGAGGATGAAAACTTATAGAAGTTGTATATCAAAATGTACAGATTTCTCAGTGCCATTTTGCTATGTATGGAGGAGATCAACTGACACATCTCACCTCTTTCACACACAATCAAAGACATTGAGGAGATGACAAATGAACCGCTTCCTAACAATCCCAAGAGCTTTAACTATTATGTGTTCTGTGCTCAGAGGGTTTAACGCAGAAACACATTGCTGGGATGTGGAGGTTAAAAAGAGTCAGTACTAGAGACTTGGAGTAACTACAGCATCAAACCAAAGGAAGGGACATGATTTCTCTAACACTGTTGTCTGGAGTGTGCAGTTTGAACTCTTTGAACAGTTTGGTTTTCCTGTTGAACCAGATCTTGAGCGTGTGAGAGTTGATCTGGACTATGACAGAGGAACGGTGTCATTCTCTGATCCTGTAACTAACACACATCTACACACATTCACAACCACCTTCAATGACACTGTCTTTGCATTATATTTAAAGTTTTCCTCATCTCTCGTTCAACAGTGAGTAAACATTTCACCTGCACATATTTGTGCTGTGTTTTCTTTCTTTATATTAATTTATTCTTCATATATTCATAATCATTTATAATTTAAACATTCCATTTAATCATATAGCCATTAAAATTATGTTTTTAGCCATTTATATACTCATTCTATTGATTCATTAATTGATTAGTTAGTTATATTATATTATTAATGTTTATATTATTTTTCAATTGTTATTAGGGGCCAAGCACCGAAGGTGCGATGACACCTATTGTATCCGTTGGCGTTTTTATTCTTCTTCTTCTTCCGTTTCTTCCGCTCTGGAAGTCTATGGCAGCCCATAGAACCGATTGCGGGAAAGTTGTGAAATTTGGCACGCTGATAGAGGACAGTCCCAACATTAACCACAGCAAGTTTGGAGTCTCTAACTCAAGTTCTCTAGCGCCACCACTTGTCCAAATTTTCAATTATTTTATGCTAATAACTTTTGAACCGTAAGGCACAGAAAGGAAATTCTTTTTTCCTCTGAATCCTTGGCTCATGCTGAGTCGAGTGAAGTCCAAAATTCAAAAATCGTAAGGTTTAGTTTTTTTTCTCCAAATTTCTGTTCGTAAAACCTACTTTTTCGAACTTGTCCTAGACGGTTTGTCTGCTTTTCACCAAAATTGGCTCAGATCATCTTCAGACCATGCTGGCAAAAAGTTATGGAATTCAAGTTGATTAGTCGAACCGTTCTCGAATAACGTGCAAACGAATTCTACAAAAAGCACGCAAAAATGGATGTGAGGCTATATCTCCGCAACGGTTGGGCGTATTCAGACCAAACTTGGTGTGTATCATAACAAGCATGACCTGAGGCTACCTGCAGTGTTTTGGTACAGTGCCACCTACTGGTCAGGAGATATGAAAAATAACTCAGGCTGTATCTCTGTAAAGCTTTGACATAATGACACCAAACTTTGTGTGTCATTGTCACCTCACACAGAACACGTCACATCAATTTTAAAACAGCACCACCTATTGGTCAAGAGTGATAAGCCATTAAATTGTATTACTAGTGGTTGTATTTATGGTTTTTCAGCCATTTTAACTTATATCATTCTAAAATGGCTTAAATTACTCATTGCTGAAGTCGGTCTGTTGCTCCTTGCCGTGCTTAGCTCTGCATTCTGCCTCTTTTGTGCTTGGCCCCGCAATTGCTGCTTGCAGCTATATTTTAGTCTTATGACTGCATGTTTCAAGGGCTGTTTGTCTTCATGAATATGAGATAAGAGGGAATGTTTATTGTTAGATTTTGCTGTATTTGACTGACCAGTTTTTTGGGTGTCTTGCCATATGTATTAGATTTCTCTAATACATAAAATAAGTAAGCTTGACCAGAGTTCTTGTGGGGAGAAGAATTTATTGAAGAAAGTCATGTAGCATAGCCGTCTTCTAGATCTTAACCCATGTAAGGGTCCGAAGCTTCTTCCTAGTTTCTTCCATAGCTTCTCCCTAGCTTCTCCTTAGCTTCTCCAGCTTCTGCATAGCGTCTCCCATACCTAAAGACAAATGGCTAGAAACAACTCCCGCTGGAGATCCTGCAATCTACAAGAAGTTCCTGAGAAATGCTGTTCCTTTGTTATTCTAAATGTATGGACCATTTGGTTCACACCTTTACAGAGACAGTTCCTGTTGATTGCATCTGGGGCACAGTCACAATGTAAATGCATCTGTCTAAAATTACATATAATCTTTCATTCTGGAAATTTAAGGTTTATGGGATGTTGTGAAGCCGTTTGGTATAACATTACTTGTTGGATTTTTGTTCATCAGACGAAGTCTGAGCACTGAAACATACACAATTAAGATTATTCAATAAACTCTGCTTTGTTATCATCATCACTTTGTCTCCTAATTCTGTTCTTCACTTGCTTTGCTCACAGACAGAACACTGGTTTTGGTTAAAGACAATATTTGCTGTTAAAGGGTTTTAGTTATTAGACAAATGTTATGACTTATCTGTTTTGTCTGGAAACAGAACAACATTTTCTGACAGGATCTGTCATCCTGGGCTGGATCTAATATGGATCTAACAGGCATGATCTAACAAAACAGAAACACAAACAGTTTTAAGCAAACCCATCTTGACTGATTCATTAAAAAAAAACAAAAAACAAAAACTTGATTCTTAAATCTGGCATTTAGTTCTGATTCTAAACAGCTGATGAAAACAGTGATATTTCATTCAGTTGTGATGTATGGTTATAATCATAATCAATATACTGGTCAGTATGGTGATTTTTTCAGTATTGGATGTTTTAATATAGACTTAATACAGTTTTAGGTGCTCTCAAATAGGCAGTGCCAATGAACTACAGTGAACCAGTGAACTTTGGGTGACTCCAAGAATAAGTCAAAATGGCACAAACAAGTATGATGAACTGCCCATGAGAATGCCTGCATCTAGGGGGAGGATGAGACAAAAGTTATTAGAAAAATAGTTCAAACTAGCAGGATTCTACAATTAGAAAGTAAGCCAAGAGGAAAAAGAATTAATTGTAGCAAAACTAATGGAGTAAGGCCAATCAGAGGCCGAACTGCAAATTTTTGGTTGAAAAGACAGATAAGAAAAAGGTGAAAGTAGATGCCTGGTCAGACAAAGACCAATAAAGTCTTATATTTTTGACATCTGGAAGTTACTTGAGTTTTAGTTATGCCTTTGAGAAGACCATAATTGCTCATGATTGCTGTAATATTATTAGAAAATATAATTTATTATTTTGTATTTCTCTACATATTGCGAAAAAGCTTGACTATTTATTTTGGCTAATATTACATCATGGGATGGTTTAAGATTTTCATATAGAGATTGATTCAAAGTGAACAGCTGTTTGAGTCCTGCAGTGTTGTGCATTGTGTAGGATCTGTGCTACAACAAGGTGTCTGTTCTCTTCTCTCTGTCCTCACGATCCTTCAGATCCTGTTGCAGTTTTATTCTAGAGCTTCAGTGCATTTCATCTTAAAATTTTCAAGGATACTGTTCTTTTATCATGCCTAAAACATTATCTTTTAAAATGCCTGAAGAAAGTACTTTTGCCCCTGCTCTCCCCTACTTAGTACGATTTATGCACTTTGTTGTTTATATACAGAATTCACTGACCATTCTGAGCAAGCGAGCGCGCTTACAAAATGCCGACGTTTCAGCGATGACTAATATGTCAGCGTCTGATTGGCCATTGCATTCATAAGATCAACAGAATCATCTGTGATTGGTTATACTGCGCAACGCTGTAAAAACGAGTAAAAATATACAACATGAACAGATCTATAATGTCGCGATGGACACTTTAAATCTCATTTGTCATTTTTGCCCCAAAGCCTTACACAGTCTAACACACGCTCCGCCTATACACTCCCTCACGCAACTCGCCATGAAACCAGAAGAAGAAATGCTGTCTTCTCTCTGTAAAAGCGAAAAAAGAATCAGCGATTATGATTTTCATGATTAGTCGTTTTTGAATCCATTTACACATATAGACAAACGGCTTTTTAAAGTAAAAGTAAAGTTGATATTGCTCGAACAGTGAAAATGGCTTCACTAAATATATCAGCAGACGAACTTTCTTGTCCCGTGTGCTGTGAAATCTTCAAGTATCCTGTTCTTTTATCATGTAGTCACAGTTTCTGTAAAGAGTGTCTTCAACAGTTCTGGAGAACCAAAGAAACTCGAGAATGTCTTGTCTGCAGGAGACTGTCCAGTCATGATCCTCTATGTAATCTTGTGTTAAAAAACTTGTGTGATTCGTTACTGAAGGAGAGAAATGAGAGGCGATCATCAGGATCTGAGGAGATCTGCGGTTTACACAGTAAGAAACTCAAACTCTTCTGTCTGGAGGACAAACAGCCTGTGTGTTTAGTGTGCAGAGATTCACAACAACATGACAATCACAAATTCAGACCTATCAGTGAAGCCGTTTCAACATGTAAGGTAAGAGAAATTTCGTTTTGTAAATTAAAGTAGTCATAAACACAGATATAATCACATTTATGCTCTCAGCATTTCTGTATGCCTCTACTTCATGGCATATACTGTGCTGTGAAAAAGTGTATTGCCCCCGATACTGATTTCTTCTGTTGTCTTTAAGGTTCATTTCTAAATCAATTTCGTATGAGATACGCAAAGAAGAAATAAAGAATTTTATTCAATTCTTCTCCTCACTTAAATCTGGTGTATTATTATTATTATTATTATTATTATTACTATTATTATTATTTTATTTTAAATTCTAGGAGGAGCTCAATACAGCACTCAAGACCTTACAGGACAAGCTTCAACACAGTGAAAACATAAAGGGAGTGCTTGAGGAAACAGTGTTAATGTATTGATTGAGATGACTGAAGTGAAAGTGATTTGATTTCAGTCTCAAGCTGAGCATGCAGAGCATCAGATTAAACAGCAGTTTGAGAAGCTTCATCAGTTTCTCAGAGATGAAGAAGAAGCTACAATCACTGCACTGAGGGAGGAAGAGGAGCAGAAGGAGCAGATGATGAAGGAGAAGCTGGAGGAGATCAACAGACACATCTCAGCTCTTTCACACACAATCAAAGACGTCTGCTTTCTAAAGGTCTGATTTCATCTAATCCTGTCTGCTGATCTGACCAGTGTGAGATACAATGAGAACAAACAACTGCTTCCTGATAATCCAGAGAGATTTAACGAGAGTTTCTATGTTCTGGGTTCAGAGGGTTTAAACTCAGGAACACACTGCTGGGATGTGGATGTTAAAGAGAGTCAGTACTGGACTCTTGGTGTAACTACAGCATCAAACCAAAGGAAGGGACGTGATTTCTATAAGATTAATATGTGGAGTGTGTTGTATAAGATGTTAACACAGACTAGCTTTCCTGTTATAAAGAAGCTTAATCGTGTGAGAGTGTATCTGGACTATGACAGAGGAACGGTGTCATTCTGTGATCCTGTAACTAACACACATCTACACACATTCACAACCACCTTCATTGACACTGTCTTGCCATTCTTCTTTTGTTATGGGTTTTCCCCTCTGACCATTCATCTTACCATTCAGTAGTCAGTAATGTTTTCATCATGTTTCACAATTTAATTTATATCACATGAGTAAAAGTGATCTGTTGATCTTTATATCAGTATGGCTTTGATTGGGCCACAGCTGATCACGTGACTGATATCCAGCAGACACACTCACACTGACATACTGCTGTAGTATAACAGATCAATAAACAAGATTAATTTATTACTTTATTAATTAAAAAAAAAAAAAGATTCTTAATATATTAATTAAAAGTATTGATTAAGTGTTTTAAAGATTCTTCTCATATTATCTGCTAATTTGAAGTTAATATCAAGTCACTCTATTTTACTCACAATATATCCAGATATTTTCATGGAAAACCCAGAAATATTAGAGAATTTTAAAACTGTGATATGCAAGTCTAGAAAAATAATGGAAATTAATAAAAACTTAAAGATCATACTCTTTTCTATAAGATATACACAAGTGTGTGATTATGTTTCAGTCATGAAAAATATTAAACTGAATGCACACTTTAAACGACTGCTTAATTAAAATCAGTATCAGGACACCTGTGAGCAGTAGTGACTTAAGTGCGACTTTACTGACATCTAGAGGTGAAAATATACTGACTCAAAAATGAACCCACATGCACTTTTAGTTATTATCAGAGATAGAAAATGAATTGAGTCACACTGGCCTCAGAGCATGATGGCCTTCTGCAGCACAGACAAATGATGATTGGACGACTTTTCATTACAGATTGACTGTATTACTGCTCCTAACCTGAATCCAGATTTGCCGAGCTTTAATGATTTGATCAAATTGTAATGGTACACTTTACTCTTTACTCTGGATTTTGTCCTGAAATCTTATCGTCTTAGTCGTGTGTTTTAAGTCACAGACAGGGTTCCTTAAGGGTAAAGATTTGCTATTGTATTATTAAGGTATAGATGATCTGAATGTGGCCACGAGACAAACACCTTTACATTTAAAACCGTTAGCTGCAGAACACACACACGTCGTACTACTGCGCATGCGTGTTATGTCATAACAGTCATTTTCTACCAGACGAACGAAAGAGACGAGGACCCTGTAAGAATCACACTTGTAAGCGTAAAAACTGCATCAATAATACATCAAGTACACGAAAGACTACACTTTTACTATGAACACAATGTCCTAACCAGATGCGACGCGACTGCGGATTATATTTTAAAAACTGTTTGGGATGTCGCGGATGGGACAACTGCACACTATTACAATGATAATATAAGATACGGATTATGTGTTTTGTTGGTAACGCTTTAGATTACAACCCGCAAAGAACTACGTAAGTAAACTGAATTTACGGTGTATGTTTCTGTAATTATAGTGTACATATAAAGTACGTACATGTAGGTATAAGGGAACAACATGTTATATTTGGGTAATAAGGGGATAACAAACCAGATATTCAACCTGAAAAGAACTACATAAGTATACTGAATTTACGGTGTACGTTTCTGTAATTATAGTGTACCTATTAGTACGTATGTGTAGGTATACGGGAACAATATGTTACGTTTTGGTAATAGAGAGTAACAACCAGATATACAACCTGCACGTATCTATACGTAAGCTTTTTAAAATTACTGGGAAATTATACTCTTGTTCCATGTAGTTACAGGGTAATTGTGCCCTCTGCGGGCTGTAAATTAAAGTGGCGATTGTTCCCCTCTTGTTCAACGAAGTTACAGGGTAGGTTCAATAACAACGCGACGTAAAATGTGGTTCTACAAACTGTACATTTATTTACATTTTTACAGACAATAAATGAACAATACTGACATATTTACATCATCTAAACATTTAACGTTTACTTAATATGAAATTATAACATTTCATTCTGCTCTGTGTGATTTTTGTTGCCAGCTCGTTTCCAAGAATAGGTCATAATGTTATGACTACACGGTAAACCCTTAAAATAAATAATATTTCTGCAATCGTTTAACCATTCATGTAATATTAACTTTTGTCGTGGTGGAGCACAAAGGCGCGCGTTTTCTCTAACATGCTGTGACTAACAATAGAACCATAAAATACACCGAACACGCATCATAATTACAAATTAAACAATTTTATTTGTGTGCTGTAACCCAGATCTTCAGAATTCATACGATTTACGAGGACCAGAACCAAATTCAAGGATTTGTCCGGCGATCTTCATCTCCATCTCTAGCAGCGAGTCCAGCAGTAACAGCCATAAACCCGTGCTAAAGTGTATTTTGCGACAGGAAAATCGGACGTTCGTTGGCTCTCGCCTGCATTCGTCACAGATTACGACATGCCGTGTTTCTGGTGAGATGTGTTGGACGCGCGGGCGCCTTAGAGGAGTGGATCAAGACAATCATCTGGATAATATTTTCAGTGATTAACAATTTAAATTCTGCTCTCATCCTACTGCACCTCAAACCCAGATAGCAAGAACGTTTGGGCCAAATGTGGCCGATAGCTGGCACATATGGCTTACATATGGCATGGCTGAACAGATATGGGCCAGATTGTTACCGTATATGTTTTGCCATAAGTTTAAAATTTGCGGGAAATCATTGCTTGGTTCACAGCTCCTTTTAAGGTATATGGTCCAGATAACAACAAACACATTAGAACCAAGTAAGGTTTAGCTATGGCTGACATTGGTGAACATTGACTTCTGGCTAACATTTGGATTACACTTGGAAAACACATCAAGTTTGGCTGATGTCCGGCAGACCACACCTCGGTTGCTACGACGACCGCGTCATTTTGACCAAAAGGCGGCAATTCCCTCACGGATTTTCCGTCACACAAGTGCTTCAGGTAAGGGATATTTTGCCATTTTAAAGTAATTTTATTAGACTATTTATGATTTTGTGTAAACATTTGTAGTTATTAGATGTTTAGTTATTTGTTTCATTGAGAAAAGCGTCGGGTTATATCATTTTTCTTTGTTGAATGTGGTGTTTGCGTAGCCCTCCGACAGATTCCAATAATCACGCAATCCGGGTTAGTGCAAAATCACTTATTTTAGATAGAGATTGATTTGTGAAAGCGTTTATACCGCATTTTCACGTGTTGAGTGTTTTTCACTGCTCTGTGGTGTGATAAAACATACAGGCTGTCTTGCCATAAAAGATAACAGTCGAAGCCATTAGAAAAATCATCTTACATTTCTTAAAAAGGGCTTTGATGTAACGTAGTAATCCCGATTTCATAGTCCCGTTTTTTTTTAACCATTTTAAGCAGTTTTCAAAAACTCAAATGATCGACAACATGTCAAGCTTTCTATAGATGTACAGTTAGCAAATTTCCTTTGGCCCGGATCTGGCCGTAATCTACAGCTAAAGTGTGGCCCAGATTAGTTTTTGTTCGCCGGCCCAAAATTGGCCCATATGTTTTTAGCCAGAACTGAACCAAACCAGAGCCATAACTCTGCCGTTCATCAGTACTTGATGCAATGTTGAGAAAATACTTAAAATACTTAAAATTTTAATATTTTTTGTATTTCAAGTCAAATGCTGTATCCCAGGAGGTAAGTACAGCCTAGTAAATGGTGTTTGTGTGAATGTCCACAAAACTTGAAGACTTCATATTAGCAGTAGGAAAGAAAATTTTAAAGATGAAAAAGAATTCATGAGATAAACATGAATAATATGTTGCCATTGTGTGAATAATATGTAATAAGTAAAAAGTTAGTATAGTTTGAAAATGTATTTGAAAATGTAACAACTTGATTATATAATTCAGATGACATGTATTTGGTTATCCTGCAGGTCTACCTTTCAGTTTGTACTACTGATAATAATTATTACACTAAAAATCAAAATGTTTCTCTTCACTGTAGGTGCTGTCAGGCAGAATCCCCTGACTGGAAGGGCTTCAGATAAAGACATTGAAATTAACTGTATAAAGTGGCTGCACCTGTCTGGAGAACGAGATGGTGGGAGGAAAGAGAGAATGAATAAACAACAGTGCATTGCTGACCCCCCTTTAGACAGTTTGCAGCATTACTAACACCAACACACTTTTAAGCAACTCTAACACTTTTCTTCTGAACACTCAAGTTTAATGTTATTTGTTCTTAAAAACTGGTTCCGACTCAAATTTGTCCATTTATTTATTTATTTATTTTTTAATGCTAAATGTATATCTGTTGAATATTCCTAAAAATTGATTCCAACTCAAATGAGTCAATTTCATAATTTTTGGTTTGAATATTAATTGTGTTTGTTTTATATTCTTAAAAAATGATTCCAACTCAAATCATAATGTTAAATATGTGTTATATATTTATAAGAATATTCTAACTCAATACTAAATAACTGTAAAGCACATTTAAACTGCACTAATAAAAGTAAATTATTTTATTTACATTTTTGTTGTTGAGTGTGTGATTTACTCTCTAGTTAATACAAATTTTACATATACAGTCAGCCGCATATGGGCCACATTAGGGCAGTGAGGTCTTAACAGAACTCAGCCTCACTAAAATGAAACATAAGGCCCATATATGGGCCACATAAAAATGTATTATATGGCTCATGATAGGCGGAGTTATGGCTCTGGTTTGGTTCAGTTCTTGCTAAAAACATATGGGCCAGTTTTGGGCCGGCGAACAAAATCTAATCTGGGCCACACTTTAGCTGTAGGTTTGGGCCAGATCCGGGCCAAAGGAAATTTGCTAACTGGGAACCTACTGTATTCCGCCAGAGAGGACTGCGGCTGCAAACGCATCGTTATTTGGATTACTTTTCTGTATGGCTGTTAACATTTTTGCAATAAATAAATGATTGTGATTGCACTTTCCTGTTTTTTATATTTTTATTACTGTTCAGTCATAGTTAACGTTAGGTTTAGAGGTAGAAGTGGGATTAGCGACTATAAAAAATATTTTTTAGATATATTTTCAGATTGTGTGTTTATGTATTGAACCTACCCTGTAACTTCGTTGAACAAGAGCGGAACAATCGCCACTTTAATTTACAGCCCGCAGATGGCACCATTTCCCTGTAACTACATGGAACAAGAGTATAATTTCCCAGTAATTTTAAAAAGCTTACGTATAGATACACCAAACTTACGATTTAATAGAACAGGTACCTGTTTAATTTTTAAGTAATTCCATTATAAATTATTTGTATATCTGTTTGCTACCTCGTTATTACCCAAACGTAACATATTGCTCCCTTATACTTACATGTAGGTACAATATAAATACGAAACATACACTGTAACTGTAAGTTTACTTGCGCAGTTATTTGCAGGTTGTATATCTGGTTGTTACTCTCTATTACCAAAACGTAACACAGCCTATTGTTCTCTTGTACCTACACATACGTACTAATAGGTACACTATAATTACAGAAACGTACACCGTAAAATCAGTATATTTATGTAGTTCTTTGCAGGTTGTATATCTGGTTGTTACTCTCTATTACCAAAACGTAACATAGCCTATTGTTCTCTTGTACCTACACATACGTACAAAAAGGTACACTATAATTACAGAAACGTACACCGTAAAATCAGTATATTTATGTAGTTCTTTGCAGGTTGAATATCTGGTTTGTTATCCCCTTATTACCCAAATATAACATGTTGTTCCCTTATACCTACATGTACGTACGTTATAGGTACACTACAATTACAGAAACATACACCGTAAATTCAGTTTACTTACGTAGTTCTTTGCGGGTTGTAATCTAAAGCGTTACCGTTTTGTTTAATGTTAAATGGGTTTAATGTTAGTTTGAATATTGTTGTTTTATATATGACCTTTATCGCCGTGCTGATCAGCTTCAGTTTACCTCAGATCTTCGAAGTAAATTTAAATGAGAAGTCCACTTCCAGATCAAAAATTGACAGATAATGTACTCACTCCTTGTCATCCAAGATGTTCATGTCTTTCTTTCTTCAGCTGTAAAGACATTATGTTTTTTGAGGGAAACAGGATTTTTCTCCATATGACTGATATGGTGCCCCGATTTTGAACTTCCAAAATGCAGTTTAAATGCAGCTTCAAGGGATCCCAAATGCGGCTGTAAACGATCCCAGATGAGGAAGAAGTGTCTTATCTAGCGAAACAATCGGTTATTTTCATAAAAATAATACAATTTATATACTTTTGTCTCACTCTGCCTGAACTTGTTTTTAGTTATAGGGTATGTCGAAAAAATTCCCATCTCATGTTCTCATGTTGAGATTAAAAAGTATCTAAATTATATATTCTTTTAATGAAAATAACCAATCGTTTCGCTAGATAAGACCCTTTTTTTTCGGCTGGGATAGTTTACAACCGCATTTGGGATCGTTTGAATTAAGCCACATTTAAACTGCATTTTGGAAGCTCAAAATTGGGGCACCATATCAGTCCATTATATGGAGAAAAATCCTGAAATGTTTAACTCAAAAAAAACAAAACAACATAATTTCTTTACGGCTGAAGAAAAAAAGACATGAACATTTTGGATGACAAGGGGGTGAGTACATTATCTGTAAATTTTTGTTCTGGAAGTGGACTTCTCCTTTAAGGAAAAAAAAAACAAAAAACGTTGCACTTCCACAATTTACACTATGTATACACCGGCCTATGTTTTTAATCAAAGGGGCGTATAGGAATACAGACAAGTAGGGTATGATGCAGTGAATAATAAGTCCATGAATTATAATGATAAGTAAGTTAAATAACGTCACCAGCCTTCTGCCGTAAATATGGCTTTATCTTACAGTACCTCTGGGGTCTAACTTTAACTTTTCACTTCACACCAGGGATAAAGCATTCTTTACAAGATTCAGTCACAAATAATATAGTTCTGTTGTTGGTAGGAATAAGATTAAAATAAGAGAAGTGATTATAAGTCAACTAGTTTTCTCATTATACGATGTAGTAACATTCTGCTGTTGGAGAGTGTTGTTATATAAACTACAGCAGCATTTAAGTGCATTAAATCATTAACCAGATGAACAACGCCTACATCCTACTGCCAACAGCCAGTTCTTTATTAAAATGAATGGGATCATGTCGCTTTGTCACTGCATGTAGCTGACAATGTGAATAGGGCAACTCTAAAACTTTAAATAGAGATTATTCACACCGAACTGAAGCACCAGAACTGACTCTTTCCATCCATTCATTTTGTGTTGTAACAGTTTTGACTGCCATTCATTCATATTTTAAATCACCATCCAGAGATCAGAGTCAAATGCAGCAAAGGGTCAAAGAACACGAGGTACATACAGGCAAGATAATAAAAACGCAGAAACTCCGCCTTCTTACAACACTTACAGGAAGAGACTGTTTCATTATTTCTCCATCTATTATGAGCTATAATTAACTGGATCTCTTGACAACAGTGAAAATGGCTTCACTAAATGTATCTGCAGAAGAACTTTCTTGTGCCGTGTGCCGTGAGATCTTTAAGGATCCTGTTATTTTATCATGTAGTCACAGTTTCTGTAAAGAGTGTCTTCAACAGTTCTGGAGAACCAAGGAAACTCAGGAGTGTCCTGTCTGCAGGAGAAGATCCTCAAGAGGTGATCCTCCATATAATCTTGCATTAAAAAACCTTTGTGAGTCGTTACGGAGACATAGAAATGAGAGGCGTTCATCAGGATCTGAGGAGATCTGCAGTTTACACAGTGAGAAATTCAAACTCGTCTGTCTGGAGGACAAACAGCCTGTGTGTTTAGTGTGCAGAGATTCACAGAAACACATCAATCACACATTCAGACCCATCAGTGAAATAGTTTCTTCTTACAAGGTAAGACAGTATAATGATTTTTGATGGCTTTTGTGTTTGTATGTTTTTTTTTAATCGTTATTTACATTTGTTTAGATTTTTCCTGATTTATATCCATTACAATATTTGCAATTAATGTGTAAATAGCAATTGAGTAAAAACAAACAAACAAACAAACAAAAAACCTTGCATCACTGAATAACAAATATCATGCAAATTACAAGATCCAAAAATACTTTTCCTATTAGGCAATCACTATTAAGCAAGAGCTAAAATATTTTACAGCACCATATCATAACGGGCACTAGGACAAAAGTTCATGAACAAACTTCAGCATGTATTTCACACATAAAAACACCTTAATATGCCTCGTCTGATAAAATTTAAAAATCATTAAAAACTGATTTATTGAAATTAGTGGTTTATTTAAATTATTGAAACGGTTGGGAATTTATGTCTTCATAAAAATAACAATTTTCATAAATATAAATATTAATTAAAATTAATACAAAATGCAAATTAATTATTCAGCTTTAGAATATAAACATACTAAAATAAAATAAGGGAAATGGACAGATATATATATACTGCTTGAAAATCACAATCACAATCTCTAAGTAACTGATGCTTTAGAAATTTTCACTTTGTCAAATTCTAGGAGGAGCTCAATATAGCACTAAATACCTTACAAGAGAAACTGACACATGGAGAGAAAATGAAAAGAGAGTGTGTGAAAACAGTTCAACATATCAAGGTGAGGAAACAGAAACAAGAGTCAAATACACAACAATCCCAAACCAGCTAGTCATTCTTCATGATTAGTCATTGATCTTCATGTAAATACATTCATTGTAGTTTACCAGTTTTAAGCATTTAAAGTAGAAACGTTTCATTCAAGAATATTTTTACATCATGAGTGACAAATTCAGTCACTGGTGCAGATGATGTGTTTTGATTGATGACTGAAGTGAATGTGATTTGATTTCAGTCTCAAGCTGAGCACACAGAGCGTCAGATTAAACAGCAGTTTGAGAAGCTTCATCAGTTTCTCAAAGATGAAGAAGAAGCTACAATCACTGCACTGAGGGAGGAAGAGGAGCAGAAGAAGCAGATGATGAAGGAGAAGCTGGAGGAGATCAAAATACACATCTCAGCTCTTTCACACACAATCAAAGACACGGAGGAGATGATGAAAGACAATGACGTCTGCTTTCTAAAGGTCTGATTTCAGATCATGGATTGATTGATTGATTGATTGATTGTTGATAATAAATTGTGTGTTTGTTCTACAGAAGTTTCCAGTCTCAATGGAAAGGTGAGTGATCTGCTGGTGTCTCTGGTCTCTCTGCTTCTGATCCAAATCCACTGCAGTTCTGACTCCTGAATGTTCTTCCAGAGTCCAGATCTCACAGCCGGATCCACAGACGCCTTCTGGAGCTTTGATTGATGTGCCACGTTACTTGGGCAACCTGCCGTTCAGAGTCTGGAAAAAGATGCAGGACATTGTCCAAAACAGTGAGTCTGCAAAATATTACACATACAATGGAAATGGGTGAAGATTCTACAGATTTAAAGATGTCTGATGTGTTCGATCAACTGGACAAATGTCGTAATAGCACCTGTCTTTTGTGTCTCATCAGCTCCTGTGATTCTGGATCCAAACACTGCGAATCCAGATCTCATCATATCTGGTGATCTGACCAGTGTGAGACACAGCTGGAAGAAACAACCGCTTCCTGATAATCCAGAGAGATTTGACTCTTTTCACTGTGTTTTGGGTTCAGAGGGTTTTAACTCAGGAACACACTGCTGGGATGTGGAGATTAAAAAGAGTCGATGCTGGAATCTTGGAGTAACTACAGCGTCAAACCAAAGGAAGGGACGTGATTTCTTTAGCGCTGATGTCTGGAGTGTGTGGTATGGATTGTATGAGCCGTCTGGTTTTCCTGTTGAACAGGATCTTGAGCGTGTGCGAGTTGAGCTGGACTATGAGAGAGGAACGGTGTCATTCACTGATCCTCTAACTAGCACACATCTACACACATTCACAACTACCTTCAGTGACACTATCTTGCCGTTCTTCTGTTGTTACAGGTTTTCCCCTCTGAGGATCGTACCATTCAGTAGCTAAATAATCAATTCACTTAATTTCATGCACAGTATGCCTGGAAAATTTAAGAGTTGCTACCAGTCATGGAAAACCTGGAAATATCAAGTCATTTTTAAATTGTGATATCCAGGCCTGAAAAATACATGAAAACTCTAAAGTAAAAAAAGTGAAAAATCATGCATTTCTTTAATATTTAATATATTTTTATTCATTATGCCGTTTCCGAAAATATTTAATCAAGTTTTACTTGTACTGAATTTAAACACACAGTGAAGGATTAAAATAAGCAATGCAGCTTTACTGTCATCTAGTGGTGAAAATGTAAAACTGACTCAAAAATTAAACTTGTCATCGTTTATTCATGCATGACTAGCTTTCTTCTGTGGGAAACAAAAATAGAAAGGCATAGTGTGCTGTAATGTATGTGGAAGCATCCACAGTGTTGTATGTGAGAACGAGAGACACAGAGCTGAAATGAAAAAGCAAGCAAACCAGAATTTCAAAAAAAAAAAAAAAAAAAATTAAAAAAAAAAAAAAAAAAATTGAGGGTTAGTTTACCCCAAAATAAAAATCTCTGTCATTAATTACTCACCCTCATGTTGTTCCATACCCGTAAGACCTTCGTTCAACTTCGGAACACAAAGTAAGATATTTTTGATGAAACTGGAGAGCTTTCTGACTCTATGGACAACTAAAATAGTCCATGTGACCATCTGTGGTTCAACTGTAATTTTATGAAGCTATGAGAATGTCTTTTGTGCGCAAAGAAAACAAAAATAATGACTTTATTCAACAATTACTTCTCTTCTACGTCACTCTCCTCATCTGACCCACATTTTTTTAGTCAGAACTGAACCAAAACTGTGCCATAATCCAGCCAGAATCTCGCCAAATAATAAAAACAGATGTGGGCCATATATGAACCTGTTATCCTTGTAGGTTGAGTTCTGCAAAGGGATGAAAGCCCTTACGTGGCCCATATGTGGCTGACAGACCAAAAGCCATTATTTAACCATATTTATGCCACAACTATTTTTTTTTAATTTAAAATACCCGTTATACAATAAACGATTTGAAACATTTGAAACATCGAAAAAGTTGGTTTACAGTCTTATATTTTATTTTTATAATAGCGTTTTAATAACAGAAGTAACAGAACATAACAGAAGTGTGCTGGTATTGGTAGTAATGTTGAAAGTTTCAAATGGGTGAATAAATGTTGTCTTTTCGCTCGAACTCATTTGCTGAAATCAAAACAAGGGCGATAATTGATGAGCGCCAGCCCATGAGATTGCCGTTTGCGCTTTAGTTCCGCCTAAGAAACCGGCCGTTCTTAAAAGCTGAACAATTCCAAAGCAACTGGAGCAAAGAATATCGCTTACATGTAGCGTGTCGATTCTGCATGGTATATAAGACTCTCTCGCTCTGTGAAGTAACAGAAGTGTGCTGGTAGTACTGTAATGTTGAAAGTTTCAAATGGGTGAATAAATGTACAATAATAGTTACTTTTGGTATGTCTTACCAGTCTTTCTCACTCACAGACAAAAAACAATGAGTATAACAAAATTATCATGATATATTAGATATTATTTTCAATATTAAAATAAGCACGTTATCAATGACTGCAAACACGTTTTTGTACCACCCAAGACATAGACTAAGTGCTGCTGTTTAGCCAATGAAAACATTAACTAATCTACTAAAAGGCTATTACATATAATACTTAATAATATACATAATGAAAACATGAAGGGTGTAATGTTACAGCAAAAATGACAGTTTAACACTTCTAGAATTTAACACTTTTAGATTGGGTGTTGTCTTTAAAACCTAATGTTAATGACTTCATGTGTAATAGAAATTATTTTCTGACTGTGATCTTAGGAGAATCCAGCGAGGTACAGTCCCATTCTGTATCTGCTCCATTAAATGTACTCATCCAAACTCTCAATAGCTTCCTGTTTTGAGTATTTTCTCCATTCATCTGTAATCTCACCACTCCTCTCAAATGTTTTATTGTAGTGCTTTTCCAGATCGTCTTTGAATCTGTACACAAACCACTTCCAGTATGGCAGTTTAGAAAGATCAGGGCAGATGCTCCAGTCTGCAAAAACGTCTCCTGCTCTTCTGTAATCTGTAAAAGGAATTGCGTCACCTGAGTCATCGTGATAAAAATACTGACTGCTGCTTGCTACTGCTGATGTGCAGATTTGAAGAGCCAAGTTTCTTGTTCCAATGTATATCAATCCTATAATTCCAGACACTCTGTGGAAGTCAACACTGTGATCTCCATCATGATTTTCTATGGTGTTGGTGCAGGTGGCTCCACAAAACGGACACTGAACCCAACAGCACTGACAGAAGTGATCAATCAGAAGCTCATCTGGCCTGAATTTATAGTCCAACTTTACTGTAAATATCTCTATGCTGAATCTACTGGTGATGTCAGAGATTAGAGCAGTAAGTTCTTGTTTTATCACATCTTCTAGGAGGTTGAAATCATGAAAATCATCATGTTTGACTCCACTGAGGTCTTTTTCAGAGAAGATCAGCACTTCTGAGAGCTGCTGTGCGAAGCTCTTCAACCACAAACCAACATCTCCTCTGTTGACTTGAACATGTTCAGTAGATTCATGTGCTGCTTTCATGAGCTTCTGCTGCAGGAGTTTAATGTTCTCCTTCATCTTGGGTAAAACACTGACACTGAACTTATCAGTCATGTACCGACTGACTTCATCTCTGATGAAACTCCTGAAGTGATCTCTGGGAGTTTTAATGTAGTTCATGTATTTGTCGAAATCTTCCTCCTCTGCCAGTGTCTTCAGGATGTGTTTCTCCAGATTTGATCTGTTTCCATTCAATGATTCACAGTTTGATCTCATTTCATCTGTCAGATCTCTGGCAGTCTTCTTGTAGACACTCTGCTCAGTGGGCTCTTTGAGTTTCTGACAGATAATCTTACCAAAAATGGCAGCTGATGTTGCTTTATGGCAGTATTTCTGGAAAATACTATAGTACTCTTCTCTCTTCCTCTCAACATATATTACAGGATCATTGGCTTCTCTAAACATCCTGTGTTGGTCAGTGATCATCTTGTTTTCTCTCATACAGATGGAAAGAACCAAATCAATGAAGAATTCTTTCTTGAACACATACTTCACTGGTCCTTCCCCATGTTCTTTTACTCTCTTAATGATGTAATCTGTGAGTTGTTCAGTGCAGCTTTTGTTGTAGCCCATCTTTGAAATGTTAAATGACTGAATCATTTGGTCTGTCTGTAGAGCAACATCTGTGATTATTGATTTTATTTGAAATTCATTCTCTTTTGATAGAACATAAACAAACCTATCTTTAGCTGATTTGATGGCATTTGTAAAATATCCACCAGATGTCTTTACCTTTACATAAACATAGTAACTCAACGCTGAGAAAATATCACACCTCTCCCTCCAGTGGTCTACAGTAGAACTTCCATAGGCGTCACTGAGTATCTTTCTCACATCTTTCATTAAGTGTAATTCTTTGATTGCAGGAGTGTCTTTGATGATTTTCTTCATACTCTTTTTCCAAAGCAAATCAAACTCTTTCTTCAGTGTTTTTTCATCATTTGTTTTGTCTTTGAGTTTTAAAGCAAGTTCTTTGCTCTTTTCATAAAGAGTGTTTTCATATTGTGTCCTCTGAGCATCAATCTTTTTCTTCAGGTCTCGCTGCTGAAGAATCTTATTTAATTTCCTCTTTGTTTCCCTTACAATGTTTTCCTGAAGCTCTTTCATTTTGATTTCAAATGATGTTTTCCAGTGAATCAGTATGTCTTTATATTTCTCAAAGAATTCTGACATTGATTTTTCCACTTCTTCCCTTGTCTTCTTCAGTTCTTCTTGGAGATCAGTTTCCTCAATCTCATGAACTGCTTCATTTTCTATTTTGTTATGTAGTTTATTTTCAGTTTCCATCATGACACGGCGAAGACTCCAGGACCACTTGCTGTATTCAGTCTCCAGTTTCCTGTGGGCTGAAATCTTCAGATAATTTCTGAATCTGAAGACGAATCTTTCATTCAGTAAAGCCTCCCAGAGATCTTTAATACAAACTTTTAAGTGTGTCAGTATCATTCCATGTGAATTTGCAACATGAGAAAGAATATATTTCTTTAGCTCTTGAATATTTTCACAGTAATCTGGGTTTGGTGTTGCCATTGGTGGTCTGCCCTCCCAGAGCCGAGTGAAATACTTCACATCTTTCTGTATATCAAATTCCATCACATCACTGAAACATTCTGCATCATTATCTTCATCTTTAGCAGCAAGTTTTGTCATCTCATCCAGTATCTGCTGTAATCGTCTCTTTCCCTCCATGTTTTTCTCTTCAGCTGTGACGTCTGATACATTCTGATGCACAAACACACAGCTGGGATTCAGTCTGACCTTCTTCATCCTCATGAAAGCCTGAACAACAATCTGAAGAGTATCCTGCATCTCTGATGGGTTTTCTCCAAATATGTTAATCAATGTCAAATTCCCAATTCCAACGACAAATGTGGCCAATTCATTGTCATGATGTCTTGTTGATCTTCCAGCCAGTTCTAGAGCAGGAAGACCCTCAGTTTCAACAACCAGAATATAGTCAAAGTTCAGCAGTGTTTTCATCTCGTCTGACACTTTGACCAGCTGCATGAAAGCTCCTCTGGTGCATCTGCCAGCACTGACGGCAAACTGAAGTCCAAACATGGCATTCAGCATGGTGGATTTCCCAGAGCTCTGGATCCCTAAAACTGACAGAACAAAGACTCTCTGGTCTCCCAGTTTCTGGATGAGTTGATCTAGAACAGCAGAGATCCAGATCACAGGAACATGAGCAGCATCTCCATCCATCAGCTCCAGTGGAAATCCAGACATCATCATCTCTGCTGCAAGACACGGGAGAGAAGAGAAGTGAATCTTCAGATCTTTCTTATTCTTCTTCACAGATGAACATGATTCATAGATCTGACTGATCTCTCTCATGATGTGTTCCACACCAAAGGCTGCAGCTTGAAGATCCACAGATATTTTCTCATGGCCTATTTGTTCAGCTGTCAGTTTTTCAGACTTAGCATGATCCTCTTTCAGTTTTACAACTGTTGAAAAATATTCATCATATTTATGATGTAAAGCAGAAAGTTCTGAGATATATTCATCCAGGAGGATTCTGAGCCATTTAAGGAAAAAGATTTTTTCATGTTCAGCATGTGAGTTCATTTTTTTAATGAACAACTTCATAAACTCACTGATTTTAAATTCATGCTGCTGTTGTCGGATATTCATCATTTCATTTTGTGTTGTACTGATATCTATTTCTTTCTTTTCTGTTTGAGGTCGATGTAGTTCTTTGCTCTTCTGACTCCACTGATGCCACAGTTTCCCCTGATGAGGCAGAAATGATTCCTTGGTTTCTGTCAGATCCTTCTTCTCCAGTAAAGTCATCATCTGCTGTGCTGCTTCTCTTCCTCTCCTGCAGTCATCATCATCTTCCTCATCTACTCTGATGTCTGAGTGTTTGGACACATCTTCAAGTCTGAAAGTGAAAGACGATTCTGAGAGACAATCATTTATAGTTCTTCTAAGTTCTTCAGATACATCTGACTGATTTCTGTCTTTCAGACCGATTTTGAATTTCCCTTTCTTCATCTCAGTGACAGAAGATTCATCCTCACTAAAAATACAAATGAGTGGCTTTCTGATTGTGTACAGGTTTTGGATTATTGCTGCACTTCTGTCATTCTTGTCAAGTTGTGGTAGAAAAATAACATTGACTGAGGCCATTTCAGTAAGGATCTGCAGCTGTTTCTCATGGTCTCCTGCATCACCGTGTAGATTACAGAAACCAACACACTCAGTGAATTTATCATCATATTTTCCAGAGGGGCAGAACCAGGCGATCTCCACCACTCCATCCATCAGGACTCTGTTTCTGCTGCTGCCTGGGCAGTTCCTGTGGAAGAACGTGTGGTGTTTCTCATTGATCAGACTGTTCATCAGATGAGACTTGGATGAAGACACAGAGCCAAACCTGAAGAAAAACGCCATTTGAGTTTCTGCCTTGTAGATCGGCTGGGAATAACTGATGATTTCATTGTTGTTGTTTCTCATCTTCCAGCTCTTGTTGATTTGTCTGAATGTCCAGAGAGGAAACTCAATCTGTTGTGTGAATGGATCAGGAACAAGCAGAGGCAGAGCGTACTGACACTGGGACAGTTTAGTCACCATCAGCTGCTTCAGGAAACCATCAGCACAATGAAACACAGCCATCTGAACATCCATCGGATGAATTCGCTCAAATTGGCTAGTTCCTTTGTTTGACAAAGACACTGCTTGGAATATATCACCACTGTCTTCAGATGAGTCATTGTCTCTGTGTTGTGTTTCATCTTGTTCACTGGCTTGATTAACATTAATGTATCTTGCTCTGTAGTTCATCTTGAGTAGTTCTTGTAGAAAAATTTGAATCAGCTCCTCCTCAGCACAAGACTCATGGACCTGTAATGAATGTTTAGTTATCTGAAGAACATCTGCAGTGCTCAGTTTCTTGTGCCACCTGCTTTCAAGATGAAGTTTGTGAAACAGATGCTGTATTTTTTCTATTCCAGTCTTTTCATGCTGTAGGTGTTGATCTGGTCTGACTTCTGTGGTTTGAATATCCTTGTTTTCTCCCTGTTATAGAGACAGAATAGATTTTTGTAGTTAAAGAGATAAACATTTTAGTGTTATACAGAATTTGGAAACATTTTGCAACACATTGCATATTCTCAAGGAATTAAATCAAGTATTAATGAGAAAAGCCAAAGTTACACATACACATACCATTAATTGAGAGTCATTAAATGTAGAGTCTTCAGTCATTTGCTCCGGTATTCTGTTTTCCGTTACACACTTCTCCTCATCTGAAAAAAAAAAAGAGAAAATAGCATTAATCTTATGCTATCAGGAGAAGTACATTCATTACAAACAGTCAGTTTCAGCTGTAGTTATAATGTACAAAGGCATCTACAATTATCAAAAAAAAAAAGGTCAGAGTATGGAAGCAGCAGGTTTTAAACAAAGATGTATTGAGAATGATGAAGTAAACATAAGGTATTTTGCAACCAGATAAACATCAGTATTTTCAAATATCAGACATTACTATTTGATGTAATGCTTGAAACCTGGCAACTCTAGCAGTTTTCTTTTTACCACTTTCAGCCTTGAGACGTGTTATGCTCTGAATGAGTTAGACACCTTCAAAATTATAATTATAAATGGACTGACAACGGCAGAGACAACACCAGTGCCACTCACCAACATAAATTAAAAGCTTTAAAACTACACATCATCACCATTACTGTAAAAAATTGGCTAGATACAGACTGATATAATTTGGCTCATTCAGGTTCTTACAATACCAGATTACAGTTACAGTTAGATTGAGGACCGCTTGTGGAAAGTTTATAACATGTTTTTTAAAAAAGTACAGTAAGTCCAAAGTTATTTAAAATGGCCTTTTTTCCCCACATGAAACAAAGTAAAATATAAATGATAACTGCACAATGTGATGAATACTAATAACTCAAATTATATATATATACATATATATATATATATATATATATATATATATATATATATATATATATATATATATACACTGACCAAAATTATAAACGCAACACTTTTGTTTTTGCCCCCATTTTTTCATGAGCTGATCTCAAATATATATATATAAACTTTCCACAAGCAGTCCTCAATCTAACTGTAATTGTAATCTGGTATTGTAAGAACCTGAATATATATTATTTTTTTTTACCTGGAATTTGAAGAGGTCTTTCAGTTGTCTTCTCAGACCATGAACTGTCTGTCTGTGATTTGTCTCTTTGGGAAGATTCATGGATGGTGGTGTGAGTTGTCAGCTACATGTGAAATAAAAATATCAGGGAAAATACACAATATGTATTAATATTATTATATGCACAAATGAGCAATATTTTATCTGCTTTGAATTCCTAAACACATAAACACACACACACACACACACACACACACACAAACACACACACACATGCACATTAGGCAGAAACCAGAGCACTGTGCAGAGAGCAAGTTTTCTAAGAGCCTGCTTGGATTTCCTTGTCCATGATGATCAAAAGTACTTCTGAACCATAAAGGATACTTGCCAGCATTCTGTGGGTAAAGTTGATGCGCTTGTTCACAGTGATCTTAAATTTACTATGAATTGTGATTTATAAAATGGCATCATAGGTAAATCTTTTTAAATGAGTATGCTAGATTTCTAAGCCCAGTGCTCTATTTTTTATTTACTACTTTATGTCATGTTTCTGTACTCTATGTATGTTAATTCTATCAGGTTTTGTGAAAAACAAAGAAAGAAAGAAAAAAAAAAAAAAGACAGTGGATTAAAGTGAGCACTGCTTTAAGTTTTTAATGTTAACCAGTTCCTTTATGTTAACAAATTACTGTAATGGAATGATTAAAAATTCTAAAATACATTATAATTTTATATTTAAAAATGTTTAACTAGTAGAGTGATAGATTATTTTGATAGTTTGTTTTAGTTGAGTTTAATCAGTCTGAAAGGATGTAGCATGCTAAGTCAGAACAGTCTGAAAGTCTGACCTGAGTTGGGTGCATGTAAGTTGTGTCAAGCCAACAAAATAAAACTCACCATTTGTACTGCTTCTGTCTGTAATTGTCTTTCCCTGTGTGATCCAAAAATTGCAGATTTTGAACCTGCCACAAATCCTAATACTCCCTGTAATCCTTGACTTAATCCAGTTACTCCTGCTGATGTCAGTGATGATCCTTCTGATGCTGCTAATATTCCCAGTGATGTTCCTCCTGATGCTGCTGATACCCCCAGTGAGGTCCCTACTGATGCTGCTGATATTCCCAGTGCTGCTTCTCCTGATGCTGCTGATATTCCCAGTGCTGCTCCTCCTGATGCTGCTGATACCCCCAGTGATGTTCCTCCTGATGCTGCTGATACCCCCAGTGATGTTCCTCCTGATGCTGCTGATACCCCCAGTGAGGTCCCTACTGATGCTACTGATATTCCCAGTGCTGCTCCTCCTGATGCTGCTGATAACCCCAGTGATGCTCCTCCCGATACTGCTGAAACTGCCTGTGATGCTTGTCCTGATGCTGCTAATTCTGCCTGTGATGCTCCTCCTGATTTTGCATGTGATGCTACTGATTCTGCTTTTGATGCTGCTGAATCTGCATGTGATTCTACTGATTCTACTTTTGATGCTCCTCCTGATTCTGATTCTGCTTGTGAAGTTGTTGATTCTGCATGTGATGCTACTGATTCTGCATGTGATGATGCTGATTCTGCTTGTGATGATGCTGATTCTGCATGTGATGATGCTGATTCTGCTTGTGATAATGTTGATTCTGTTTGTGATGTTACTGATTCTGCTTGTGATTCTCCTCTTGATGAAGCTGATTCTGCATGTGATGCTACTGATTCTGCTGATGCTGATTGTGCTTGTGATGCTGCTGATTCAGTTTGTGATGCTCCTCCTGATGCTGCTGATTCTGCTTGTGATGTTGCTGTTTCTGCTTGTGATGGTCCTCTTAATGCAGCTTTTTCTGCTTGTGATGCTAATTCTGCCTGTGATGTTCCTCCTGATGCTAATGATTCTGCATGTGATGTTGCTGATTCTGCTTGTGATGCTTCTCCTGATAATGCTGATTCTGCATGTGATGTTGCTGATTCTGTTTGTGATGCTTCACTTGATGATGCTGATTTTGCATGCGATGATGCTGATTCTACTGGTGATGCTGATGATTTTGCATGTGATACTACTGTTTCTGTTTGTGATGCTGCTGATTCTGCATGTGATGATGCTGCTTCTGCATGTGATGCTACCAATTCTGCTGATGCTGATTCTGCTTGTGATGATGCTGATTCTGCATGTGATGCTACCAATTCTGCTGATGCTGATTCTGCTTGTAGTGCTACTGGTTCTGCTTGTGAAGATGCTGATTTTACTTGTGATACTCCTCCTGATGCTGATGATTCTGCTTGTGATGCTGCTGATTCTGCTTGTGATGATACTGATTCTGCATGTGATGTTCCTCCTAATGCTGATGATTCTGCTTGTGATGCTGCTGATTCTGCTTGTGATGATACTGATTCTGCATGTGATGTTCCTCCTAATGCTGATGATTCTGCTTGTGATGTTACTGATTCTGCATGTGCTGTTCCTCCTAATGCTGATGATTCTGCTTGTGATGTTACTGATTCTGCATGTGATGTTCCTCCTAATGCTGATGATTCTGCTTGTGATGATACTGATTCTGCATGTGATGTTCCTCCTAATGCTGATGATTCTGCTTGTGATGTTACTGATTCTGCTTGTGATGCTCCTTCTGTCAATGCTGATTCCACATGTGATTCTACTGATTCTGCTTGTGATGATGCTGATTCTTTTTGTGATGCTGCTGATTCTGCCTGTGATACTAGTGATTTTGCTTGTGATGCTCCTCCTGATGATGCTGATTCTGCATGTGATGATGTTGATTCTGCATGTGATGATGTTGATTCTGCTTGCGATGCTCCTTCTGTCGATGCCGATTCCGCATGTGATGCTTGTGATTCTGCCTGTGATGCTCCTCCTGATGCTACTGATTCTGCATGTGATGCATCTCCTGATGCTGCTGATTCTGCTTGTGATGATGGCGATTCTGCATGTGATGCTCCTCCTGATGCTGATGATTCTGCTTGTAGTGCTTCTGCTGATGATTCTGCATGTGATTCTACTGACTCTGCTTGTGATGCTACTGTTTCTGTTTGTGATGCTCCTTTTAATGCAGCTCTTTCTGCTTGTGATGCTGCAAACTGTGCTTGTGATGTTCCTCCTGATGCTGCTATTTCTGCCTGTGATGCAGCTGCTGCTATTGCTGCTGATCCTGATCCTACAATTAGTGTTGCAGTCGGTAATACCTTTCTACACCACTGTACTGCTGCTTTTACTCTATTTATCAAGGCTAAAACCCACTGTAGCTTATTTATTGCCCACTGTATTTTATTTACCACCCACTGTAATTGTTCTCTTGCTATTGTTACTATTGCAGCTCCTGCCATTGCTCCAGCTACTGCTGATGCTGTTAGTGATTGTACTCCTACCAATGATCGCAATATTGCTGCTGTGGTTCCTACTAGGCCTCCTGCTACTGCTATCACTGCTACTGCTCCTGTTTCTGCTTCTGCTTCCCATAGTGATTGTAAAATGCTTACTCCAGCTGCTGCTCCTGCTGCTGCTCCTACTACTGCTTCAGCTATTGTTGTTCCTGCCATTGCTACTACTACTGCAACTACTGTGACTGTAACTGCTATTACTGTTAGCAGCATTTGTTTCCATGTTGCTCCCAATGTGCATTGTAAAGTTGCCCTTTGTTCTTCTGCTGCTTCCTCTCCTGGCCCTACAACAATTAAAGGAGTAAGAATTTTTAACATAATTTGTCATCATCATAGAAATACAAACATCTTAAAATTTGCTTAGCATATGCATAGTATAATAATGATATCCAATTACATTAATGATGTTTCTTACCCATATTGTCTGATTTTTAATCACCAGGATATGATGACTCAGATGACTAATCTCTCTTGTCAAGTTCACATAGGGCCTGTCTGTGTTTTGCGGTACCCTAGGCAAGATCATGATATAATATTGACATATTAATCATGAAAACTGCACTGAAAATAGTTTAGTATACTATAGTAAATAGTTTAGCTTGGTTAATGTACAGATTAACTGCCAACATTCTTTTTGCATCTCTGTGTTGGCAGTCTATTTTGGCAGTGTTAGCGCCGTTGTTCAAGAGACAAGCCTTTGGCAAAAGAAGTGCTGTTTCTGGCATCCAAATCTGCTTAATACTGTACACAGAAAACATCTCTAATAGCCACAAAGTAGCTCTTTCTTTGACCTATTTTTTTGCAATTCAAGCACTTTTCAGCACGTTTTGGAATCTGTGTATAATAAAACAGTACTCGATATACCAGCAATACAATGTGGCATTAATAGATTATGTAGATTACTTTACTATGGTGTTTGTGTGCGGTGGCCTGGAATGATCAGTGGTATGATGGCACACAGTAGTCTAATAGACAACTGATTAAACGTCTCTTGTCTGTCCTGCAAAAACAATAAATTAGGAAATAAATATGCTAATTAAATTAATTTGTATACTGCACATAATATATGCAAAGTACATAAATTAATAATGACCAACTTGGAAACTGTACTTTATCCAATTTAATTATACACAAATTAAAATATCCTATTATGCTGCTTTTCACAAGATGTAATATAGGTCTCCGTTGTCCCCAGAATATGTCTGTGAAGCTTTAGCTCAAAATACCTCACAGATAATTTATTATACCATGTTGAAAATGACCATTTTTAAATGAGAATAAAAACTAGCTGTTTTTTGTGTGCCTTTAAATGCAAATGAGCTGGTGCTTCCCGCCTAGCTTCCAGAATAGGACAGTTTTGACAGCTCAGCTTCAGATGACTTAAAGTGTTCTATTTTCGCTCACTAATTAAGTTGGCTTGAGAAAGCCAACTTACTGATATTCTATTTAAACTTCTTCTTCTTCTTCTTCTGAGACTAAATTTTCTGACTGCTACTTCTCCTAGAGCTTTAACTCTACAAACTCCAAACTCAGCCCAGATCTTCAAACTGATCTGACTTGCGTTGCTATTTCTTTTCTAACTGATCGGACTTACGATTTTCCTAAAACCGACGATTAAAACTGGGAAAAATCCCATAGACTTGCATTGATGGAATGTTCAAATGAGCCAAAACTATTCAAATTCCAACTGTCAAAACTCCCAGAATCCTTTGAGACTCAATCAATCTTCCCTTCTATGTACTGTATTTCTAATCCATTTAAACTTATTCAAACTCATCTATCTATCTATCTATCACTAGCCAAGCCTAACAAATAGAGTCATGCTAGTAGCTTGCTAATCATGTTGGTAACATGCTAGTAACTGGCTAATCATGCTAATAACATGCTAACAACATGCTAATCATGTTAGAAACAGACTAGCAACATGCTAGTAACTTGCTAATCATGCTAGTAACATGCTAGTAACTGGCTAATCATGCTAATAACATGCTAACAACATGCTAATCATGCTACAAACATGTTAGCAACTTGCTAATCATGCTAGAAAAATGCTAGCAACTTTGCTAATCATGCTAGAAACATGCTAGCAACTTGCTAATTATGTTAGAAACATGCTAGCAGCATGTTAATCATGCTAGAAACATGCTAGCAACATGCTAACAACTTGCTAATCATGTTAGAAACATGCTAGCAACTTGCTAATCATGCTAGAAACATGCTAGCAACTTTCTAATCATGCTAGAAACCTGCTAGCAACTTGCTAATCATGCTAGTAACAAGCTAATGACATGCTAATCATGCAAGAATCATGCTAGCAACATGTTAGTAACTTGCTAATCATGCTAGAAACATGTTAGCAACATGCTAACAACTTGCTAATCATGTTAGAAACCTGCTAGCAACTTGCTAACCATGGTAGCAATATGCTAGTAACTTGCTAATCATGCTAGTAGCAAGCTAATGACATGATAATCATGCTAGAAACATGCTAGCAACATGCTAACAACTTGCTAATCATGTTAGAAACCTGCTAGCAACTTGCTAACCATGCTAGCAATATGCTAGTAACTTGCTAATCATGCTAGTAACATGCTACTAACGTGCTAATCATGCAATTAACATGTTAGCAACTTGTTAATCATGTTAAAAAATGTTAACAACATGCTAGCAACTTGCTAATAATGTTAGAATAATACTAACAACATGGTAATTATCCATCTATCTATCTGCCTGATTTAAACTTTAAAACTTCAAACTATTTCAATCTGAAAACCATCAAAACTTTTTAAAACTTCTTAAACTTCATAAACTTCTTCAACTTTTCATACTTTTTAAACTTTTCAAACTTTTCAGACTTTCTGGTCCGGCTTTCTCAAGCCAACTTAAAGTTTGTCTTGATGAACTTTTTTATCTAGTTTTGTACCTAATATACTACAAATTATTCTTTAGTACTTCTTAAGATAATCTAAAGAACATCAAAGTGTACTTAGATGTGCTATTTTGGGACACCATGAACTAAAATGTGCTTTCAACATACTATCTCTGCATTAAGTATTTAGTTACCACTGGTAGTACACTTGAACCCATCTTTCATACACTATACACTCAAGTGTACTACAAGCAGCGTACACATATCAAAGTGAGGTATTGAAAGGCTTTATATATATATATACAGGGTGGGCCATTTATATGGATACATCACACATCAAACTTATTGGGAATTTCACAAGAAAAACAATGGTGTGCTTGGTTTTAACGTAACATTATTCTTTCATGAGTTATTTACAAGTTTCTGACCATTTATATTTTTTTAATTTTTATATTAATTTTTTTTATTTATTTATTTATTTTTTTTACACAAACAGAACATGCCAAACTAAAAGATTTAGTTTGGTTGTATTTTGGTTTCATGACATTTTAAGAAGTCTTTTTCCAACATGCAGATTATGTTAATTTGATATATAAATACAGTGATAAAATGTCTCAAAAAAGTTGTGGTTTGGTCTGGCTTTGTTTTTGTAGTAAACACATATTTACTTTTGTATTGCCTACTTAATGAAAGTTTACCAGGCTCATATTTCCATTCTAAAACATTTCATTTGTTAGATTGTTTCTTAATTTTAGGTGTGATTCCCAAAATGTATTTAAAATATTGTACTGCAACATTACCTAACTGCAACCAAAATAAAAAGCTTTGTTCTGAGAAAGCTAGCAGAACAAAAAGAACAAAAATTACTAAAATAATAAATGTAAATTCTAAAAGGTCAAACCTGACGGAATCTGGATTCCAAGCAACAAACTGATTTTTAGCCAGATAGCATGTCACAGATGTGTCTTGTCTCAGTCAGAAAGGATCTGTAGGTTAATGAGATCTCACAAGTTTGTTATCTCCAAGGGTGCTGCTACGGTTTCCCATCTGACCAGCATATTTTCTCTGGCCTGAGAAAGGGGAGGGGAGGGGAAGTGTGCTGTTATGGCACCCCTGGTTTTCTCTTTCCAGTAAATCACATGATGGACAATAGTAGAGGGTCTGGGAGGGGCAAGGGCAGCTTAGTGGATAGTCTCACTATCAGTTAGTCAGTTACTTTTTCTTTCTTTCTTTTTCTTTTCTTTCCTGTTTTATTTTTATTATTAGTTTTTTGGTAACACTTTACAATACGTGCACAAATATGCATTAATTCATGCTTAATTAATGCACAGATAATCACAAGTTAATGTATAATTCATGAAGAACTAAACCATTTATTAATGATTACTACATCAGCAACTAATGAACATTCTATATGATTCATAGATTAAGTAATCAGTAAATTGTTATTAGTTAAATATGTCATAATGTATTAATTCCCTAATAACTTATTTTATTAACTAATGATGTAAATTCATATGTTAATTACTACAGTGGTAAAAGTTATGTACTTCCAGTTGTCTGCTTTAAATACTCATTAGATAATGATTTGCAAATGTATCATTATGTTGTGACTTTACTTGTTGAGGCACAGAACTATTAACTAATTGTTAAGTAATATGTCATTGTGGTTATGGATATAGAATTAGTTGGTTAGTCGTGTGCCTCAGTGAGTTGGAGCCATGCATTTTCATGGGTTGAAGCCATGCATTTCAACTTCCAGTTGTCTACTTTAATTAATCATTACCTAATGATTTGCAAAGATACCATTATGTTATGACTTTACGTGTTGAGGCACATGACTAACTAATTCTAAATTCATAACCACAATGACATATTACTTAACAATTAGTTAATAGTTCTGTGCCTCAACAAGTAAAGTCATAACATAATGATATCTTTGCAAATCATTAGCTAATGAATAATTAAAGCAGACAACTGGAAAATGAAATGCATGGCTTCAACCCATTGTGGTAATTAACACATGAATTTACACTATTAGTTAATAAAATAAGTTATTAAAGAAATTAATACATTATGATGTCCATTTGTTGCTGATGTAGTAATCATTAAAAAATGGTATAGTTCTTCATGAGTTATATATTAACTCATGCATATATAATTAATGCATATTTGTGCACACGTATTGTAAAGTGTTACCAGTTTTTCTTTGTCACTTTGGTACATTTCTCAGATCAGAAATGAAATTCTAAAAACTACTTGTTTAACCTTCACATATAGTCACTTGTGCATATCATAAAAGTAACTTGCCATTCGTTTGAACAAATTGCAAAAGCTTTTGCACAATTTTGCAGTTGATTATGTACAATTGTCTGCTGTTTCCTACATTTGCTTATATCATGTTGATCAAAATATATTATACTGGTTCTCTGTTGAATACTCTTGATCCACAAATCATCTAGGCATTTCTTCACTGATTAAGTCATTCAGTGAAAAATGGTTAAAGTGCCCCTATTATGCCATTTTAAAGGTTGATAATATTGTTTTAATAGACTCCCAAAAAAGGTTTACATGTATGCAAGGTCAAAAAACACTTCAGTTTTCTCCAAAAATAGATTTAATTTTACCCCATTTCTAAATGATTCCTAAACGACTCGTGCGAAGCAGTTCGAAGAATCAGTCTCTCTAAACCACTCCTTTCCGTGAGCCCTCACTGCTGTGATTGGTCAGATGGTGCAGTCCTTTATGATTGGTCTACCGCATACAGCGTGTTGGAGAACGAAACGCCCATTGTCATAACTGACTGACAGCCTTGGATACTTGTCAATACATAAAAAGATGGCATCGATTTTGCCATACTAATTCGAGCCAGAGTCTGATGATGAAACGACTGAAGTGGCTGATCGACAAGTTAACACGGTCTACCTTGGAAAGTGCTCGCAATTTGCTTATGTACGTGAATCGGGCACACCTCTATGTTGTAAACTTCAACATTCTATAATGCATTAAGGCGGCTTTCACACCGAACGCGGAAAGCGCTGCGCTGACCGCTGGGTTCAGTGCAGCCCTTCAGAGTGCAGCGGCAAAAGTTTATTTGAACAACTTTTTTGAACTTTGTCCGCGGTGTGCGCGCTCCACTGCGCGTCCGCCTTTGGTCGAGGCAGAAACAAGCCATCCTCGCAGGGCGGAAGACATTGAAACAAATGGGTTTCATAGCACAGCGCTTTCCGCATTCGTTGTGAAAGCCGCTTCGTACGGCATCCTTTATCTTTTCTTCAACTAATGAGACAGACAGAGAGTCAAGCTGCATCAATCACAAATTGTCAGACTACAGTGGGTCCACAGCTGAACAACAGAACTACAAAAGGGTGATTTAGCCGGTTAGCAAGACATGTGCAGGGTTGTTACACAACCTAACATACACAACTACGTATTTTTAACGATCGCCAGAAAATACAATCTTTGTAGATTCATCTTTTGGAAGTGAATAATAAACAGTTTTACTCACAGCGTATGATACAGCGTCTTCTGTGTAATGTACGTGTACATTTCCATGTGACGTAAACCACATGGAAATTTCACAGTTTGTGGGCGGACAAGTTGTTCGCGACGTAGAACGTGGGCGGGCATTAAGCAAATGTGTTACTTCGTGACGTGCAGCCATAACAGAAAAAGATTTGAATTCCTGACGACTCATTTAGGCAAATGTGAGCCGACTCTTTTTTTTGATAGACAATAACTTTATTTATCGTGCACTGTCGGCTTCACAACTTTGCAGATAGTTTATGTTCACATACAGCTACATGACACACTACATAAAAGGACATATTTGAAAAGGCATAATAGGGGCACTTTAAGGTAATTGTCAAGTACATTTTCCATACACGTCTATTTGATTTTTTTATTTATTTGTCTATTTATTTTAATTTTTTGTAAATGTTTTCTGAATTGATGAATTGTGCAGGTGAATCTTGAAATTTTATGGGAAATGTAAGTAGCTAGATCAACCAGCGATCAACCAGCTCTATAAAAGGGGTATCTAGGCAGACAAAGAGGCAGAAGAGGTAAAGGATGTAGCCATGTGTCCGACACACACACACACACACAGACATATATATATATATATATATATATATATATATATATATATATATATATATATATATATATTAGTGGTGGGCACATATTTTTTTTTTTAATCTAGATTAATCGCACTGTAATTTTGGAATTAATAGATTAAAATGGCTCATTTGAATTTTGTCGAAGGCATTCAGAATATGTGTGCTACCCAAACAATGACTAAAAGTAAGTCTTTGAGAACGGGTTTCTCAAGCCAGGTGGCGCATTAGACCAGGGGCTCATCTCCTGTTTCCAAAATGCATCACAAACTGCTTGAGAAAGCTGTTCTACTATGATAATTGGTGATGAAAATAAATTATGTTCAATAAGATGTACTTGTGTTTACTAACTGTTTATTCAGTTAAACATGAATTTTGAACTGTAGGCCTACATAAGAGGTCGTGATGAACTGTTTACAGTCAGTAGCTTTGTGTCAATCAGTCCAAGTTCTGTTTCTCCTTCTTCCACCGGTCACTCAGGCAGACCACATTGTTCACATTTTCTGGTGACAAACTAGATCTCCTCTTCTGCACAATATGGCCTGGCACACGCTTCTGCAAAGTAACGCTCCTCTGTTTTCATCACACCTAACGGACAGACAAAGTAGATCAGAATAAGTTCACTACTAGTAGTAAACAACTAGCAATCATCAAGAAGCAAACATAATGTGGTGGTAATTCATGGTGTCGTGGTAATTAATAGGCTAAGTAATTAAATTAAATTATGTAATTTAAAATTACATAACGTAGCCTACCTAAAGCGAAGGAGTGAAGTTCCCAGCTTGCATCGATGAGGTGTACAGTAACGCCGAGGTAGTTATCGTTGTTGACAGATGTCCAATGGTCCCCAGTCAGTGCTACACACCTCGCCTCTACTATCTTCTCGTCTTTTGCGTCTCTGCGGCATGCTGGTCATGTATTCTCCTCATGATAGTTCGCCTCGCAGGTAGTTTGTGAGATGGGTCACCTGTGGCCGCCTGGAGCTGTGCTGACGGGCTTGCCTCGGTTGCACTCAAACATAGTAGTTTGACGACGACTCTTCCCCTGCACTACATTAGCGCTTGGCCCGGCATCTTCCGCATCAGCTAAGGGATGCTTTGCGTTTAGGTGGTACTTGAGACTGGAAGAACTCCTACAGTAAACTAATTCCGCATTGCACAAGGTGCAAACAACCTTAGTCTTGTAGAGGTTTCCATTGGGAAGCTTCTTAAAAATAAATTTTCCCTGAAGCAAACCCGGCGGCTTCATAGCTGCATCCATGTTAGCACGTCACGTTTGATGTGGTAATTTCACAGTAGGCATACACACAGGTTCGAAGACTCGTTCTCGCCCCCTACAGTGCAATTCGGCTAGGTATACATCCGCGCTAAAATATCAAGGTGAAAGTCATCATAGCTTGCGTAGTATAGACCCAGCTCCCAAACCAACTTTGAGAATAGATTAACGATATTTTTTTTATCGCCTGATAAGAGTCTCACGTCAACGGAGCACGTTAACGCCGATAACGGCCCACCACTAATATACAGGGGTTGGACAATGAAACTGAAACACTCGTCAATATAGTATTGGAGGTTTCATGGCTATATTTGCGCTGTCTGGTGCCCAATCTTCACTTATTGTACATTACACCAGTTAGAGCAGAGTGTAAAGTTTCATTATGTGCACCCAATGGTTCAAACATTGTACCTTGAAGGTAGTGCTCTGTATCAGGATAATAATGCACCAATACACACAGCAAGACTGGTGACAGACTGGTTTAATGAACATGAAAATTAAGTTGAACATCTCCCATGGCCTGCATAGTCACCAGATCTGAATATTATTGAGCCACTTTGGAGTGTTTTGGAGGAGCGAGTCAGGAAACGTTTTCCCATATCAGCATCACATAGTGACCTGGCCACTGTTCTGCAAGAGGAAAATGGCTCAAAATCCCTCTGGCTGCTTTGCAGGACTTGTATTTGTCACTCCCACGATGAAATGATGTTGTATTAGCTGCAAAAGGAGGCCCAATATCATACTAATTGTGATCTAAAACCAGGTGTTTCAGTTTCATTGTCCAACCCCTGTATATAAAAATATATATATATCTATATATAATATATATATATATATATATATATATATGAAGAGTTCAGATGCAAAACCAGCTAAATCCATCTGACGTATTTCTTTAAAATGAGCATTTTTTTCTGGCTACTTTGTATAGTTTTCTATGCAAGTACTGGCACTTCTGATTGGGCTGAGGCTGGAATTTAGCGAGTTTTAAGTAAAAGTATTTGATGGACGTATACCTCATTTTTTTTTTTCATTATCTAATTTTTGAACGAGATGGCTTCAGCTGGTTTTGCATCTGAACTCTTCATATATCTCTTATATATATATATAATATATATAAATGCTTCAGATAAATAAGGTTTTGAGCTGCAAATTATCTTTACATTCATTTGAAATTGTCCTGTGACATCCTATAATTTCAATAATTCAAGAGAAAAAGCTAAAGGCACAAAAAAACTAAAATGACAGTGTTGAAGACAGAAAAAGCCATTTCCACATGTCTCCACAATTATAAACCAAGAAAAATAAAACAAAACAATGCACAGTGTTCTAGGCAGTGATAAAGGCATTGCATTATATACTGTATTATAAAGAAAATTAGAAGAACTCAGATAAACCATACATTGTTGTAGTCATGTGTTTATTATAGTCATGTTAAATCAATGAAAGCAGTTAAATCTTCTCTTTATTCATCTGCAGCGATCGTGTCTTCTTCGTCTAATCCAATGCTCTCCATTGACTTTGTATTGCGGGAAGCTGCATCCTTGATCTGACTGATAACAAAAACAACAGAACAATGTCTAAAAGCTGCTATGTGACAAGGTGTACAGTAAACAAGTTAAAAACAGAACTACGTTTTTATTAGCAGGAAGGAGGCAGCTTCCTGCAATACAAAGTAAATGGAGAGCATTGGATTGTTTTCCCCACCGGTGGGTGTGGTTTTCAGATTATGACAGGTGTCACTTTGTCTCTGATCTGAAAAAAGGGGGCAGGGAGCAGCAGCAGGGGAAAGGTTTTACTCTATCGCTTTGTTTTAAGAAACGGGGGCATCCCGGGACTTGAAATTCGCAGGGTAGGAGGGTGTAGTGACGCTGAGTGTAACTAAAAAGGTCCCATTGTCCGATGAGGTCCGGTTGGGGAGATACAGAACGCCCGGCGATCTTATATCACATAACTGTTTATCCACCGCGCTATTCAGCGCCAATCCCACCATGCAGTCACTTTCACTGGTTAAGGTTAGCGTCAGGTGTGGGGTAGGTTTAGGGGTTTAGCATTGTTTAGTATTGTTTGTAGCATAGTGTAGGAAATCAACACTGTGATTGACACAACCAATAAAACCTTTAGAATCAGCTGTGGAGTGGAGTTTGCGCTGAAGTGGATTGGGGGGGAAATTTGCACATGCGTGTCATGTGCCTGTCTATCAATGGGAGGAAGCCACGCCCTATTTTGGATCTCCCACCCCGTTTTGGAGTTCCCGCCCCCATTTGGATATCTCCAGGATGCAGTTATCCACCTTATTTTTGTCGTAAGAGTGTGAGCGGCCGTTTGTAAATTTAATGTGTCTGGCTTCCGGTCTCATCCACGTCCAGCTATGTTTATCTGTACAAAACAGCTTGTTTTCCTGCTTGATATTGCATATTGGTGTGTCTTACAATATTATTTTAATGTATTATCTTAATTTTGAACACAATAGTCTGTAGTGCAAACTGTTTTACCGTTTACGGCACTTCAGTATTCTTCTCGTTATTTCTCTATGGCAGATTATGAACAGGAAGTCTAACACATTACCAGAAAACAGCTTACTTCCGCATTGAAGAATAAGGTGGATACCCTTCTCCAAGCATGAGGCCTTACAACGAATACAGGCAATTCCTCAATCCAGAAGGGGGCGCCCGCAGTAATGCAACGCTGTTTGATAACCGCTAGCAGAAGAACAGCGAACGCCGTGAGTTGTGCATTTGAAAACCAAGCCCACTAGACAGTGAGCATGTGCTGATTCTGAACGCGTCTCTCACTGACAAAGGAGTATAACGTTACTTTAAAGGCTTGTTTATTCAACTGTTTGCGAAATGGAGCTTTGTGCTCATGTATCCTCTCTCATTCGGCACAAATCCAAATATTCCATAATATTTCCATATTTGTGATGTATCTAAATGCTAAACTGTTATTTATTATGTAAATTATAGGCTTTGTACTTCAGTCGTGTTCCAGCGGTGACAGAATGAGGCGGGCGCGCTGATGTTTGGTTCACTGTATTTTATTTTGATAAAGTAACGTTACCAACTGCTCTGTCAAGATAACAGTGCCGGTGTTACGGTTTAACTGGTGACCGTGTTATCTGGTGACCAACTTCCTGATTCAGGTCCTCCGCACCAGATGTGATGGAACGACCGTGGCAGCTTCGCCGATTCTGAAAGCACAAACTCACGTGATATTAAGCTGTTTAATAAACGCACACTTGCTCATTACATGATTTTGGTATTCTTGTAAAGATTACAAATGATTGGTATGGTGGCCCGTAGCGGCAGAACTACGGAAATAATAATAACAAAAAGCTTGTTTGGCATGGGTTTCGAACACGCGCAAAAAGTAGTCGCGCTATGAGACGACAGTGACGAACTCAATGAGCTATTGAACTACACTGATTCAGCTCCTGATATCTGGATTCAAGTAGGATTTTACTCTCAGCGTGACATTATGCAACTGGCTGAATCAAGAAAGTGTGCCCGTGTTAACTTGTGACCTGTGTTTATTTATGAAAACTAACATTAAAGGAAAAGTATATTACATTTTATGGTTTATGATGTTAAAGTACCTTTCATGGAGTCTCAGACAACTGTAAATTTGTGGCTACTGTGGTTTAATTACAAACGCTATCGTTAAACTATATTTACTATAGTAAAAACGTGGTGGTACATTTTCTTCAGAGACTAGCTGATGTCTCCTTTAATTAATATAAAAACTTTATTTATTTCCACGTTGTTTTTCCGTTTTTCTCGTAGAAATACTTCGGAGACTTGTGATTTGATTTCTTGATTGTAGTGAATGACATGTAACGTTAAATTCTAGTTGAAACGCTGCTTGGAAATGTTACTTTATAAACGTGTTAACTTGTTATTTGCGTTCAATAGGTGGTGTGAGTAATTCTAAAGCGACACCGAGGTTGTGGGTCATTTCATTCACTACAATGAAATAGAAATCAAGTTTCCAAAGTACTTCTATGAGAAAAACCGCAAAACAACGTGGAAATAACTTCAAGTTTTTATATTAATCAAAGGAGACATCAGTTAGTCTCTGAAGAAAATGTACCATGTTTTAATTATAGTAAATATACTTTAACGTTTCCGTTTGAATTTTTTTGTTGAATTTTTTTTTTTTTTCATTTTCGTATAATTAAACAGTGTGATCATTTAGCCTACATGTCGACTGCAAATATATTCACAAGCAGAAAACAACGTTTATGTCATACTTTCAGAATTATTCTGCTAGTGAACACAAGCCACAATGTAACACGTTACAAAGAGCAGCACTAATTTGCAGCTTTTCGACTACAGAAAAGGCTATTATATTTTATATACTGTTAATCGAATAACATACCACCTATTGAACGCAAATAACAAGTTAACACGTTTATAAAGTAACATTTCAGCGTTTCAACTAGAATTTAACGTTACATGTCATTCACTACAATCAAGAAATCATATCACAAGTCTCCGAAGTATTTCTACGAGAAAAACGGAAAAACAATGTGGAAATAACGTCAAGTTTGTATATTACTTAAAGGAGACATCAGCTAGTCTCTGAGGAAAATGTACCCCTTTTTTACTATAGTAAATATAGTTTAACGATAGCGTTTGTAATTAAACCACATTAGCCACAAATTTACAGTTGTCCGAGACTCCATGAAAGGTACTTTAACATCATAAACCATAAAATGTAATATACTTTTCCTTTAATATTAGTTTTCATAACAAGTAAAGACAGGTCACAAGTTAACACGGACACATTTTCTTGATTCAGCCAGTTGCATAATGTCACGATGAGAGTAAAATCCTACTTGAATCCAGATATCAGGAGCTGAATCAGCGTAGTTCAATAGCTCATTGAGTTCGTCACTGTCGTCTCATAGCGCGACTACTTTTTGCGCGTGTTCGAAAGCCATGCTAAACAAGCTTTTTTTATTATTATTATTTCCGTAGTTCTGCCGCTACGGGCCATCATACCAATAATTTGTAATCTTTACAAGAATACCAAAATCATGTAATGAGCAAGTGTGCGTTTATTAGACAGCTTAATATCACGTCAGTTTGTGCTTTCAGAATCGGCGAATCTGCCACGGTCGTTCTATCACATCTGGTGCGGAGGACCTGAATCAGGAAGTTGGTCACCAGATAACACGGTCACCAGTTAAACCGTAACACCGGAAGCCTGGAACTTATGTTTTGTGTTTGTGTGCGCCGGCGCGATTACTTAAAACTGTTTACTTATACCAGCAAAATCAACTTAAAACACTGTCATTTATTGTAATAATGCATCACTGTAAAAGGTCTTTTGTAAAATAAAGAAAACAAATAGGATGTCGTTTTCTGCCATTTGAGTTTCCTTTCTATCACAAGAATGAACTGAAGAACTGAATATATAGGCTACGTGTCACACTCTTTTTTTCCCTTGTTTATCTGTTAACTAAATCAAATATATTTCAAGTATTTGTTCCATGTATGTATATATGTACTGCAGATTATATATATAACATTATAATTTGATGTAATATTTAGTATTTTGACATCTAGGTGTTGTTTTTTTCCTGTTGTACCGAAATCATATCGAACTGTGTCCCCCGAACCGAGGTATGTACCAAACCGTGACATACAGTAACACCCCTACTAGAAACGGGGTACTGAAAAAATTGTTTGGCAATGTATTACACTGAAAATGTCACCGACAGAAGTGGAGAGACTCAGGTAAGTGCAACAGGGTTTTTATTAAACAGGTTTGCAGTACGAGTGAAGCGATGAAAGGCAGCAAATAAGCATCTTGTAATTTGACTGGGTAACTTATGAATAAGAATATAAACAATGTCCCTTTTACTTCCTAGGAGCGGCACATGGCGAAGACAGGAAGAAGGCTGGCGAAGATGCCAAACTTGCAAGAAGTCCGGAGACTAGCAAGATGTTAAAGTAGTGATCTTGAGGAGAGATCAGTGAGTATAGACACAGTGGATCGAGTATAAACATATTACCATGTTTATAGAAGAAACTTGTTTATGTTTATAGTGCAAGCTTCCATTTTACTGGAACATTGTGTGCGCAGTTTCTCGACTTTCATTTCAGATCTCATCCAACCACATTCCTAAACATGAACTTTACTAAAAGTTCAGTGCTTGTTCTACTTTATAAAAAAAGATTATTTTAAGATTATTTTTCCACATAGTGCATGCTTGTACTGAAAAAAGATTAAACATTATAGAAATTCAATCATAATTAATGACTGCGTGACGAAATGAAAATGTTGGATATGTCACTCAGCTTCTGTATTTGGATATATACCTTTTTTAATGTTCATTGTGTGATTCCATGTATTGATATAGTTGATATTTTCTATGTACATCAGTGAGTCTCTCTCACGTTTGCTCCAGTGATCAATCATGATTCAGTTATGATATTGTGCCGTAACATGATTTATATTATTTTGTGGTGTAGTTTGTAAAGCTAGTACTATTAAAGTATGCAGAGTTCATAATCAGTTCATCGTATTTTAGACAATTTTGTCATCTGAACAGTGTAGTCATAAAAAAAAAGTTACAGTAAGTCACACCCTGCAGAAAAACCTGTTTCTCAGGTATGTAATCAGGAAGGTATATAAACCCTTCCTCTTAAAAAAAGAAACTTGACTGTCGAGCTGCAGTGCATATCATCTCTCTGTCTGTGTTCATATGCAGTAAAATGGCAGAAGCCAGTATCTCATGGGCTGAGGATCAGTTCAGCTGTCCAGTGTGTCTGGATCTACTGAAGGACCCAGTGACGATTCCCTGTGGACACAGTTACTGTAAGAGATGCATCTCAGATTGCTGGGATCAGGATGATCGGAAGGGACTCTACAGATGTCCTCAGTGCAGAAAAACCTTCACAACAAGACCAGCTTTAAGCAAGAATGTGGTGTTTGCTGAAATGGTAGAGAAACTCAAGACAATGAGACTCCAATCTGCTCCTGTTCCTGCTGCTCCTGCTGCTCCTGCAGTTCATCACACTGGACCTGAAGATGTTCAGTGCGACTCCTGCACTGGAATTAAACAGAAAGCAGTAAAATCTTGTCTGGAGTGTCGAAACTCTTACTGTCAAAATCACCTCCAACAGCATGAGAGTCTCTTCAAAGGTAATAAACACAATCTGATTGATGCCACTGGACGAATACAGGACATGATGTGCACTCTACATGGTAAAATGCTGGAGATTTACTGCCGTACCGACCAGCGCTGTATCTGTATGCTGTGTTTGGTGGATGAACACAAAAATCATGACACTGTATCAATTGGAATGGCAAGAGCAGAGAAACAGGTACTGCTCTAAGTGAGAGTTAATGTTGTTTCTCTTTTCATTTGGTATGTGATTTTTCTCTCAATCAGGGATAGATAGACGTGTTTATGATCAAATAAATTCAGACTGAAGTGACTAACAATAAATAAGAGATGTGTTTACAAAACCATTTATTCATTTAATTATATATCTGTTTTTGCAGAGACATTTTGAGGAAACACAGAGAAACATTCAGAAAACAATCCAGCAGAGAAAGACAGATCTAAAGCGGATGAGAGAGGCTTTGGAGTCCCATAAGGTGAGTTTAGATAAATTTGAGAATCTCCTTCACAATCTTAATAAACGTGCCAGGAAGAAACAATGCTGTAGAAGAGCTTTCGGTTTTCAGAAGAACCTTTCAGTGAAAAGATTATTAAAAATTGTATGACTTTTTTTCTGCTTAAACCAACTGCATGAGAAGGATGCCAGGATTAACCATCTGGCCTAAAAACGAAGTCTTATATATAGTATTTCACATCGTAATAAAACAAAATGCTTTGTAAATTTCTACACTTAAGCTATAAGATGAAACACAAAGAAAAGGGGATAAAATCTGTGCTGCGCTGTCAGTCCATTAAAGTGGAATAAAGAGGGTGGCTAAAAAGAATAAAGTTTGTCGAAAGGCAGTGTTGTGGTCTAGTCTAGGTAGGTGCAGGTCCACCATCTAATCTGGATATGGCCCGAATCTGGGTCGATTGTGGTAAACTTGGGATAAGAGACAGACAGACTAATATTAGCATAGGTGCCATTCTTCTAACAATATAACAAGTGTTCCCAGTTCATTTGACCTTTTTTATGCAGCCTAACAATCCTTTAACAGATTTGTCTAAAATAATCGCTTGAAAAATGAGCCTACAATACAATAGCAGAAACAAACCTTTTTAAATTAAAATAAAGGTCCATGTTTAATAATAAAAAAAAAAAAAAAAAAAAGTTTAATAATGTTGATGGACAACCCACAGACCTCTGGACCCTATGCTATGTGTTACAATTTTTTTTTATTTTTAAAAAGTATTAAAACTTCTGTTATTTCAGATATTAGGAAAGTACTACTCATTAAATGTTTTTATATCATCTATTTCATTCCATTAGTCATCGGAATTTGTATGTTTCATCAGGCAGCAATGAAATATAGTTGTTTCCTAATGATATCTCCTAAGGAGAGCATATACAGGGTGAAAGGCAATAGTCCTAGTACTGAGCCTTGTGGTACACCATACTGAAATTAGGAATACTGAAAATCAGATAAGTGTGATTTTAACCATGTTAAAGGTGATTTATTATGCCCCTTTTTACAAGATGTAAAATAAGTTTACACTGTCCCCAGAGTATGTATGCTCAAAATACCCTACAGATAATTTTTATAGCTTGTTAAAATTGCCGCTTTTATGGCATGAGCCAAAACACAACTTTTTTTTTTTTTGTCTGTCTCTTTAAATGCAAATGAGCTGGTGCATGTTATTACAAACTTTATAAGCCCCACTTGTGATTATGAGCTCGACAAATTCAAGCGATCAACTTTCACATGCAATTCTTAACTACCACATTCCTAATCACGATCATTCTAGTAACGCGTGAAGGCAGCATCAATGAAAACAGGTGGAGACAATGGTAGTTTTAGCAACATTAGCCTTACAGAGTGCCAAGCACTTTCAGAAAGGCAATTTGGAAAACAAACACGTAACTTACTTTGTCTGGCGCTAATGGTTGCACACAAAACGTTGCTATTGATCCCTAAACATATAGGGGACTTCACCAATTTTTTCCCAGGACATTTTACTTCTATAATAAAATTTAACCACAGTGTCCTCAGCAGCTAGTCTATGGAGACTAATATGTTCGTTGGTGCATTAGAAAACACAACACTTGTAAAGCCTCTTTGGCACTGATATTGTATATCTCCAGTAATGGCAGACTGCTGCTTCTCACTCAGAGCTGCATGTGTTTATGCTAACAGGGCAGAGATCGTCACAAATGTTTTCTTACGATGACGTGTACAAAGTGAGAATCTTAAATTGCTTGTTCTGAGAAACTGTTTATAATTTATTGGGATTGTAAAAAAATGAGAGGGTGGATTTTTACCATTATAGGCTGGTTGTTTACACACACTGCGGCCCACACAACTGTGTTTTGCATAATAGGTCCCATTTAATGTCAACAATTTTCACACATTTTTTTTTTTTTTTAACACCATAAAGAACCTTTGCACAATAGGAAAGTTCTTCATGGAACCCTACACTAATGAAAAACCAATGGAGCTCTATGTCTGTGTGAGATGCCATTATGAGCTGATTGTAGTGTGTGTCCTATAACAGCGCTCTGCACAGACAGCAGTGGAGGACAGTGAGAGGATCTTCACTGAGCTTATCCGCTCCATTGAGAAACATCGCTCTGAGGTGAAGCAGCTGATCAGAGATCAGGAACGAGCTGCAGTAAAACAAGCTGAAGAAAGACTGGCGCGACTGGAGCTGGAGTTAGATGAGCTGAGGTGGAAAGAGAAGGAACTGAAAGAGCTTTCAAACAGAGATGATCATATTAATTTTCTCCAGGTAACAGAGATCTTCTTAAACGTAGGCCTGAAGACTTCAACAGGCTTCTCTAATTGCACAGTTTATATTTTTGTCTTTGTGACTATAGAGTTGCCCGTCTGTCTCCCCCTCTGGATCTACAGACAGCTTCACTGTCAGTTCTCATCTCAGTTTTGATGAGGTAGTGAAGTCTGTCTCTCAACTCAGAGACAAACTGCAGCAGTTCTGCACAGATGAAATCGAAAGGCTATCTAAAACAGGTAATGCCGTTTTACTCTTGGACAAGAGTTAAGCACTGTTAATTAAATTTTATTTAATTAAAGGGCTTGCACTGATGCACAGATGTTCTTTGGTGTTCATAGTGAAAACCGTCCAAGTCATTGTCCCGATTCGTCAATTTACGACTAGGAAGGAGTTCCTACAATGTGAGTTACAATGAAAACACACACAAACACTTGTGATTACTGGGAGACTGTCTGAGCTAAATAAACATGATGATCTTACCAGGGGTTCATGATGGAAGAGGATGGTTGTTATATTAGATGTTATATTATTGATGTAAAGTCTTGAATAATTATGTGTTTTTCTTCATCAGATTCCTGTCTGTTGACTGTGGATCTGAACTCAGTGAATTATTGGCTCCGTCTGTTTGAAGAAAACACCGTGATCACTTACTCTGACACACGCCTGTCGTATCCTGATCATCCAGACCGGTTTGATTCTTGGACCATGGCGCTTTGTAGAGAGAGTGTGACTGGACGCTGTTACTGGGAGGTGGAATGGGCTGGTGATGGGGGATCAGGAGTGGACATAGGAGTGACATATAAGAGCATCAGAAGGAAGGGAGATGGTCCTGAGAGTGCAGCTGGACGTAACAATCAGTCCTGGAGTTTGTTCTGCTCTCCAGACTACTGCTCATTCTGGCACAACAATACTGAGACTGTCCTTCCTGTAGTCAATATCTCCAGTACAATAGGAGTGTATGTGGATCACAGTGCAGGGATTTTGTCCTTCTACAGCGTTTCTGACACAATGAGTCTCATCCACAGAGTCCAGACCACATTCACTCAGCCGCTCTATGCTGTGTTTGGATTTGATAAACAGACAGCGGTGAAACTGTCTAACAGAATAAATAATCCAGATATTCTACAGATTCTTAATCCAAATATTCTACACGCTTTGTTACTTCGCAGAATGATGATGCCATGAGATGTATTTTCTAATTGGAAATACCACTAGTGAACAAGCTAGATATTTTCGAAGAGTTTTCAAACTTCTGTATATCAAAAGTGGTGTATTTTTCTGCATGTTCATAATACACAAGCCTATCATTTCTCTTTTGCTGAGTCAGTTGTTTGTTTTAAACGAAATTGTTTATTTTCTGCATTACTGGGACATTGCGTACATATATACTTCTTGAACAGTATGGCCTGGCCTGCTGTTTCACTGTTTTGTTCATTATGTTTGTTTTGTTCCCATCCAGTTTGGAATACTTCGGTACTTGCCATCTGTGTGGGCCCTCGTTCATGTTACAACCGGCTCACAACTGCAACATGAACAAGAGCCCACACAGATGGCAAATAACGAAGGAAATAATTAACAAAAGTATTCCAAACAGTAAAATGGTCTCAATCTCACAGCAGTCACTTATGAAAAAGATCGAAAAGATTTCTCAGGGGTGTGTCTCGCTGCCGTCAGGTATGCATCTCTCATTGTTAGATTTATCTTAGAGCAGTTGATGTTATCATGAATTTATCATTTCTGAATTGTATTCTCATTGTTTAATTATGTAATTGTCATGATACATTCTTACCTGACAAATAAAATGCTATATTTGATTAATTCTGAACTCTCCTGAAATCATTAGTAGATCATGTGGAGGCAGATGTTGCCTTAAATCTGTGTCCAGGAATGAACAAACTAAAGGCTCCTGGATGAATGGCGCAGTAGGCACGTCATCTGAGACCTTTTGATTTCTGTCTGTCACCGACTTAGCAAGTTGCATTGAATTGACCTATCAAACTACACTTTTACATTTAGCAAGCTGTAGGCAGCCGACTTAAAAGTATAGGTTAACCTTACACCCCATTCACATGGGGTGTTAGCTTTAACGCTTCTCTTTTACTTTGAATGGAGTGACGTCAAGCATTGCCGAACTGAATTATGGGTCCGTTGCGTCACGTCACTGGCATTGCTCGTGACAGAAGTTTTTTCAACTTTTCAAGTGCCAGCACAGGCGTCAGCCAATCAGATCGCCGTATGCAAATATACTAGTGCAGATGCTAGCCAATCCCGTTCGGTGCAGACGTTGGCCAATCAGCGTGAAGTGTCCACCTCGAGTAAATCAGCTTCATATTTAATGAGGCATATGCAAAACGCGTGAACCGGAAGCAACAAGACCTGTTTAACAGAATACAGAAGTCTGATGCACATAACCCCTACTGAAAATATGAGATATTCAAAACAATCAAATATCCAAATTAATACATAACCAATATTTGTGATCAGTTCTTAATTAAAAATACAGTCTAAGGTTAATGATCACTTGAAAATTGAATCGCTTGGTTCTGCTGACCACTGCTGAACTGAACTATGTATTGTGTTAATATTGTCAATTTAATCTAAACCCTGATAGCTTTTAAAATGGTGCCTACCAATGTTTCCCAATTCTGGTGGAAATGCAGTAATAAAGGATTTGATTTGAAGTGTGCAGCTGCATTTGGTGCATTGTGGGATGTCGGATCTGTGCTACAGCAGGATCTCTGTTCTCTTCTCTGTCCTCATGAGAGCTGAGATGACAAAGATCCTGCTACAGTTTTTTTCTTGAGCTTCAGTACAGCATTTCATTCAAGCTGCTTCCAGATTTCAGATAAGTAATGTAGGCATGTGCTAAATGCAGACTATTTCATGCATTTATTTATGTTGACATGCAGGATGATGCAGAACAGATGGAGGGACAGAAACTGGTTTGGTGTCTGTAAGTGCTGCTCACGTCTCCAAACACTGAAAATCAGCACCAGACGTGCATTTATCACTGTGAATTCAGCAGGTGAAGAAATCATTTTGACAAACCCTGGAAAAACTCTGAGCATCAAAAAAAAAAAAAAAAAAAAAAAAAAAGCTTACAAAAAACTCTGTTTATTACTATTTTGTTCTATTATTGTTCTTTTGTGTTTGATATGAGATCTTATAAAGTTTCAATGCAAGTTAATTTTGAATGCATTTAGTTAAAATTTAACCTGAAGGAATCCTGTCCAATGTTGTTTGGCCTGTTTTAACCACTCTCTACAACACATACAAGGAAGAGACTGACTTTGTCATTCCGTCATACTAACTTTCTCAACAAAACCGAAAAATAATCAGCAGTCAAAAAAGTACAAAGAAAAACGATTGCAAGACTTTTAAGAAGACTTTTAAGTTTCTGAACAGACAGCAGGTCTTTTTTTTTATTATTATTGTGGTGATTCATTTTTGAAACCATCAATTAGAAAGTGAAAGTACAGACTGCTGGAGCTGAAATCGTGAAAATGGCTTCACTATCTGAAGATGATTTTTCTTGTCCTGTGTGCTATGAAATCTTCAAGGATCCTGTTATTTTATCATGTAGTCACAGTGTCTGTAAAGAGTGTCTTCATCAATTCTGGAGAGCAAAGGAAACTCAGGAGTGTCCTGTCTGCAGGAGAAGATCCTCTAAAGATCATCCTACAATTAATTTGATGTTAAAAAACTTGTGTGAGTCATTCCTGAAGGAGAGAAATGAGAGACGATCATTAGAATCTGAGGAGATCTGCAGTTTACACAGTGAGAAACTCAAACTCTTCTGTCTGGAGGACAAACAGCCTGTGTGTTTAGTGTGCAGAGATTCACAGAAGCACGACAATCACAAATTCAAACCCGTCAGTGAAGTGGTTCCATTATATAAGGTAAGATTTTTTATGTCTGAGGATTAAAACTTATACAGGTGCATCTCAAAAAATTAGAATATCGTGAAAAAGTTCATTTTTTGTTTGCAACATTTAAAAAACTGAAACTTTCATATATTCTAGATTCATTACATGTAAAGTAAAACATTTCTAAAGTTTCCTTTGGTTTAATTTTTATGATTAGATCTTACAGCTCATGAAAGTCAAAAATCCATCTCAAAATATTAGAATATTTACATTTGAGTTCCATTAAATGTCCATCCCTACAGTATACATTCCGGGTATCTCTTGTTCTTTGAAACCACAATAATGGGGAAGACTGCTGACATGGCAATGCTCCAAAATGGTCCACAATCATTGACACCCTCCACAAAGAGGATAAGTCACAGAAGGTCATTACTGAAAGGGGTGGCTTTTTACAGAGTGCTGCATCAAAGCATATTAAATGCAAAGTTGACTGGAAGGAAGAAATTGGGTAGGAAAACAGGGATGACCGCAAGCTTAAGAAAACTGTCAAACAAAGCCAATTCAAACACTTGGGAGAGCTTCACAATGAGTGTACTGAAGCTGGAGTCAGCGAATCAAGAGTCACCACACTCAGACGTCTTTAGGAAAAGGGCTACCAAGCCACTTTTGAAACAGAGACAATGTCAGAAGCATCTTACCTGGGCTAAGGAGAAAATGAACTGGACTGTTTCTCAGTGGTCCAAAGTCCTCTTTTCTGATAAAAGTAAATTTTGCATTTAATGTTGAAATCATGATCCCAGAGTCTGGAGGAAGACTGGAGAGGCACAGAATCCAAGCTGCTTGAAGTCCAGTGTGAAGTTTCTGAAGTCAGTGATGATTTGGGGTGCCGTGACATCTGCTGGTGTTGGTCTACTGTGTTTTATCAAGTCCACAGTCAATGTAGCCATCTACCGGGAGATTTTGGAGCACTTTATGCTTCCATCTGCTGACAAGCTTTATGGAGATGCTGATTTCCTTTTCCAGCAGGACTTTAGCACCTGCCCACAGTGCAAAAAACACGTCCAAGTGGTTTGCTGACCATGATATTACTGTGCTTTATTGGCCAGCCAATAGCCTGACCTGAACCCCATAGTGAATCTATGGGATATTTTCAAGAGAAAGATGAGAAACAGTCGATCCAACAATATACAGATGATCTGAAGGTTCAGTAGTGCCTCAGCAGTGCCACAGGCTGATCACTTCCATGCCAACTTCACTGATGCTGTCATTTGTGCTAGGAGTAAGTCATTTGTGCTGCCGACCAAGTATTCAGTGCAGAAATGAACATACTTTAAAGAACTTGAACTTTTCTGTTTTGCAAATCCATTTTTTGATTGATCTTAGGAAGTATTCTATTATTTTGAGATACTGGATTCTTTACTTTCATGAGCTGTAAGTTCTAATCATCCAAAAAAACGAACTAAAAAAAAAACAAACAAAAAAAAAAAACGCTTTAAAACCGTTTTACTTTACATGTAATTTAGAATAAATGAAAATTTCAGTTTTTGAAATAAGTTACAAACAAAAAATGAACTTTTTCACGATATTCTAATTTTTTGAGATGCACTTGTATATCATAATGGACAAATTTCTCATTTGCTAAGTATATTGCAGAGATCTCTGTCTTATAGATTTTCACTTAATATTCTAGGAGGAGCTCAACACAGCACTGAAGACCTTACAGGAAAAACTTAAACACAATGAAAATATGAAAGAGGAATTTGAGAAAACAGTTCAGCACATCAAGGTGAGGACTGATTCTTCTGACATTCACAAATTTAGTTACAGCAGCTGAATTGCTTTACTTGATATTGGGTTTATTTAAAGTGTACATAATAATTTTACATTTACACAATAATTTACTCCTATGTTTATAAACTTAAATTTAAGAAAAGCATTTAAAATTTACTATCTTTCTAATTTGAAAAATAAATAAATAAAAACATTTAAAATCGTGCATCACTGAAACATTTTAGTACTGGTATTCATAAAATCAATAAGAATGTTTTATCTGCTGTTGCTTTTGAATAATATTGCATATGAATACATTTCATTAAGCAAATTAATTTGATTTGATTTGTGCATTTGCGGAACATCTATTATTAGAGTACTAGTACTTCAGACAGTTAGAGCTGTAGTTACCCAACCCACATTTACTCACTCACTCTTTATGTTGCTCCAGAATAAGTCATGTCTTTGAGATGATTGAAGTGAATGTGATTTGATTTCAGTCTCAAGCTGAGCACACAGAGCATCAGATTAAAGAGCAGTTTGAGAAGCTTCATCAGTTTCTCAGAGATGAAGAAGAAGCTACAATCACTGCACTGAGGGAGGAAGAGGAGCAGAAGAAGCAGATGATGAAGAAGAAGCTGGAGGAGATCAACAGACACATCTCAGCTCTTTCACACACAATCAAAGACACGGAGGAGATGATGAAAGACAATGACCTCTGCTTTCTGAAGGTCTGATTTCAGATCATTGATTGATTGATGATTGATTGAGTTGTTGATGATAAATTGTGTGTTTGTTCTGCAGAAGTTTCCAGTCTCAATGGAAAGGTGAGTGATCTGCTGGTGTTTCTGGTCTCTCTGCTTCTGATCCAAATCTACTGCAGTTCTGACTCCTGAATGTTCTTCCAGAGTCCAGATCTCACAGCCGGATCCACAGACGCCTTCTGGAGCTTTGATTCATGTGCCACGTTACTTGGGCAACCTGCCGTTCAGAGTCTGGAAGAAGATGCAGGACATCGTCCAGAACAGTGAGTCTATGCTGTCACACACTGAAAATGACACATATTTGCAAGATTATTTACACTTACTTTCCTGTCTTTCTGGAGAAATGGATTTATTTGCATGTTGTAAGTAGCACCCATCGCCCATTATAGATTAGTTTGGGAATATTTCGAATAAAACCAATAAATTAGTGATACAGTGCTACTGTGGTGTGTCACACCACTAAGTGCACGACGCCCCTGTGTGTACGTTTCACATTTAATAAATATTTAAACATCAGAATGAAACACATGTTGATTGTGTCTCATCAGCTCCTGTAATTCTGGATCCAAACACTGTTCATCCAGATCTTGTCCTGTCTGATGATCTGACCAGTGTGAGAATCAGTGACAACAAACAAACACTTCCTGATAATCCAGAGAGATTTGACATCTATTCCTGTGTTTTGGGTTCAGAGGGTTTTAACTCAGAAACACACTGCTGGGATGTTGAAGTTAAAGACAGTTTAGGCTGGAGTCTTGGAGTAACTACAGCGTCAAACCAAAGGAAGGGATTTGATTTCTTTAACACTGATGTCTGGAGTGTGCAGTATGATGACGAAGGAGTGTTTGAAGAGTTTAGTTGTCCTGTTAAACAGGATCTTGAGCGTGTGAGAGTTGTTCTGGACTATGATGGAGGAACGGTGTCATTCTCTGATCCTGTAACTTACACACCTCTACACACATTCACAACCACCTTCACTAAAACAGTATTTCCTTATTTCTGTTGTTATAGGTCTTCCTCTCTGAAGATTTTACCATTCACTAGTTAGTAAAGGTTTCACCTGTAAATCTGGATCTTTTTTGCTTTCTCTGTTGTAGGCAAAAACTCAAGGAGGAGAAGGGCATCTTTTACAGTCAAAAATTAAAAATAAAACTTTTTTTTTTTTTTTTTTTTGCCCTGATGCTCCTATTTGACCTGCTGCACAATGTACCTAAAGATGATCAGAAACTAATTTACCATTATTAAAAACTTGACAGCAAAAAGGCTGCCTAATTTCATTTGTTTCTGTCATATTGTCATTTTTCTGAGTTTCTGAATAAGCTCAAATAGAAATCAGTGGTCAATGTAGAATAAATAAAACACTTTCAAAGATGAGCTTTGAGAACTTTATTTCAAAACAGATAGCAGATCTTCGTGATTCTTGGCGGCTGGCTAATAGAGGGCAATGTCGACTGTAATCATGGCAAAGACGATTAGGCTATGTTATTTATTTTTGAAAACTGAGAAATTGAAAGAAATGTTTAGATTTTGAGGTTTTTATCAAACAGTGAAAATGGATTCTATCTGTTGAAGAACTTTCTTGCAGTTTATGCAATTTACACAATGAGAAACTCTTCAGATTTTTTAAAATAACTTTATCAGAAAGATACAATATGTTGTGTTTTGTATGGCACTTACTACGTGAAAAATAAAATCATGGACATGTTTCGAAAAGGCCTCTCATTTGCAGATTATTTTTGTACGTCTTCTCGACTGTGTGTGTACATGTGTATCAGAACGGGTCCGAAAAGAGGCAAGATTCCGAACACTGATTTTCTATTTACTCACTCAAGTTAGTAACACAACTTAAGTGGTTTAGCTTTAACATGGAAAGATTAATGTGATTTAAGCATGGCTGTAACCAGGGTTTGAAAATTAGTGAGGTCTGGGGTGGGGTGTTAAGAACTGTGCTATAATAACACCTACAAATTCAACTCATCATATACACTACTTAAAACCTTTAACAGAGACAAACATGCATGCAGAGACAAACATGCATGCATGTTTGAGAAAGATGTTTTCTCTTTTTGGGAGTTGGACAATATTT
>CM070009.1:39903796-40075775 GCA_036247105.1 Cirrhinus mrigala | reverse complement strand
AGCTAGAGCAGGGTGCTCAATCCTGCTCCTGGAGATCTACCTTCCTGCAGAGTTCAGCTCCAACCCTGATCGAACACACCTGAACCAACTAATTAGGATCTGAAGGAGCACTTGATAATTACAGACAGGTGTGTTTGATCAGGGTTGGAACTAAACTCTGCAGGAAGGTAGATCTCCAGGAGCAGGATTGAGCACCCCTGAGCTAGAGAATACCCATAATGCAGTATGAGAGTCATGCCAAACGATTTCCCCCATTTCACCAGAAGATGGCACCTGCAGCTGAATCTTTCATCCGTCTATTTCCAAACAGTCCAATGTGAGTATCATAATGGTATACAGAGTTTATTTCAAAATAAACCTGTTAATTACAAGCGGAGCTGCCAGGTTGCTATAGGTTTCAAATGGTTATTAAACAACCTGCACAAATTATGCAAAAGTGGCAGCCGTTCCATCACAGTCAGTGTCCAAATTCACTCATTTTTATCCACTTCTTCAGCTGGACTGTATCAGTAGATAATCATAAATGAGGATATGGGGGTGATTTTGAACACAGCACAGGTCTTGTAGTCTCTATTAATGAGCTGATGAGTTGAATCAAGTGTGTTAGATGAGGAAGACATATAAAATGCACAATTTACTGAATGAGCTCCCAATACTAGGTTGATAGAGACTCAAAAACAGTGAGAATACCCTTGCGGAAATTAACCATGGTTCTATTATAGTGTATAAAAGTGTAGATTACCATTTATATAACCACTGTTTACTACAAATACCATGGTTAAACTATGGTTAGCACAGCAAAACCATGGTTAATTGGTTACCATGGTTTATCTATAGAATTAGATATAGGTAACACAGATGGCGCAACAGAGCAATAGTAGATGAATTATGGGTTGACCTTAATTAACCTGTTGTTAACCTGTACACAAAATTACCAACTTGGTTGGTTTAAACACTGGTTTACATACAGTACTGTGCAAAAGTTTTAGGCCACTAGTATTTTCACTACCTAAAAAATGGTTTAAAGTAAGTTATTTATATGTTTTGCTGTAGTGTGTCAGTAAAAAAATATCGGTTAACATTTCCAAACATTCTGTTTGCCATTAATTGTAATAATCTAGTGAGATTTTTGTTTGCACAAGGAGTCTGACAACAGCCAGTGCTCCACACTGATCTGATCTCATCATCATTCAGTCTTCTTGGAATGACATGAAGACACAGAACAAAGTGAAACAGAGTAAATCCAGAAGAACTGTGGCAACGTCTCCAAGATGCTTCAAGAGACCTACCTGCAAAGCTACCTGAAAAATTTTGCGCAAGTGCACCTAGGGCAAAAGCTGCTGTAAACGCAAAGAACGGTCACACCAAATGTTGATTTCATTTAGTTAATAGAAGGTAATTGATAAAGAAAATCTATTTATGACAGCATCCTCATTTTACAGTATTTTTACACAAGTGCCTAAAACTTTTAACAGTGCTGCAGCTTTGCAGGTAGGTTTCTTGAAGCATCCTGGAGACTTTGTCACAGTTCTTCTGGATTTAGTCTGTCTGAGTTTGTTCTGTTTCTTCATGTCATTCCAGACAGACTGGATGATGGTGAGATCAGATCTCTGTGCAGAGCACTCACTGTTGTCAGACAAAAATCGAACTGGATTATTACGATTAATGGCAAAATGAATGTTTAGAAATGTAATCTGATATTTCCTACTGACACACTACAGCAAAAGACCAACTTTAACGGACTTTAAACCATTTTTTAGCTGATGAAAATACTAGTGGCTTAAGACTTTTGCACAGTACTGTACATCATTATCATTTCACTTTTCTTACCTACTATAAGGTGGGTGCACAGCTGCACACACTCTGTTAGCTCTCAAAAATGCCAAATTTAACCCATCATTTACACCCCTATTATATAAATACAAACACACACACAGACATGCTGTCTGATAAGGATTTACTCATCATTTTACCCCATGATGCTCATAAATACAGCACATGAGTGAAGAAATTCACATGACTGGAAAAGATGATTAAAACATCTTGGGCATTAAATTTAATTTAGAAATAAAAACAAAACATCACTCCATCCCATCTTCTACAGTTCTTTCTGTATGTGAATGTTAATAGTAAAATAACATTCTGTACCATTACTATGCAGGTAATGGAGGAGTAATTTGTCTGGGAAGTCAAAGCTTAAGCAATACTTTTGTCTGTGAACTATATGTTCGGCCGATGCAGCCGTAAATCCCGGCGGATCTGCGTGTGTGCTCACTGGCGTTTTGCTCATTGTTATTCTAGGACCACCCACAGCAGCAGCTGCTGGTTTATAATAAAACAATGCACACCACTCTCAATAACAGTTGCAAACTTATTAATATTTTCAATATACATATTAAACATACAAATACATTTACATTTATCAGATGCTTTTATCAAAAGTGACATACAAATGAGAAGCATTCCATTCAATTTGTATTCTTTCAAAGAAACCACAGCATTTGCAGTAAAAACAAAATCAACCATAATTTTACTACAGTACCAATGGTTTGACTGTTGCAGTAAAACCATAGTAAGTACAAAAATAACCATTACTACAGTATTTGCAGTAAAACCATAGTAACTACAAATGATGTGAAAACTATGGTTACTATAGTCATGGTTACCACAGCTTTACTGTAGTATTACCACAATATAACTATACTAGAACCATGGCATCAAAACCTTGGTATGAACCAAAAAACAAAAACTAAACTTGGTTACCACACTTAAGTTTGCTACAGTTTTACTGTAGTAAAACCATGGTTAACTGTTGTATAAGCATAAGCACCTTTCCAAACACTTATTTTAAAGTAGGTTTACAGAAAAAGCATTTTTTTCAGGACTACAATCAAAAAAATATTCTTTAATCAGCCAGAGGTGACTGAGACTTACTGGGGAAGACCTTCTGACAACAAAGTAATGTCCATTTGACAGCAGCTCGAACATAAAACAAGTCATGAGTTCAGTACTAGTAATTATCTATTTTTATTGCCACACCAGAATCTAAGACTATCTTCATGGCAAAAAAACGAGTTACAATAGTACAAAAACCACATAAACAAAATAAAAACCCCAAGCAAACACTACAGCAGTTAAAATGTTTGAAATTATATGATACAAATTCTAAAATCTTTTTTTTTTTTTTAAATATTACTAAAGTCTCTAGTCATGGTTATGAGGATAATATGAGGTTAGTCATGACATAAGGATAATATTTGTCAGTTTTATATGTCCAGTTGCAATCATCTGAAGTCTTGTTGAGTGTTGTCATCATCTGAAGTCTTCACAAGTGAGGCTGGATCCAATATGGAACTGATGTAAACTCTAGTAACCTTGGGATGAGCATCCAGAGATAGAAACAGTAAAGCAAAAGGAGAAAGATTAGTATAGCAGCTGTTCATATTATTTCAGACAAAGGTGATTTATTTAAAGGAGAAGTCCACTTCCAAAACAAAGATTCACATATAATGTACTCACCCCATTGCCATCCAAGATGTTCATGTCTTTCCTTCTTCAGTCGTAAAGAAATTATGTTTTTTGAGGAAAACATTTCAGCAGTTTTCTCCATATAATGGACTGATATGGTGCCCGATTTTGAACTTCCAAAATGCAGTTTAAATGCGGCTTCAAAGGATCCCAAATGTGGTTGTAAACGATCCGATTAATAATGGTTTACAATTAATGGTTACAATTTTAGATAATGGTACAACAAATAATGGTTTACAATTTTAGACCATTGTAACCAGCAACCACCCTGGGTACCCTAGCAACCGCATAGCAACACCCTAGCAACCACCCTGGATACCCTAGCAACCGCCCTAGCAACCACCCTGGGTACCCTAGCAACCGCCCTAGCAACCACCCCGGTTACCCTAGCAACCACATAGCAACACCCTAGCAACCACCCTGGATACCCTAGCAACCACATAGCAACACCTTAGCAACCACCCTGGGTACCATAGCAACCGCATAGCAACACCCTAGCAACCACCCCGGTTACCCTAGCAACACCCTAGCAACCACCACGGTTACCCTAGCAACCGCATAGCAACACCCTAGCAACCACCCTGGATACCCTAGCAACCGCATAGCAACACCTTAGCAACCACCCTGGGTACCCTAGCAACCGCCCTAGCAACCACCCTGAGTACCCTAGCAACCGCATAGCAACACCCTAGCAACCACCCCGGTTACCCTAGCAACCGCATAGCAACACCCTAGCAACCACCCCAGTTACCCTAGCAACGGCATAGCAACACCTTAGCAACCACTCTGGGTACCTTAACAACCGCCTTAGCAACCACCCCGGTTACCCTAGCAACCGCATAGCAACACCTTAGCAACCACCCTGGGTACCCTAGCAACCACATAGCAACACCCTAGCAACCACCCCGGTTACCCTAGCAACCACATAGCAACGCCCTAGCAACCACCCTGGGTACCCTAGCAACGGTCCTAGCAAATATCCTGGGTACCCTAGCAACCTCCCTGAGCACCGAGTGCCGAGTTTTGCTACGGCAAGCACCACTCACATTTTCTTCAGGAAATGTACATATCTAGTTAGTGGTGCTTGCCAAAGGCGAAGCATCACTATTATTATCTCACATACTTATTAGTGGTGATTGCCATAGGCAAAGCTTGAGAAAGCCAACTTACTGATCTGCTATTTAAACTTCCAGTTATTATTATTATTAAGTTGGCTTGAGAAAGCCAACTTACTGATATGCTATTTAAACTTATTAGGTTGGCTTGAGAAAGCCAACCTACTGATCTGCTACTTAAGCTTATTATTATTATTATTATTATTATTCTTAGCCAAATTTTCAAACGCTACTCCTCCTAGAGCTTTAACTCTACAAACTCCAAACTCAGCCTAGATCTTCAGACTGGTCCGACTCGAGTTGCTATATCTCTTCAAACTGATCGGACTTACGGTTTTCCTAAAAATGACGTTCAAAACTGGGAAAAATCCCATAGACTTACATTGACGGAATGTTCAAATGAGCCAACACTATTCAAATTCCAACTGTCAAAACTCCCAGAATCCTTTGAGACTCAATCAAGCTTCCCTTCTATGTACTGTATTTCTAATCCATTTAAACTCATTCAAACTCATCTATCTATCTTTCTATCTATCTATCTATCTATCTATCTATCTATCTATCTATCTATCTATCACTAGCCAAATTAGAGTCATGCTAGTAGCCTGCTAATCATGCTAGTAACATGCTAGTAACTGGCTAATCATGCTAATAACATGCTAACAACATGCTAATCATGTTAGAAACAGACTAGCAACATGCTAGTAACTTCCTAATCATGCTAGAAACATGCTAGCAACTTGCTAATCATGTTAAAACATGCTAGCAACTTGCTAATCATTCTAAAAACATGCTAGCAACATGCTAATCATGTTAAAAACATGCTAGCAACTTGCTAATCATGTTAGGAACATACTAGCAACATGCTAGCAACTTGCTAATCATGCTAGCAACATGCTAACAACTTGCTAATCATGCTAGAAACATGCTAGCAACATGCTAATCATTCTAAAAACATGCTAGCAACTTGCTAATCATGTTAAAAACAAGCTAGCAACTTGCTAATCATGTTAGGAACATGCTAGCAACATGCTAATCATGTTAGGAACATGCTAACAACTTGCTAATCCTGTTAAAAATATGCTCGCAACATGCTAATCATGTTAGAAACATGCTAGCAACTTGTTAATCATGCTAGAAACATGCTAGCAACTTGGCAATCATGTTAGGAACATGCTAGCAACATGCTAATCATTCTAAAAACATGCTAGCAACTTGCTAATCATGTTAAAAACAAGCTAGCAACTTGCTAATCATGTTAGGAACATGCTAGCAACATGCTAATCATGTTAGGAACATGTTAGCAACATGCTAACAACTTGCTAATCATGTTAAAAACATGCTCGCAACATGCTAATCATGCTAGAAACATGCTAGCAACTTGCTAATCATGCTAAAAACATGCTAGCAACAATTTCTATGTAATCCATCTATCTAAATTTTCAAACTTCAGGCTTTTACAACTGCTTTAAACTTTCAAGCTGGGCTTTCTCAAGCCAACCTAAAGTTTGTCTTGACGAACTTTTTTATCTAGTTATTATTATTCTTCTTCTGAGACTAAAATTTCTGACTGCTACTCCTCCTAGAGCTTTAACTCTACAAACTCCAAACTCAGCCCATATCTTCAGACTGGTCTGACTCGAGTTGCTATATCTTTTCTAACTGATCGGACTTACGGTTTTCCTAAAAATGGCGATTAAATTTGGGAAAAATCCCATAGACTTACATTGACGGAATGTTCAAATGAGCCAACACTATTCAAATTCCAACTGTCAAAACTCCCAGAATCCTTTGAGACTCAATCAAACTTCCCTTCTATGTACTGTATTTCTAATCCATTTAAACTCATTCAAACTCATCTATCTATCTATCTATCTATCTATCTATCTATCACTAGCCAAACTAGAGTCACGCTAGTAGCCTGCTAATCATGCTAGAAACATGCTAGCAACTTTGTTAATCATACTAAAAACATGCTAGCAACTGGCTAATTATGCTAGAAACATGCTAGCAACTTTGCTAATCATGCTAAAAACATGTTAGCAACTTGCTAATCATGCTAAAAACATGCTAGCAACTGGCTAATAATGCTAAAAACATGCTAGCAACTTGCTAATTATGCTAAAAACATGCTAGCAACTTGTTAATCATGCTAGAAACATGCTAGCAACTTGCTAATCATGCTAGAAACATGCTAGCAATTGGGTAATTATGTTAAAACATGCTAACAACTTGTTAATCATGCTAGAAACATGCTAGCAACTTGTTAATCATGCTAGAAACATGCTAACAACTTGCTAATCATACTAGAAACATGTTAACAACTGGCTAATCATGCCAGAAACATGCTAACAACTTGCTAATCATGCTAGCAACATGCTAGTAACTTGCTAATCATGCTAAAAATGCTAACAACATGTAACTTGCTAATAGTTAGAATCATACTAACAGCATGTTAATTATCTATCTATCTATCTATTTGACAGACTGAATTCAAACTTTAAAACTTCAAACTATTTCAGACTGAAAACCATCCAAACTTAAAACTATTTAAAACTTTTTAATCTTTTTAAACTTTTCAAACTTTTTTAAAACTTTCTGTTCCGGCTTTCTCAAGCCAACTTAAAGTTTGTCTTGACGAACTTTTTTATCTAGTTAAGTTGGCTTGAGAAAGCCAACTTACTGATCTGCTATTTAAACTTCCAGTTATTATTATTATTATTATTAAGTTGGCTTGAGAAAGCCAACTTACTGATCTGCTATTTAAACTTCCAGTTATTATTATTATTATTATTATTATTAAGTTGGCTTGAGAAAGCCAACTTACTGATATGCTATTTAAACTTCCAGTTATTATTATTAGGTTGGCTTGAGAAAGCCAACCTACTGATCTGCTACTTAAGCTTATTATTAAGTTGGCTTGAGAAAGCCAACTTACTGAAATGCTACTTAAACTTATTATTATTATTCTTCTTCTTCTGAGACTAAAATTATCAACTCTAACTCCTCCTAGAGCTTTAAATCTACAAACTCCAAACTCAGCCCAGATCTTTAAACTGATCTGAAGTTAGTTGCTATATCTTTTCTAACTGATCGGACTTACGGTTTTCCTAAAAATGGTGATTAAATTTGGGAAAAATCCCATAGACTTACATTGACGGAATGTTCAAATGAGCCAGCACTTTTTAAACTCCAACTGTCAAAATCCCCAGAATCCTTTGAGCCTCAATCAAACCTCCCTTCTATGTACTGTATTTCTAATCCATTTAAACTCATTCAAACTCATCCATCTATCTATCTATCTATCTATCTATCTATCTATCTATCTATCTATCTATCTATCTATCTAACCTTTACTATCTATCTATCTATCTATCTATGGCTAGCAACCAGAAACATGCTAGCTAATCATGCTAGAAACATGCTAGAAACATGCTAGCAACTTGCTAATCATGCCACAAACATGCTAGAAACATGCTAAGAACTTGCTAATCATGCTAGAAACATGCTAGCAACTTGCTAATCATGCTAGAAACATGCTAAGAACTTGCTAATCATGCTAGAAACATGCTAGCAACTTGCTAATCATGCTAGAAACATGCTAACAACTTGCTAATCATGCTAGAAACATGTTAACAACTTGCTAATCATGTTAGAAACATGTTAACAACATGCTAATCATGCTAGAAACATGCTAGCAACTTGCTAATCATGTTAGAAACATGCTAGCAACTTGCTAATCATGCTAGAAACATGCTAACAACTTGCTAATCATGCTAGAAACATGCTAGCAACATGCTAACAACTTGCTAATCATGTTAGAAACATGCTAGCAACGCTAGAAACATGCTAACAATCATGCTAGAAACATGCTAACAACTTGCTAATCATGCTAGAAACATGTTAACAACTTGCTAATCATGCTAGCAACATGCTAACAACTTGCTAATCATGCTAGAAACATGCTAGCAACTTACTAATCATGTTAGAAACATGCTAGAAACATGCTAACAACTTGCTAATCATGCTAGCAACATGCTAACAACTTGCTAATCATACTAGCAACATGCTAACAACTTGCTAATCATGTTAGAAACATGCTAGCAACTTGCTAATCATGCTAGAAACATGCTAGCAACTTGCTAATCATGCTAGAAACATGCTAGAAACATGCTAGCAACATGCTAATCATGCTAGAAACATGCTAGCAACATGCTAACAACTTGCTAATCATGCTAGAAACATGCTAGCAACTTGCTAATCATACTAGAAACATGCTAGCAACATGCTAATCATGCTAGCAACATGCTAACAACTTGCTAATCATGCTAGAAACATGCTAGCAACTTGCTAATCATGCTAGAAACATGCTAGCAACTTGCTAATCATGCCAGAAACATGCTAGCAACATTCTAACAACTTGCTAATCATGCTAGAAACATTCTAACAACATGCTAGAAACATGTTAGCAAATTTATCTATTATCTATCTATCTGTATTTCTATCTGTCTATCTATCTATATATCTGTCTGAGAGACTGCATTCAAACTTTAACCTTTTAAAACTACTTTAAACTTCAAACTATTTCAGACTAAAACCTATCCAAATGCAACTTTTTAAAACTTCTTAAACTTTTAAAACTTTTAAAACTTTTTAAAACTTTCTGGTCCGGCTTTCTCAAGCCAACTTAAAGTTTGTCTTGACGAACTTTTTTATCTAGTTAAGTTGGCTTGAGAAAGCCAACTTACTGAAATGCTACTTAAACTTATTATTATTATTCTTCTTCTTCTGAGACTAAAATTATCAACTCTAACTCCTCCTAGAGCTTTAACTCTACAAACTCCAAACTCAGCCCAGATCTTCAAACTGATCTGAATTTAGTTGCTATATCTTTTCTAACTGATCGGACTTACGATTTTCCTAAAAATGGCGATTAAATTTGGGAAAAATCCCATAGACTTACATTGACGGAATGTTCAAATGAGCCAGCACTTTTTAAAATCCAACTGTCAAAATCCCCAGAATCCTTTGAGCCTCAATCAAACTTCCCTTCTATGTATTGTATTTCTAATCCATTCAAACTCATTCAAACTCATCTATCTATTTATCTATCATCTAACCATTACTATCTATCTATTTATCTATCATCTAACCATTACTATCTATCTATCTATCTATCTATCTATCTATCATCTAACCATTACTATCTATCTATCTATCTATCATCTAACCATTACTATCTATCTATCTATCTATGGCTAGCAACCAGAATCATGCTAGCAACTTGCTAATCATGCTAGAAACATGCTAACAACTTTGCTAATCATGCTAGAAACATGCTAGCAACATGCTAACAACTTGCTAATCATACTAGAAACATGCTAGCAACTTGCTAATCATACTAGAAACATGCTAGCAACTTGCTAATCATGCTAGAAACATGCTAGCAACTTTGCTAATCATGCTAGAAACGTGCTAGCAACTTGCTAATCATGCTAGAAACATGCTAGCAACTTTGCTAATCATGCTAGAAACGTGCTAGCAACTTGCTAATCATGCCACAAACATGCTAGCAACATGCTAACAACTTGCTAATCATGTTAAAATCATGCTAGCAACTTGCTAATCATGCTAAAAATCATGCTAGCAATTTGTTAATCATGCTAGAAACATGCTAGCAACTTCCTAATCATGCTAGCAACTTTGCTAATCATGCTAGAAACATGCTAGCAACTTTGCTAATCATGCTAGAAACATGCTAGCAACTTGTTAATCATGCTAGCCACCTGCTAGCAACTTGCTAATCATGCTAGAAACATGCTAACGACTTTACTAATCATGCTAGCAACTTGTTAATCATGCTAGAAACATGCTAGCAACTTGTTAATAATGATAAAAAACATGCTAGCAACTTTGCTAATCATGTTAGAAACATGCTAGCAACATGTTAATCATGTTAACATCTTCCTAATCCATCTATCTGTCTATCTATCTATCATCTAACCGTTACTATCTATCTATCTATCTATCTATCTATCTATCTATCTATCTGTCAAACTGCATTCAAACTTTAAAACTTCAAACAATGTCAGACTGAAAACCATCCAAACTTAAAACTTTTGAAAACTTCTTAAACTTTTTAAACTTTTTAAACTTTTCAAACTTTTTAAAACTTTCTGGTCCGGCTTTCTCAAGCCAACTTAAAGTTTGTCTTGACGAACTTTTTTATCTAGTTATTATTATTATTCTTCTTAGCCAAATTTTCAAACGCTACTCCTCCTAGAGCTTTAACTCTACAAACTCCAAACTCAGCCTAGATCTTCAGACTGGTCTGACTCGAGTTGCTATATCTCTTCAAACTGATCGGACTTACGGTTTTCCTAAAAATGACGTTTAAAACTGGGAAAAATCCCATAGACTTACATTGACGGAATGTTCAAATGAGCCAACACTTTTCAAATTCCAACTGTCAAAACTCCCAGAATCCTTTGAGACTCAATCAAGCTTCCCTTCTATGTACTGTATTTCTAATCCATTCAAACTCATTCAAACTCATCTATCTATCTATTTATTTACCTATCTATCTATCTATCTATCTATCTATCTATCGCTAGCCAAACTAGAGTCATGCTAGTAGCCTGCTAATCATGCTAGTAACATGCTAGTAACTGGCTAATCATGCTAATAACATGCCAACATCATGGTAATCATGTTAGAAACAGACTAACAACATGCTAGTAACTTGCTAATCATGCTAGAAACATGCTAGCAACTTGCTAATCATGCTAGAAACATGCTAGCAACTTGCTAATCATGCTAGAAACATACTAGCAACTTGCTAATCATTCTAAAAACATGCTAGCAACTTGCTAATCATTCTAAAAACATGCTAGCAACTTGCTAACAACTTGCTAATCATGTTAAAAACATGCTAGAAACATGCTAATCATGTTAGAAACATGCTAGCAACTTGCTAATCATGCTAGAAACATGCTAGCAACTTGCTAATCATGCTAGAAACATACTAGCAACTTGGTAATCATTCTAAAAACATGCTAGCAACTTGCTAATCATTCTAAAAACATGCTAGCAACTTGCTAACAACTTGCTAATCATGTTAAAAACATGCTAGAAACATGCTAATCATGCTAGAAACATGCTAGCAACTTGCTAATCATGCTAGAAACATGCTAGCAACTTGCTAATCATGTTAGGAACATGCTAGCAACTTGCTAATCATGTTAAAAACATGCTAGCAAATTGCTAATCATGTTAAAAACATGTTAGCAACTTGCTAATCATGTTAGGAACATGCTAGCAACATGCTAACAACTTGCTAATCATGTTAAAAACATGCTAGCAACATGCTAATCATGCTAGAAATATGCTAGCAACTTGTTAATCATGCTAGAAACATACTAGCAACATGCTAGTCATGTTAGAAACATGCTAGCAACCTGCTGATCATGTTAGAAATATGCTAGCAACTTGTTAATCATGCTAGAAACATCCTAAGCAACCACCCTGGATACCTTAGCAACCGCATAGCAACACCCTAGCAACCATCCTGGATACCCTAGCAACCGCATAGCAACACCCTAGCAACCACCCCAAGTACCCTAGCAACCGCATAGCAACACCCCAGCAACCACCCTGGATACCCTAGCAACGGCATAGCAACACCTTAGCAACCACCCTGGGTACCTTAGCAACCGGCCTAGCAACCACCCCAAGTACCCTAGCAACCGCATAGCAACACCCTAGCAACCACCCCTGTTACCTTAGCAACCGCATAGCAACACCCTAGCAACCACCCTGGATACCTTAGCAACGGCATAGCAACACCCTAGCAACCATCCTGGATACCTTAGCAACTGCATAGCAACACCATAGCAACCACCCCTGTTACCCTGGCAACCGCATTGCAACACCTTAGCAACCATCCTGGGTACCTTAGCAACCGCATAGCAACACCCTAGCAACCACCCCTGTTACCTTAGCAACCGGATAGCAACACCCTAGCAACCACCCCTGTTACCCTAGCAACCACATTGCAACACCTTAGCAACCATCCTGGATACCCTAGCAATGGCATAGCAACACCCTAGCAACCACCCTTGGTACCCTAGCAACCGCATAGCAACACCCTAGCAACCACCCCTGTTATCATGTTAATAAAATGTTAAACATTTTAACAACATGCTAGTAAAATGCTAATCATGCTAGAATCATTCTAGTAACTTGCTAATTGTTATCTATCTACTTATCTATCTATCTATCTATCTATCTATCTCTGACAGACTGTATTGCCTTCAAAACATTCAAACTTTAACCTTTTAAAACTACGTTAGACTTCAAACCATTACAGACTGAAAACCATCAAATGCAAAACTTTTTAAAACTTCGTAAACTTTTTAAACTATGAACTTTTCAAACTTTTTCAAACTTTCTGGTCCAGCTTTCTCAAGCCAACCTAAAGTTTGTCTTGACAAACTTTACTATCTAGTTATTATTATTATTCTTCTGAGACTAAATTTTCTGACTGTATCTCCTCCTAGAGCTTTAACTCTACAAACTCCAAACTCAGCCTAGATCTTCAGACTGGTCTGACTCGAGTTGCTATATCTTTTCTAACTGATCGGACTTACGATTTTCCTAAAAATGCCGATTAAAATTGGGAAAAATCCCATAGACTTACATTGACGGAATGTTCAAATGAGCCAACACTTTTCAAACTCCAACTGTCAAAACTCCCAGAATCCTTTGAGACTCAATCAAGCTTCCCTTCTATGTACTGTATTTCTAATCCATTCAAACCCATTCAAACTCATCTATCTATCTATCTATCTATCTATCTAACCTTTACTATCTATCTATCTATCTATGGCTAGCAACCAGAAACATGCTAACAACTTGCTAATCATGCTAGAAACATGCTAGCAACATGCTAACAACTTGCTAATCATGCTAGAAACATGCTAGCAACATGCTAACAACTTGCTAATCATGTTAGAAACATGCTAGCAACTTACTAATCATGCTAGAAACATGCTAGCAACATGCTAGAAACGTGCTAACAACTTGCTAATCATGCTAGAAACATGCTAGCAACATGCTAGAAACATGCTAATCATGTTAGAAACATGCTAACAACTTGCTAATCATGCTAGAAACATGCTAGCAACATGCTAACAACTTGCTAATCATGCTAGAAACATGCTAGCAACATGCTAACAACTTGCTAATCATGTTAGAAACATGCTAGCAACTTGCTAATCATGCTAGAAACATGTTAGCATCATGCTAGAAACGTGCTAACAACTTGCTAATCATGCTAGAAACATGCTAGCAACATGCTAATCATGCTAGAAACATGCTAGCAACTTGCTAATCATGCTAGAAACATGCTAGCAACTTGTTAATCATGCTAGAAACATGCTAGCAACATGCTAATCATGCTAGAAACATGCTAGCAACATGCTAACAACTTGCTAATCATGCTAGAAACATGCTAGCAACATGCTAACAACTTGCTAATCATGCTAGAAACATGCTAACAACTTGCTAATCATGCTAGAAACATGCTAGCAACTTGCTAATCATGCTAGAAACATGCTAGCAACATGCTAACAACTTGCTAATCATGCTAGAAACATGCTAGCAACATGCTAACAACTAGCTAATCATGCTAGAAACATGCTAGCAACTTGCTAATCATGCTAGAAACATGCTAGCAACTTGCTAATCATGCTAGAAACATGCTAACAACATGCTAACAACTAGCTAATCATGCTAGAAACATGCTAGCAACTTGCTAATCATGCTAGAAACATGCTAGCAACTTGCTAATCATGCTAGAAACATGCTAACAACATGCTAACAACTTGCTAATCATGCTAGAAACATGCTAGCAACTTGGTATTAATGTTAGAATCATACTAACAACATGTTAATTATCTATCTATCTATCTATCTGACATACTGCATTCAAACTTTAAAACTTCAAAATATTTCAGACTGAAAACCATCCAAACTTAAAACTTTTTAAACTTTTTAAACTTCTTAAACTTTAACTTTTTAACTTTTTAAACTTTTGAAACTTTTTAAACTCTTTCAAACTTTCTGGTCCGGCTTTCTCAAGCCAACTTAAAGTTTGTCTTGACGAACTTTTTTATCTAGTTATTATTATTATTATTCTGAGACTAAATTTTCTGACTGTATCTCCTCCTAGAGCTTTAACTCTACAAACTCCAAACTCAGCCCAGATCTTCAGACTGGTCTGACTCGAGTTGCTATATCTTTTCTAACTGATCGGACTTACGATTTTCCTAAAAATGCCGATCAAAATTGGGAAAAATCCCATAGACTTACATTGACGGAATGTTCAAATGAGCCAACACTTTTCAAACTCCAACTGTCAAAACTCCCAGAATCCTTTGAGACTCAATCAAGCTTCCCTTCTATGTACTGTATTTCTAATCCATTCAAACTCATTCAAACTCATCTATCTATCTATCTATCTATCTATGGCTAGCAACCAGAATCATGCTAATAACTTTCTAATCATGCTAGAAACATGCTAGCAACGTGCTAACAACTTGTTAATCATGCTAGAAACATGCTAGCAACTTGCTAATCATGCTAGAAACATGCTAGCAACTTGCTAATCATGCTAGAAACATGCTAGCAACTTGCTAATCATGCTAGAAACATGCTAGCAACTTGCTAATCATGCTAGAAACATGCTAGCAACATGCTAATCATGCTAGAAACATGCTAGCAACATGCTAGTCATGCTAAAAAACATGCTAGCAACATGCTAACAACTTGCTAATCATGCTAGAAACATGCTAGCAACTTGCTAATCATGCTAGAAACATGCTAGCAACATGCTAACAACTTGTTAATCATGCTAGAAACATGCTAGCAACTTGCTAATCATGCTAGAAACATGCTAGCAACATGCTAACAACTTGTTAATCATGCTAGAAACATGCTAGCAATATGCTAGCAACTTGCTAATCATGCTAGAAACATGCTAGTAACATGCTAACAACTTGCTAATCATGCTAGAAACATGCTAGCAATATGCTAACAATTTGCTAATCATGTTAGAAACATGCTAGCAATATGCTAACAACTTGCTAATCATGCTAGAAACATGCTAGTAACTTGCTAATCATGCTAGAAACATGCTAGCAACTTGCTAATCATGCTAGAAACATGCTAGTAACATGCTAACAACTTGCTAATCATGCTAGAAACATGCTAGCAATATGCTAACAACTTGCTAATCATGCTAGAAACATGCTAGCAACTTGCTAATCATGCTAGAAACATGCTAGCAACTTGCTAATCATGCTAGAAACATGCTAGCAACGTGCTAACAACTTGCTAATCATGCTAGAAACATGCTAGCAACTTGCTAATCATGCTAGAAACATGCTAGCAACATGCTAGTCATGCTAAAAAACATGCTAGCAACATGCTAGTCATGCTAAAAAACATGCTAGCAACATGCTAACAACTTGCTAATCATGCTAGCAACATGCTAACAACTTGCTAATCATGTTAGAAACATGTTAGCAACTTGCTAATCATGCTAGAAACATGCTAGCAACATGCTAACAACTTGCTAATCATGCTAGAAACATGCTAGCAACTTGCTAATCATGCTAGAAACATGCTAGCAACATGCTAACAACTTGCTAATCATGTTAGAAACATGCTAGCAACATGCTAATCATGTTAGAAACATGCTAGCAACATGCTAACAACTTGCTAATCATGCTAGCAACATGCTAATAACTGGTTAATCATGCTAGAAACATGCTATAAAACTTTTTATACTTTTTAAACTTTTTAAACTTTTCAAACTCTTTCAAACTTTCTGGTCCGGCTTTCTCAAGCCAACTTAAAGTTTGTCTTGATGAACTTTTTTATCTAGTTATTATTATTATTATTCTTCTGAGACTAAATTTTCTGACTGTATCTCCTCCTACAGCTTTAACTCTACAAACTCCAAACTCAGCCCAGATCTTCAGACTGGTCTGACTCGAGTTGCTATATCTTTTCTAACTGATCGGACTTACGATTTTCCTAAAAATGCCGATCAAAATTGGGAAAAATCCCATAGACTTACATTGACGGAATGTTCAAATGAGCCAACACTTTTCAAACTCCAACTGTCAAAACTCCCAGAATCCTTTGAGACTCAATCAAGCTTCCCTTCTATGTACTGTATTTCTAATCCATTCAAACTCATTCAAACTCATCTATCTATCTATCTATCTATCTATCTATGGCTAGCAACCAGAATCATGCTAATAACTTGCTAATCATACTAGAAACATGCTAGCAACTTGCTAATCATGCCACAAACATGCTAGCAACTTTGCTAATCATGCTAGAAACATGCTAGCAACTTGCTAATCATGCTAGAAACATGTTAGCAACTTGCTAATCATGCTAGAAACATGATAGCAACATGCTAACAACTTGCTAATCATGCTAGAAACATGCTAGCAACTTGCTAATCATGTTAGAAACATGCTAGCAACTTGTTAATCATGCTAGAAACATGCTAGCAACATGCTAACAACTTGCTAATCATGCTAGAAACATGCTAGCAACTTGTTAATCATGCTAGAAACATGCTAGCAACATGCTAACAACTTGCTAATCATGCTAGAAACATGCTAGCAACTTGTTAATCATGCTAGAAACATGCTAGCAACATGCTAACAACTTGTTAATCATGCTAGAAACATGCTAGCAATATGCTAGCAACTTGCTAATCATGCTAGAAACATGCTAGCAACATGCTAACAACTTGCTAATCATGCTAGAAACATGCTAGCAATATGCTAGCAACTTGCTAATCATGCTAGAAACATGTTAACAACTTGCTAATCATGCAAGAAACATGCTAGCAACTTGTTAATCATGCTAGAAACATGCTAGCAACATGCTAATCATGCTAGAAACATGCTAACAACTTGCTAATCATGCTAGAAACATGCTAGCAACATGCTAACAACTTGCTAATCATGCTAGAAACATGCTAACAACTTGCTAATCATGCTAGAAACATGCTAGCAACTTGCTAATCATGTTAGAAACATGCTAGCAACTTGCTAATCATGCTAGAAACATGCTAGCAACATGCTAACAACTTGCTAATCATGCTAGAAACATGCTAGCAACATGCTAACAACTTGCTAATCATGCTAGAAACATGCTAGCAATATGCTAGCAACTTGCTAATCATGTTAGAAACATGCTAGCAACATGCTAACAACTTGCTAATCATGCTAGAAACATGCTAACAACTTGCTAATCATGCAAGAAACATGCTAGCAACTTGTTAATCATGCTAGAAACATGCTAGCAACATGCTAATCATGCTAGAAACATGCTAACAACTTGCTAATCATGCTAGAAACATGCTAGCAACATGCTAACAACTTGCTAATCATGCTAGAAACATGCTAACAACTTGCTAATCATGCTAGAAACATGCTAGCAACATGCTAACAACTTGCTAATCATGCTAGAAACATGCTAGCAACTTGCTAATCATGCTAGAAACATGCTAGCAACTTGCTAATCATGCTAGAAACATGCTAGCAACATGCTAACAACTTGCTAATCATGCTAGAAACATGCTAGCAACATGCTAACAACTAGCTAATCATGCTAGAAACATGCTAGCAACTTGCTAATCATGCTAGAAACATGCTAGTAACTTGCTAATCATGCTAGAAACATGTTAACAACTTGCTAATCATGCTAGAAACATGCTAACAACTTGCTAATCATGCTAGAAACATGCTAGTAACTTGCTAATCATGCTAGAAACATGTTAACAACTTGCTAATCATGCTAGAAACATGCTAGTAACTTGCTAATCATGCTAGAAACATGTTAACAACTTGCTAATCATGCTAGAAACATGCTAGCAACTTGGTAATAATGTTAGAATCATACTAATAACATGTTAATTATCTATCTATCTATCTATCTATCTATCTATCTATCTATCTGACATACTGCATTCAAACTTTAAAACTTCAAAATATTTCAGACTGAAAACCATCCAAACTTAAAACTTTTTAAAATTTGTAAACTTTTCAAACTCTTTCAAACTTTCTGGTCCGGCTTTCTCAAGCCAACTTAAAGTTTGTCTTGACAAACTTTTTTATCTAGTTAAGTTGGCTTGAGAAAGCCAACTTACTGATCTGCTATTTAAACTTCCAGTTATTATTAAGTTGGCTTGAGAAAGCCAACTTACTGATCTGCTATTTAAACTTCCAGTTATTATTATTATTATTATTATTATTATTATTCTTCTGAGACTAAATTTTCTGACTGTATCTCCTCCTAGAGCTTTAACTCTACAAACTCCAAACTCAGCCCAGATCTTCAGACTGGTCTGACTCGAGTTGCTATATCTTTTCTAACTGATCGGACTTACGATTTTCCTAAAAATGCCGATCAAAATTGGGAAAAATCCCATAGACTTACATTGACGGAATGTTCAAATGAGCCAACACTTTTCAAACTCCAACTGTCAAAACTCCCAGAATCCTTTGAGACTCAATCAAGCTTTCCTTCTATGTACTGTATTTCTAATCCATTTAAACTCATTCAAACTCATCTATCTATCTATCTAACCATTACTATCTAACTATCTATCTATCTATCTATCTATCTATCTATCTATCTATGGCTAACAACCAGAATCATGCTAATAACTTGCTAATCATACTAGAAACATGCTAGTAACTTGCTAATCATACTAGAAACATGTTAGCAACTTGCTAATCATGCCACAAACATGCTAGCAACTTTGCTAATCATGCTAGAAACATGCTAGCAATATGCTAACAACTTGCTGATCATGCTAGAAACATGCTAGCAACTTGCTAATCATGCTAGAAACATGCTAGCAACTTGTTAATCATGCTAGAAACATGCTAGCAACTTGCTAATCATGCCACAAACATGCTAGCAACTTTGCTAATCATGCTAGAAACATGCTAACAACTTGCTAATCATGCTAGAAACATGCTAGCAACTTGCTAATCATGCTAGAAACATGCTAGCAACTTGCTAATCATACTAGAAACATGCTAGCAACTTGCTAATCATACTAGAAACATGCTAACAACTTGCTAATCATGCCACAAACATGCTAGCAACTTTGCTAATCATGCTAGAAACATGCTAGCAATATGCTAACAACTTGCTAATCATGCTAGAAACATGTTAGCAACTTGCTAATCATGCTAGAAACATGCTAGCAACTTGCTAATCATGTTAGAAACATGCTAGCAACATGCTAACAACTTGCTAATCATGCTAGAAACATGCTAGCAACTTGCTAATCATGCTAGAAACATGCTAGCAACTTGCTAATCATGCTAGAAACATGCTAGCAACATGCTAACAACTTGCTAATCATGCTAGAAACATGCTAGCAACTTGCTAATCATGCTAGAAACATGCTAGCAACATGCTAGTCATGTTAAAAAACATGCTAGCAACATGCTAACAACTTGCTAATCATGCTAGAAACATGCTAGCAACTTGCTAATCATGCTAGAAACATGCTAGCAACATGCTAGCAACTTGCTAATCATGTTAGAAACATGCTAGCAACATGCTAACAACTTGCTAATCATGCTAGAAACATGCTAGCAATATGCTAACAACTTGCTAATCATGTTAGAAACATGCTAGCAACATGCTAACAACTTGCTAATCATGCTAGAAACATGCTAGCAATATGCTAACAACTTGCTAATCATGTTAGAAACATGTTAGCAACTTGCTAATCATGCTAGAAACATGCTAGAAACATGCTAACAACTTGCTAATCATGCTAGAAACATGCTAACAACTTGCTAATCATGCTAGAAACATGCTAGCAACATGCTAACAACTTGCTAATCATGTTAGAAACATGCTAGCAACATGCTAATCATGTTAGAAACATGCTAGCAACATGCTAACAACTTGCTAATCATGCTAGCAACATGCTAATAACTGGCTAATCATGCTAGAAACATGCTATAAAACTTTTTAAACTTTTTAAACTTTTTAAACTTCTCAAACTCTTTCAAACTTTCTGGTCCGGCTTTCTCAAGCCAACTTAAAGTTTGTCTTGACGAACTTTTTTATCTAGTTATTATTATTATTCTTCTGAGACTAAATTTTCTGACTGTATCTCCTCCTAGAGCTTTAACTCTACAAACTCCAAACTCAGCCCAGATCTTCAGACTGGTCTGACTCGAGTTGCTATATCTTTTCTAACTGATCGGACTGACGATTTTCCTAAAAATGCCGATTAAAATTGGGAAAAATCCCATAGACTTACATTGACGGAATGTTCAAATGAGCCAACACTTTTCAAACTCCAACTGTCAAAACTCCCAGAATCCCTTGAGATTCAATCAAACTTCCCTTCTATGTACTGTATTTCTATCCATTCAAACTCATTCAAACTCATTTATCTATCTATCTATCTATCTAACCTTTACTATCTATCTATCTATCTATCTATCTATCTATGGCTAGCAACCAGAATCATGCTAGTAACTTGCTAATCATGCTAGAAACATGCTAGCAACTTGCTAATCATGCTAAAATCATGCTAGCAACTTGCTAATCATGTTAGAAACATGCTAGCAACTTTGCTAATCATGCTAGAAACATGCTAGCAACTTGCTAATCATGCTAAAATCATGCTAGCAACTTGCTAATCATGTTAGAAACATGCTAGCAACTTTGCTAATCATGCTAGAAACATGCTAGCAACTTGCTATTCATGCTAGAAACATGCTAGCAACTTTGCTAATCATACTAGAAACATGCTAGCAACTTGCTAATCTTGCTAAAATCATGCTAGCAACTTGCTAATCATGCTAAAATCATGCTAGCAACTTGCTAATCATGCTAGAAACATGCTAGCAACTTGCTAATCATGCTGGAAACATGCTAACAACTTGCTAATCATGTTAAAAACATGCTAGCAACATGCTAATCATGCTAGAAATATGCTAGCAACTTGCTAATCATGCTAGCAACATGCTAACAACTTGCTAATCATGCTAGAAACATGCTAACAACTTGCTAATCATGCTAGAAACATGCTAGCAACTTGCTAATCATGCTAGATACATGCTAACAACTTGTTAATCAAGCTAGAAACATGCTAGCAACATGCTAGTAACTTGCTAATCATGCTAGTAACATGTTAGTAACTTGCTAATCATGCTAGCAACATGCTAGTAACTTGCTAATCATGCTAATAACATGTTATTAACTTGCTAATCATGCTAGTAACATGCTAGTGACTTGAGAAAGCCAACTTACTGATATGCTATTTAAACTTATTATTATTATTCTTCTTCTGAGACTAAAATTTCTGACTGCTACTCCTCCTAGAGCTTTAACTCTACAAACTCCAAACTCAGCCCATATCTTCAGACTGGTCTGACTCGAGTTGCTATATCTTTTCTAACTGATCGGACTTACGGTTTTCCTAAAAATGGCGATCAAATTTGGGAAAAATCCCATAGACTTACATTGACGGAATGTTCAAATGAGCCAACACTTTTCAAACTCCAACTGTCAAAACTCCCAGAATCCCTTGAGACTCAATCAAACTTCCCTTCTATGTACTGTATTTCTATCCATTCAAACTCATTCAAACTCATTTATCTATCTATCTATCTATCTATCTATCTATCTATCACTAGCCAAACTAGAGTCATGCTAGTAGCCTGCTAATCATGCTAGAAACATGCTAGCAACTTTGTTAATCATACTAAAAACATGCTAGCAACTGGCTAATTATGCTAGAAACATGCTAGCAACTTTGCTAATCATCCTAAAAACATGCTAGCAACTGGCTAATAATGCTAAAAACATGCTAGCAACTTGTTAATCATGCTAGAAACATGCTAGCAACTTGCTAATCATGCTAGAAACATGCTAGCAATTGGGTAATTATGTTAAAACATGCTAACAACTTGTTAATCATGCTAGAAACATGCTAGCAACTTGTTAATCATGCTAGAAACATGCTAACAACTTGCTAATCATACTAGAAACATGTTAACAACTGGCTAATCATGCCAGAAACATGCTAACAACTTGCTAATCATGCTAGCAACATGCTAGTAACTTGCTAATCATGCTAAAAATGCTAACAACATGTAACTTGCTAATAGTTAGAATCATACTAACAGCATGTTAATTATCTATCTATCTATCTATTTGACAGACTGAATTCAAACTTTAAAACTTCAAACTATTTCAGACTTTAAACCATCCAAACTTAAAACTATTTAAAACTTTTTAATCTTTTTAAACTTTTCAAACTTTTTTAAAACTTTCTGGTCCGGCTTTCTCAAGCCAACTTAAAGTTTGTCTTGACGAACTTTTTTATCTAGTTATTATTATTATGCTTCTGAGACTAAAATTTCTGACTGTATCTCCTCCTAGAACTTTAACTCCACAAACTCCAAACTCAGCACAGATCTTCAGACTGGTCTGACTCGAGTTGCTATATCTTTTCTAACTGATTGGACTTACGATTTTCCTAAAACTGACGATTAAAACTGGGAAAAATCCCATAGACTTACACTGACGGAATGTTCAAATGAGCCAACACTATTCAAATTTCAACTGTCAAAACTCCCAGAATCCCTTGAGGCTCAATCAAGCTTCCCTTCTATGTACTGTATTTCTAATCCATTCAAACTCATTCAAACTCTATCTAATCAAGCTAGAAACATGCTAGCAACATGCTAGTAACTTGCTAATCATGCTAGTAACATGCTAGTAACTTGCTAATCATGCTAGTAACATGCTAATAACTTGCTAAACATGCTAGAAACATGCTAGCAACTGCTAGTAACTTGCTAATCATGTTAGAAACATGCTAGCAACATGCTAGTAACTTGCTAATCATGCTAGTAACATGCTAGTAACTTGCTAATCATGCTAGCAACATGCTAGTAACTTGCTAATCATGCTAATAACATGTTATTAACTTGCTAATCATGCTAGTAACATGCTAGTGACTTGCTAATCATGCTAGAAACATGCTAGTAACATGCTAGTAACTTGCTAATCATGCTAGAAACATGCTAGCAACATGCTAGTAACTTGCTAATCATGCTAGTAACATGCTAGTAACATGCTAGTAACTTGCTAATCATGCTAGTAACATGCTAGTAACTTGCTAATCATGCTAGAAACATGCTAGCAACATGCTAGTAACTTGCTAATCATGCTAGCAACATGCTAGTAACTTGCTAATCATGTTAATAACATGTTAGTAACTTGCTAATCATGCTAGTAACATGCTAGTAACTTGCTAATCATGCTAGAAACATGTTAGCAACATGCTAGTAACTTGCTAATCATGCTAGAAACATGCTACCAACATGCTAGTAACTTGCTAATCATTCTAGTAACATGCTAGTAACTTGCTAATCATGCTAGTAACATGCTAGTAACTTGCTAATCATGCTAGAAACATGCTAGCAACATGCTAGTAACTTGCTAATCATGCTAGCAACATGCTAGTAACTTGCTAATCATGCTAGTAACTTGCTAATCATGCTAATTACATGTTAATCACGCTGAAAACCATCAAACTTAATACATTTTAAAACTTCTTAAACTTTTTAAACTTTTCAAACTTTTTAAAACTTTCTGTTCCGGCTTTCTCAAGCCAACTTAAAGTTTGTCTTGACAAATTTTTTTATCTAGTTAAGTTGGCTTGAGAAAGCCAACTTACTGATCTGCTATTTAAACTTCCAGTTATTATTATTATTATTATTATTCTGAGACTAAATTTTCTGACTGTATCTCCTCCTACAGCTTTAACTCTACAAACTCCAAACTCAGCCCAGATCTTCAGACTGGTCTGACTCGAGTTGCTATATCTTTTCTAACTGATCGGACTGATGATTTTCCTAAAAATGCCGATTAAAATTGGGAAAAATCCCATAGACTTACATTGAAGGAATGTTCAAATGAGCCAACACTTTTCAAACTCCAACTGTCAAAACTCCCAGAATCCCTTGAGACTCAATCAAACTTCCCTTCTATGTACTGTATTTCTATCCATTCAAACTCATTCAAACTCATTTATCTATCTATCTATCTAACCTTTACTATCTATCTATCTATCTATCTATGGCTAGCAACCACAATCATGCTAGTAACTTGCTAATCATACTAGAAACATGCTAGCAACTTGTTAACCATGCTAAAATCATGCTAGCAACTTGCTAATCATGCTAGAAACATGCTAGCAACTTGCTAATCATGCTAAAATCATGCTAGCAACTTGCTAGCAACTTGCTAATCATGCTAGAAACATGCTAGCAACTTTGCTAATCATACTAGAAACATGCTAGCAACTTGCTAATCTTGCTAAAATCATGCTAGCAACTAGCTAATCATGTTAAAATCATGCTAGCAACTTGCTAATCATGCTAGAAACATGCTAACAACTTGCTAATCATGTTAGAAACATGCTAGCAACATGCTAATCATGCTAAAATCATGCTAGCAACTTTGCTAATCATGCTGAAACATGCTAGCAACTTGCTAGTACCTTGCTAATCATGTTATAAACATGCTAGCAACATGTTAACAACTTGCTAATCATGCTAGAAACATGCTAGCAACATGCTAACAACTAGCTAATCATGCTAGAAACATGCTAGCAACTTGCTAATCATGCTAGAAACATGCTAGCAACTTGCTAATCATGCTAGAAACATGCTAGCAACATGCTAACAACTTGGTAATAATGTTAGAATCATACTAATAACATGTTAATTATCTATCTATCTATCTATCTATCTATCTATCTATCTATCTGACATGCTGCATTCAAACTTTAAAACTTCAAAATATTTCAGACTGAAAACCATCCAAACTTAAAACTTTTTAAACTTTTTAAACTTCTTAAACTTTAACTTTTTAACTTTTTAACTTTTTAACTTTTTAAACTTTTCAAACTTTTCAAACTTTTCAAACTCTTTCAAACTTTCTGGTCCGGCTTTCTCAAGCCAACTTAAAGTTTGTCTTGACGAACTTTTTTATCTAGTTATTATTATTCTTCTGAGACTGACTGTATCTCCTCCTACAGCTTTAACTCTACAAACTCCAAACTCAGCCCAGATCTTCAGACTGGTCTGACTCGAGTTGCTATATCTTTTCTAACTGATCGGACTGACGATTTTCCTAAAAATGCCGATTAAAATTGGGAAAAATCCCATAGACTTACATTGACGGAATGTTCAAATGAGCCAACACTTTTCAAACTCCAACTGTCAAAACTCCCAGAATCCCTTGAGACTCAATCAAACTTCCCTTCTATGTATTGTATTTCTAATCCATTCAAACTCATTCAAACTCATCTATCTATCTATCTATCTAAACTTTACTATCTATCTATCTATCTATCTATCTATGGCTAACAACCAGAAACATGCTAGCAACTTGCTAATCATGCTAGAAACATGCTAGCAACATGCTAACAACTTGCTAATCATGCTAGAAACATGCTAGCACCTTGCTAATCCTGCCAGAAACATGCTAACAACTTGCTAATCATGCTAGAAACATGCTAGCAACTTGCTAATCATGTTAGAAACATGCTAGCAACTTGCTAATCATACTAGAAACATGCTAGCAACATGCTAACAACTTGCTAATCATGCTAGAAACATGCTAGCACCTTGCTAATCCTGCCAGAAACATGCTAACAACTTGCTAATCATGCTAGAAACATGTTAGCAACTTGCTAATCATGTTAGAAACATGCTAACAACTTGCTAATCATGTTAGAAACATGCTAGCAACATGTTAATCATGCTAGAAACATGCTAGCAACTTGCTAATCATACTAGAAACATGCTAGCAACATGCTAACAACTTGCTAATCGTGCTAGAAACATGCTAGCAACATGCTAATCATGCTAGAAATATGCTAGCAACATGCTAACAACTTGCTAATCATGCTAGAAACATGCTAGCACCTTGCTAATCATGCTAGAAACATGCTAACAACTTGCTAATCATGCTTCATGCTAGAAATATGCTAGCAACATGCTAACAACTTGCTAATCATGCTAGAAACATGCTAGCACCTTGCTAATCATGCTAGAAACATGCTAACAACTTGCTAATCATGCTAGAAACATGTTAGCAACTTACTAATAATGTTAGAAACATGTTAGCAACATGCTATCAACTTGGTAATCATGTTAGAAACGTGCTAGCAACATGCTAACAACTTGCTAATCATGCTAGAAACGTGCTAGCAACATTCTAATCATGTTAGAAACATGCTAGCAACTTGCTAATAATGCAAGAAACATGCTAGAAACATGCTAATCATGTTAGAAACGTGCTAGCAACATGCTAACAACTTGCTAATCATGCTAGAAACAGACTAGCAACATGCTAGTACCTTGCTAATCATGTTAAAAACACGCTAGCAACATGCTAGTAACATGACAGACTGCATTCAAACTTTAAAGCTTCAAAATATTTCAGACTGAAAACCATCCAAACTTAAAACTTTTTAAACTTTGTAAACTTTTCAAACTCTTTCAAACTTTCTGGTCCGGCTTTCTCAAGCCAACTTAAAGTTTGTCTTGACGAACTTTTTTATCTAGTTATTATTATTTTTATTATTATTCTGAGACTAAATTTTCTGACTGTATCTCCTCCTACAGCTTTAACTCTACAAACTCCAAACTCAGCCCAGATCTTCAGACTGGTCTGACTCGAGTTGCTATATCTTTTCTAACTGATCGGACTGACGATTTTCCTAAAAATGCCGATTAAAATTGGGAAAAATCCCATAGACTTACATTGAAGGAATGTTCAAATGAGCCAACACTTTTCAAACTCCAACTGTCAAAACTCCCAGAATCCCTTGAGACTCAATCAAACTTCCCTTCTATGTACTGTATTTCTATCCATTCAAACTCATTCAAACTCATTTATCTATCTATCTATCTATCTATCTATCTATCTATCTATCTATCTATCTAACCTTTACTATCTATCTATCTATCTATCTATGGCTAGCAACCACAATCATGCTAGTAACTTGCTAATCATACTAGAAACATGCTAGCAACTTGTTAACCATGCTAAAATCATGCTAGCAACTTGCTAATCATGCTAGAAACATGCTAGCAACTTGCTAATCATGCTAAAATCATGCTAGCAACTTGCTAGCAACTTGCTAATCATGCTAGAAACATGCTAGCAACTTTGCTAATCATACTAGAAACATGCTAGCAACTTGCTAATCTTGCTAAAATCATGCTAGCAACTAGCTAATCATGTTAAAATCATGCTAGCAACTTGTTAATCATGCTAGAAACATGCTAGCAACTTGCTAATCATGCTAGAAACATGCTAACAACTTGCTAATCATGTTAGAAACATGCTAGCAACATGCTAATCATGCTAAAATCATGCTAGCAACTTTGCTAATCATGCTAAAACATGCTAGCAACTTGTTAATCATGCTAGAAATATGCTAGCAACTTTGCTAATCATACTAGAAACATGCTAACAACTTGCTAATCATGCTAGAAACATGCTAGCAACTTGCTAATCATGCTAGAAACATGCTAACAAATTGCAAATCATGCTAGAAACATGCTAGCAACTTAGCTAATCATGCTAGAAACATGCTAGCAACTTCCTAATCATGTTGGAAACATGCTAGCAACTTCCTAATAATGCTAGAAACATGCTAGCAACTGGCTAATCATGCTAGAAACATGCTAGCAACTTTGCTAATCATGTTAGAAACATGCTAGCAACTTGCTAATCATGTTAGAAACATGCTAGCAACATGATAGTAACTTGCTGATCACGCTAACAGCATGCTAGTAATTTATTAATCATGCTAGAAACATGCTAGCAACATGCTAGTAACTTGTTAATCATGCTAGCAACATGTTAGTAAAATGCTAATCATGCTGAATCATGCTAGTAACTTGCTAATTGTTATCTATCTATCTATCTATCTGTCTATCTATCTATCTATCTATCTATCTTTGACAGACTGTATTGCTTTCAAAACATTCAAACTTTAACCTTTTAAAACTACTTTAGACTTCAAACTATTTCAGACTGAAAACCATCAAACTTAAAACTTTTAAAAACTTTTTAAACTTTTTAAAACTTCTTAAACTTTTTAAACTTTATAAACTGCTCAAACTTTTTAAAACTTACTGTTCCGGCTTTCTCAAGCCAACTTAAAGTTTGTCTTGACGAACTTTCTTATCTAGTTATTAGGTTGGCTTGAGAAAGCCAACCTACTGATCTGCTACTTAAGCTTATTATTATTATTAAGTTGGCTTGAGAAAGCCAACTTACTGAAATGCTACTTAAACTTATTATTATTATTCTTCTTCTTCTGAGACTAAAATTATCAACTCTAACTCCTCCTAGAGCTTTAACTCTACAAACTCCAAACTCAGTCCAGATCTTCAAACTGATCTGAAGTTAGTTGCTATATCTTTTCTAACTGATTGGACTTACGATTTTCCTAAAAATGGCGATTAAATTTGGGAAAAATCCCATAGACTTACATTGACGGAATGTTCAAATGAGCCAGCACTTTTCAAATTCCAACTGTCAAAATCCCCAGAATCCTTTGAGCCTCAATCAAACTTCCCGTCTATGTACTGTATTTCTAATCCATTCAAACTCATTCAAACTCATCTATCTATCTATCTATCTAAACTTTACTATCTATCTATCTATCTATCTATCTATGGCTAACAACCAGAAACATGCTAGCAACTTGCTAATCATGCTAGAAACATGCTAGCAACATGCTAACAACTTGCTAATCATGCTAGAAACATGCTAGCAACTTGCTAATCATGTTAGAAACATGCTAGCAACTTGCTAATCATACTAGAAACATGCTAGCAACATGCTAACAACTTGCTAATCATGCTAGAAACATGCTAGCACCTTGCTAATCCTGCCAGAAACATGCTAACAACTTGCTAATCATGCTAGAAACATGTTAGCAACTTGCTAATCATGTTAGAAACATGCTAACAACTTGCTAATCATGTTAGAAACATGCTAGCAACATGTTAATCATGCTAGAAACATGCTAGCAACTTGCTAATCATACTAGAAACATGCTAGCAACATGCTAACAACTTGCTAATCGTGCTAGAAACATGCTAGCAACATGCTAATCATGCTAGAAATATGCTAGCAACATGCTAACAACTTGCTAATCATGCTAGAAACATGCTAGCACCTTGCTAATCATGCTAGAAACATGCTAACAACTTGCTAATCATGCTAGAAACATGTTAGCAACTTACTAATAATGTTAGAAACATGTTAGCAACATGCTATCAACTTGGTAATCATGTTAGAAACGTGCTAGCAACATGCTAACAACTTGCTAATCATGCTAGAAACGTGCTAGCAACATTCTAATCATGTTAGAAACATGCTAGCAACTTGCTAATAATGCAAGAAACATGCTAGAAACATGCTAATCATGTTAGAAACGTGCTAGCAACATGCTAACAACTTGCTAATCATGCTAGAAACAGACTAGCAACATGCTAGTACCTTGCTAATCATGTTAAAAACACGCTAGCAACATGCTAGTAACATGACAGACTGCATTCAAACTTTAAAGCTTCAAAATATTTCAGACTGAAAACCATCCAAACTTAAAACTTTTTAAACTTTGTAAACTTTTCAAACTCTTTCAAACTTTCTGGTCCGGCTTTCTCAAGCCAACTTAAAGTTTGTCTTGACAAACTTTTTTATCTAGTTATTATTATTTTTATTATTATTCTGAGACTAAATTTTCTGACTGTATCTCCTCCTACAGCTTTAACTCTACAAACTCCAAACTCAGCCCAGATCTTCAGACTAGTCTGACTCGAGTTGCTATATCTTTTCTAACTGATCGGACTTACGATTTTCCTAAAAATGCCGATCAAAATTGGGAAAAATCCCATAGACTTACATTGACGGAATGTTCAAATGAGCCAACACTTTTCAAACTCCAACTGTCAAAACTCCCAGAATCCTTTGAGACTCAATCAAGCTTCCCTTCTATGTACTGTATTTCTAATCCATTCAAACTCATTCAAACTCATCTATCTATCTATCTATCTAACCATTACTATCTAACTATCTATCTATCTATCTATCTATGGCTAGCAACCAGAATCATGCTAATAACTTGCTAATCATACTAGAAACATGCTAGTAACTTGCTAATCATACTAGAAACATGCTAGCAACTTGCTAATCATGCCACAAACATGCTAGCAACTTTGCTAATCATGCTAGAAACATGCTAGCAATATGCTAACAACTTGCTAATCATGCTAGAAACATGCTAGCAACTTGCTAATCATGCTAGAAACATGCTAGCAACATGCTAACAACTTGCTAATCATGTTAGAAACATGCTAGCAACTTGCTAATCATGCTAGAAACATGCTAGCAACTTGCTAATCATGCTAGAAACATGCTAGCAACTTGCTAATCATGCTAGAAACATGCTAGCAACATGCTAACAACTAGTTAATCATGCTAGAAACATGCTAGCAACTTGCTAATCATGCTAGAAACATGCTAGCAACTTGCTAATCATGCTAGAAACATGCTAGCAACTTGCTAATCATGCTAGAAACATGCTAGCAACATGCTAACAACTAGTTAATCATGCTAGAAACATGCTAGCAACTTGCTAATCATGCTAGAAACATGCTAACAACTTGCTAATCATGCTAGAAACATGCTAGCAACATGCTAACAACTTGCTAATCATGCTAGAAACATGCTAGCAACTTGCTAATCATGCTAGAAACATGCTAGCAACTTGCTAATCATGCCACAAACATGCTAGCAACTTTGCTAATCATGCTAGAAACATGCTAGCAATATGCTAACAACTTGCTAATCATGTTAGAAACATGCTAGCAATATGCTAACAACTTGCTAATCATGCTAGAAACATGCTAACAACTTGCTAATCATACTAGAAACATGCTAGTAACTTGCTAATCATACTAGAAACATGCTAGCAACTTGCTAATCATGCCACAAACATGCTAGCAACTTTGCTAATCATGCTAGAAACATGCTAGCAATATGCTAACAACTTGCTAATCATGCTAGAAACATGCTAGCAACTTGCTAATCATGCTAGAAACATGCTAGCAACATGCTAACAACTTGCTAATCATGTTAGAAACATGCTAGCAACTTGCTAATCATGCTAGAAACATGCTAGCAACATGCTAACAACTTGCTAATCATGTTAGAAACATGCTAGCAACTTGCTAATCATGCTAGAAACATGCTAACAACTTGCTAATCATGTTAGAAACATGCTAACAACTTGCTAATCATGTTAGAAACATGCTAACAACTTGCTAATCATGCTAGAAACATGCTAGCAACTTGCTAATCATGCTAGAAACATGCTAGCAACTTGCTAATCATGCTAGAAACATGCTAGCAACATGCTAACAACTTGTTAATCATGCTAGAAACATGCTAGCAACTTGCTAATCATGCTAGAAACATGCTAACAACTTGCTAATCATGCTAGAAACATGCTAGCAACTTGCTAATCATGCCACAAACATGCTAGCAACTTTGCTAATCATGCTAGAAACACGCTAGCAATATGCTAACAACTTGCTAATCATGCTAGAAACATGCTAGCAATATGCTAACAACTTGCTAATCATGCTAGAAACATGCTAACAACTTGCTAATCATACTAGAAACATGCTAGTAACTTGTTAATCATACTAGAAACATGCTAGCAACTTGCTAATCATGCCACAAACATGCTAGCAACTTTGCTAATCATGCTAGAAACATGCTAGCAATATGCTAACAACTTGCTAATCATGCTAGAAACATGCTAGCAACTTGCTAATCATGCTAGAAACATGCTAGCAACATGCTAACAACTTGCTAATCATGTTAGAAACATGCTAGCAACTTGCTAATCATGCTAGAAACATGCTAGCAACTTGCTAATCATGCTGGAAACATGCTAGCAACTTGCTAATCATGCTAGAAACATGCTAGCAACATGCTAATCATGCTAGAAACATGTTAGCAACTTGCTAATCATGCCACAAACATGCTAGCAACATGCTAGTCATGTTAAAAAACATGCTAGCAACATGCTAACAACTTGCTAATCATGCTAGAAACATGCTAGCAAATTGCTAATCATGCTAGCAACATGCTAACAACTTGTTAATCATGCTAGAAACATGCTAGCAATATGCTAGCAACTTGCTAATCATGCTAGAAACATGCTAGCAACTTGCTAATCATGCTAGAAACATGCTAACAACTTGCTAATCATGCTAGAAACATGCTAGCAACATGCTAACAACTTGCTAATCATGCTAGAAACATGCTAGCAACTTGCTAATCATGCTAGAAACATGCTAGCAACATGCTAGTAACTTACTAATCATGCTAGTAACATGCTAACTTGCTAATCATGCAAATAACATGCTAACGACATGCTAATCATGCTAGAAACATGCCAGTAACTTGCTAATTATGCTAGTAACATGCTAACAACATGCTAACAACTTGCTAATCATGCTAAAAACATGCTAGTAACTTGTTAATCATGCTACAAAGAAGTTAGCAACATGCTAACAACTTGCGAATCATGCTAGCAACATGCTAGTAACTTGTTAATAATGTTAAAATCATATTAACATGTTAATTATCTATTTATCTATCTATATAGATTTTCTGATTCTGATTCTAAAACTTAGCAACCATCATGGTTACCTTAGCAACCACACAGCAACACCCTAGTAACCACCCCAGGTACCCTAGAAACCGTCCTAGCAACCACATAACAACACCTTAGCAACCACCCTGAGTACCATAGCAATTGCATAGCAACACCTTAGCAACCAACCAGAGTACCCTAGCAACCATATATAAACACCCTAGCAATCACCCCTAGTACAATAGCAACCCCTTGGCAATGAACTCGGGTACCCTTAGCAACTATATAGCAACACCCTTGTAACCATTATGTATCACACTGAGCTTTTTAGATAGATTTTAATAGAAAAAAATAAATACTGAAATACACAAAAAGAATATGCTCATTGCCTGTTCAGTACATTTATTTTTGTAACAATGTGATTGTGATTTTTTTTTATTTCACTCCATATCAGGTTGTTTGCAAAACATTCCATATCAAAGACATTGATATAGAATATACATTTATGTCTGATAGATTTTTATAATTAAATGTATAATTTGGCATGCGATGGCCACACATTATTTGTTATAAAATGAGCAAGAAAGACAAACTCAAGTAATTATGCTTAAAATAGAATTTTATTTGGTTTATGCCCATTTGGATCGCACTTAGTTTGGAACCTCACCCTTAAGCATGACAAACTGGAGTAAAAAGCTCCAGAATGACTTACTCTTGGGATCACTGGAACACACAAGCCTTTCCACCACGTCAAGGTGGCGATCCTTGGAAAGGACATTCACTCTCCATTCATTCTTTACCTAACACACTCATACATGCATACATTCATACATAGATACATACACATACACACCTTCCCTATATAACACATTCACACTCACAGGCACACAATAAGTAGAACCAAAATGTAACAAGATTAGTCATATACACTGAATTTATTTGCGTTTGTATTAGCATTAGTATTTCTCAAAACTATAAAATAAAGTTACAGAAGTGTTGTATGAGAGATCAATGCCTTTTTTATATGTGATGTATCTATTCTAAAACACAATACACAGGATCATGATAGCTGTAATATGTCTGTAGTACTCCTGCTCTGAAATTCGATTGTGCACCGCTTATGAACACAGGATCCAGAAGAGTGTTGTTTTCTGTTGTCCCGGTGCTGATTAGCTGTGTGTATCCTTTATCTTCAAACAAATTGAGAATAGGTTTGTTGCGATGAGACAGCTGATCTTCATTAAAGTCTCCACACACTATGACAGGCCTGAAATCTATGATCTCCAGAGATGTCAAGAGGGCGTTCAGGTTTGCCAAAAACTCTGCTAAATTGTAACTGGGTGGTCTGTAGATCACTGCAATAAGTGCTTGTTTGGGGGCTTCTATCTTCAAAACCAAATATTCCAGGTCAGTAACATTCTGTATGTACATCAGAGGAGAAACCTGAAAGCTGTTCCTCACATAAATGGCCACTCCACCACCATTCTTGTTTGCCAAATGCACATAGTTTGTGTAAGATGCATGTCTGTTGCGTTTGTACATGGTGTATCCATCCAGATGTAGATATGCAGGAACAGCTGAGCCTGACAGGTGTGTTTCAGTGAGACACAAAACATCAGCCAATAGAAGTTCATGGTGGCATTTTAAATCCTCCACATGACACTCCAGTCCCTCTGTGTTATGATGAATGATTTTAAGAGCTGAACTCATTTTTGGATCCTGCACAATGTGAAGGATGGGTTGGACATTGTGAAAATCTGCTTTTGGCATGTTCTCCAAGGAGGCACTTATTTCTGGATCACAGAAAATTTTCTTTTCATCAAAGTCAGTAATATGAAGTCCGCTTAGTGATGTTGTTCTGCTGAGTGCAACATATGCCATGCCTGGTTCAAATATGTGCTTCAGAGATACAACAGCACAATCAGTTGTCATTCCTTGGACTTTATGGATGGTGCATGCAAAAGCAAGTTTCATAGGAAATTGTCTTCGCACTGTACCTTTTTTTTTTAGTGATTCCTCCAACCTCTCAATATAGACAATATTGTCGTCTCCATCAGGTGCTTTGTTGCGATGTTTCTGTCCAGCAGTCACATTATCTAGATGAAGACCAATTAACTGAACAACAAGAACACCACCTTGAGTTTGAGCTGTTATTTTTGCCACCTGGCCAAAAGTACCATTAACTAGCCCATCTTCTACATCAATATTTCTAGTAAGCATCACTCGTGCACCAATAGCAATCTGCAGTGTGTCAATAAGGTCACGTTTGTCTCCGTTAAATGGTGCAGCTTGCCTTTTCATTTCACCTGTTCGTGGATCTTTTTTGTAATCATGTGCATCAATGTTAATAATATCTGAAAAGCGTGAGGATATGGCTTCAGTGTTGTGATTGTCTACCTCTTTGTTGGTCGCATAGATGTGTAAAGCATCAACAGGACACTCTTCAGGGGAGGATCTTATGACAGCTTCTAACATGCACTTGTCTGCATTAGTAATTTTTGCATGCTTCTGTTTCACTCTTAAACGGTTGAGCAGTTCAGCATATGCAAGATCATCTCTCTGCCTCATTATCTGTGTCAGTGTTACCATTTGAAAATTATCTTCCCAGAAGTCCAGCACATGGTCCTCGTATACACAGAGTGGTTTTGCTCTTCCTAGCGGTGGCAGCTGAGAGAAATCACCAACAGCGAGTATGGACAATCCACCAAAAGGTTTCTGGTTTCCTTTAATCTGCTGCAGTCTCCAGTTCACATATGCAAACAACTGTTTTGACACCATTGAGATTTCATCGATAATTAAAATGCGTGCATTAGAAAGGTCTGCCCTCATTTCATCCAAGCTGTTTCCCAGACCTTGGTATGGAGGCTTCAAGCTTCTTGGGAGCTTCAAAAGACAGTGCAGTGTTTTACCTGAGATATTAAAGGCTGCAGTGCCTGTGAATGCAGTTAAAAGAACAGTAGGCTGTGAAATGTCAGTATGCTCTTGCATGCATGGAAGCCTACACAGGATTTTGGATGCTTGTGCATAAATAGTTTTAATAACGTGTGATTTACCAACTCTGGCTCCTCCATTCAAAAAATACAGAAACGGTTGTGGGCTTTCACCAGAAACGTATATTTTGCACCAGTCTCGCACAGCGTAAAATATGGAAGCTTGTGTTTGATTCAAGCTCTGATACATTTTGCAAATCTGTGCATGATTTAGCTGGGCAGCTTCCATGAGTGGCATAGCTGTGTTACTGACAGAGGTAGATGCTGTGTATTCAGGAATGTCTTCTTGCTCATTCACTTCATTAGGATCAGTGGGTTCGCGTTTCATAAGGCTTTCCAATCTGATCAGTTCGTTTGCCGGTGCCAGTGTAGTCCACGCATCTTCAATTGGACCATTCTTTTCAAAATCTTCAATTGCCTGTTCTATTGCCTCATTGTGTTTTTCATATTTGTCACGGTTTACATTTACAATGTTGAACACACGCTGCAGTTCATCAGTGCCTGGTAGTTTTACTGAAGCAAATGCATAAAATGATTCATATGTCGGGAATCTTGTAGACTTAAGCTGTTGATCTCTACGATATGGTAGATAAAGCTTTAGAAGAGTTCCATAGAATTTTTCTGGGTTTTTCTGCTGTGAAAAACGAGCAAATCTAATAACAGCAGGCTTTCCCCTTGTTCTTTTCTGTATGTGTCCCATGTTTTGTTGGAGTGGCAAAACATGTTTACCCTTTTTCTGTCTTCCATAAGCAATGCGATATTCACTTGCAAATTCAGCCATGCACATCTTCTCAAATTCAGGTTGATTTGGTCTGGCCTTGTACTTGTCTGGCAATCCTGTCATCCATACATTCTCTACGTCATCATCCATAGTCTGCAAGTACCTAATTGGTAAACTCATCTTTACAGCGTTGTCATCAGTAGGTATGAAAATGACAGCACGTGATGATGATTTCAATTTCAGACTGCATGTGCGAGCAACTGCTTCTTGAGCGCTGACCTCTCTGTTCTTTGAATAGGCATTCATGACCTGCTTCATGCACTCACGGTCTGACAGGTTATCATGGCTTGAGTCTTTTATCACTCTCCTCAGGTAATCACTCATCTCATGTTCAGCTTTGGAAATATATGAGAGCATGTACATGATACAGCTGTAGGGGTTCAGAATGAACTGTATGTCCATGTTTGCATTCCAAGCTCTTAATAACATTGGATTGTAGCCATTAACCCAGCAGTCCTGTGGTCGTCTCTCCATAACTATTAAACTTGATGTAGACAGAGCCTCAATATGTTTCTCATACTCTTCATAAGTCATGTTTACTTGATTAAGTAGCTGTGCAATGGTTTCAAAATTCTGATTTGAGTCATTTAGTAGATCCCACACTTTCTGAAGCTGTTCTTTTGCAACACTGGCATAATCTCTTTCCTCTGATCGATTCTCTTCATCAGACTGATCTACAGGAGGTGGTCTGGGGCGGGTTATCGTGGTTCTGTTAATGGGTGGTTTAGGAAATCCAAATCTGCAGTGCTTCTTGTTCTTTTTACAGGATTTGGAGTGATTACGACTGTGCATCTGCACTTCACTTACAATTCTGTGCAGTTCTGGGTCTTTGTTTGGATCTGGTAATTTGCATGAGATGTATTTATCAATGAAATCACAAACATCCTGATCTTGATCTTTTTCAAACTCTAGAGCATCTTTCACCCAAAATAAGCAATGAATGTGCGGAGAGCCACGTAACTGGAATTCTACTCTGTAAAAAAAGTCAATTACCTCACCAATAGGCCGAGCAGGTGACATAATCAGATCTCTCATTAGGGCTTCGACGCGTTTTTCAAACAAACGCATGGCTGTGACTGGGTTGCTTCTCAGGATTTCACATTTTTCAGACCAGTCTAATTCAGCAAAGTTCACAGTTTCACCTTGTTGTGCTTTAATAGCATTTATCACTTCAGGCCATCTCATCTCGGCAGCACTAAATGTACAAAAAAACGTGGGAGTGCCCAGCTGTCTTAGCATAGCAAACAAGTCACGCAAAGTTTTCTCCCAGTATGCTGGAGTCCCTCTTAATGGTTGCATGAAACGTTTTGCCTCCTTATTATTCACAAGCTTTTCTAACTCCTGTTTGTCCTGCAGCAGTGAACAGTTTATTCTGCGTCCATCACGGGTCATGGGTTTTGCTTTCCTCAGTTGGATAGACATACTAGATGTGGCCATGTGCATTTCAGTTACAAACTGCGCAAAGAAGATGTAGCTTGTGTCTCTTGCACAACGATTGTCAATAGAAAATAGCCTTGTGTTAAAGTACCTGCTGGGGGAAACATGTTTTGCTCTGTTGGGCTCATCAAAAGTATTTTGGCCATCAGGGAATTGGACTGGGAATGCAAGAGATTCCAATTTCGGAATTTTAAAAATGCTTACAGGACTGTTTTTCGCTGCTGGGGCAATGCAAAATATCCCATCATCATAAGACAACAGCTGCTGACCAAGATCTGGGGGCTGAAGGCATATTTCCAAAGCAAGGCCTCTTGATTGCTCTTGTGCAGTTGTTTTCTCTGGGTCATCACTTGAATCATTGTGTTCATTCTCATTGCTCTGTTCTTCAGTGTTCTCATTTTGGCTACTGCTCTCAATATCCATTTCCTCAGAAGCACTGATATCATTTGTAGACTGCTCATGCTCATTGAACATTTCTTCTTCTGAGAGTTCTGCATTAATGAAGATATCTTTATATTCTGAATGGATTTCTTTTAGTTTTCTTAAAGCAGACAAAACCTTATGCATGTTCAAAGTCTGAAACTGATAGTGACCTTGGTAGCATAGGCGTCTTTTCAATTTTACTGTAAGCAGCTGTGATTCACTTCTGGGTCTGGGTAAACAATTTACTGTTGTTTCTACTTCAGATGCAACAGAAATTACAGCTCCCTTTATAGCTTTCTGTTGGCCTTTAGGAAGTGTTAAAATCTTAGCAAAAGGAATGTACTTTGCAATAACGTGTCTTTCTAGAATATTCAAATCACACAGTTCTGGAGGAATGGGAGTGAACTGAAGCATATTAGCTACCGCAATATCTGGCATTAGACCTCTCAAAAGTGTCGTATGGCAGCAGTGACAGATCCACTCTGTTTTCATGTCTTCCAAGGCACACTGATCAGGGCAGTCAGAGCAGATGTGAACATAGTTGCCAGTCAAGCAAAGTGAAGCAACTGTTGGATTTTTTTTATAATTACGCACTTCACATTTACGCACTTGATTTGAGAACAGTGCTCTGGCACAGCATGTGCAGACAAAAGTTGGCCCCTTTTTTATAACATCTCTGAAAACATTTAAGGCTCTTGACATGGCTGGATCTTGTATGTCAGGCTGACCATCTTGTAATGTTTCTCTCTGCTGGCATATAATATTCATATTTTTGTATTTGTACTGTATCTTTTGTGCACACTGTACTTTGTGAAGCATGCTAAGTGCAGATATTTTGTTTTCAGATTTGAATAAATAATATGCTCTCTGACGAGCCTTAAAATCTGCATCACAGTGATAAAGCTGTTTAAAAAGTTCCTTCCTTTTTTCATAGAAATTAGGATCATTTTTGCATTGGTTTGTATAATAGTCCTTTTTTCGTTGTCTAAAAATTGGATCTTTTAAATATCTATTAACAAAATATTGCATGTGCCGTTTCATATGTTTAACATTTCTCCTATAATTTCTCATATAGGTCTTTTGTCTCTCTCTGAATTTATCATCATTCCTGTATTTTCTACTTATACAGTGTTTCTGTCTCTCCCTGAACTGTTCATCATTTCTGTATTTTCTATTTATATAGTGTTTTTGTCTCTCCCTGAACTGTTCATCATTTCTGTATTTTCTACTTATAGTGTTTTTGTCTTTCCCTGAACTTTTCATCATTTCTATATTTTCTATTTATATAGTGTTTTTGTCTCTCCCTGAACTGTTCATCATTTCTGTATTTTCTATTTATATAGTGTTTTTGTCTCTCCCTGAACTGTTCATCATTTCTATATTTTCTACTTATAGTGTTTCTGTCTCTCCCTGAACTTTTCATCATTTCTATATTTTCTATTTATATGGTGTTTTTCTCTCCCTGAACTGTTCATCATTTCTGTAATTTCTATTTATACAGTTCTTTTGTCTCTCCCTGAACTGTTCATTATTCCTGTAATTTCTATTTATGAAGTTCTTTTGTCTCTCCCTGAACTGTTCATCATTTCTGTATTTTCTATTTATATAGTGTTTTTGTCTCTCCCTGAACTGTTCATCATTTCTGTATTTTCTACTTAGTGTTTTTGTCTTTCCCTTAACTTTTCATCATTTCTATATTTTCTATTTATATAGTGTTTTTGTCTCTCCCTGAACTGTTCATCATTTCTGTATTTTCCATTTACATAGTGTTTTTGTCTCTCCCTGAACTGTTCATCATTTCTATATTTTCTACTTATAGTGTTTCTGTCTCTCCCTGAACTTTTCATCATTTCTATATTTTCTATTTATATAGTGTTTTTCTCTCCCTGAACTGTTCATCATTTCTGTAATTTCTATTTATACAGTTCTTTTGTCTCTCCCTGAACTGTTCATTATTCCTGTAATGTCTATTTATACAGTTCTTTTGTCTCTCCCTGAACTGTTCATCATTTCTATATTTTCTACTTATAATGTTTCTGTCTCTCCCTGAACTTTTCATCATTTCTATATTTTCTATTTATATAGTGTTTTTCTCTCCCTGAACTGTTCATCATTTCTGTAATTTCTATTTATACAGTTCTTTTGTCTCTCCCTGAACTGTTCATTATTCCTGTAATGTCTATTTATACAGTTCTTTTGTCTCTCCCTGAACTGTTCATCATTTCTGTATTTTCTATTTATATAGTGTTTTTGTCTCTCCCTGAACTGTTCATCATTTCTGTATTTTCTATTTATATAGTGTTTTTGTCTCTCCCTGAACTGTTCATCATTTCTGTATTTTCTATTTATATAGTGTTTTTGTCTCTTCCTGAACTGTTCATCATTCCTGTAATTTCTATTTATAAAGTTCTTTTGTCTGTCCCGGAACTGTTCATCATTTTTGTACTTTCTATTTATATAAGTCTTTTGTCTCTCGCGGAACTGTTTGTCATTCCTGTAATTGGTGGTTATCTTACTTTTTTTTCTCTGTCTGTATTCACTAATATTTTTGTAGTTGTTTTTCATTGCTTGTTTTTGTTTTTCTTTATAAGTCATATCATTCCAATAGCTGTTCTTCATGGCTTGTTTATGTCTTTGTCTGTATTCACTACTTGTTTTATAATCATAGACTTTACGTACAGCCTGTTTTTTGTCATGAACACCTTGCCTCTGAACCATTTCTTTAAGCCATTTTTTACAGTAAGCCTTTCGCTTTTGAGTCTTGTTCAGTTTTTCTATCTGCTTGATTGCCAGTTGTGAATGCTGGTGATTTAAAGCTGACATCGCCAACTGATCCAGTGACAGTATGCTATGAGAAAGTTCACTCATTGGTACATTTTTATATTGGTCTCGATTCTGAGCGAGGGTAGTTACAACTTCCATTTTATCTTGATAAATCAAGTGGACTTGTTCATCAGTCGATGTGGCTTTGTTAACAGCAGTCTCAGATAGTTGTTGAGCTGGATCTTGGACTTGAACATGTTGTAGAACATCAGCAGATGTGCATAGTTCATTGTTTGAGAAAGCTTTGTTATCAAACGAGACGGATGGTTGCACATCATATTCAAGGTCACAGCAGTTCAGAGAGCTTTCATTCAAGTGGGCTTGTTCATCAGTCGATGTGGCTTTGTTAACAGCAGTCTCAGATAGTTGTTGAGCTGGATCTTGGACTTGAACATGTTGTAGAACATCAGCAGATGTGCATAGTTCATCATTTGACAGAGCTTTGTTCTCAAACGAGACGGATGGTTGCACACCATTTTCAAGGTCACAGCAGTTCAGGGAGACTTCAGTACGTACACAGCTTTCAGTCATGCTAATGAATGATACAGGAAGCAGCTCAAACTCTTCCTGGTCTCTCAAATCAAAACACCCTTGAAATAATATCAAAAGCCTATCTACGAGGTCCCCCAACTGATGGAACGTCAAAAATACAGCCGTACCTGTGCCTTCATCAGCAGGCATTCCATATATTGATCTGCAGTGAGAATCAAAATAACCAAACCTCCCTGATCGATCTCTGAATACAGCGATACATGAGCCTCCACAAAACAGCAAAGCATCACTCACATCAGCTCAAGAGACATTGCAAAGTATTCTCAAGATTTGCATAGTTGCCTAGTGCAGGTGTATCTCTCAGAAATCCAAACCTCTGGGGATGTTTCAGGATGTTGTAGCAGCGAGAGTTTGTCTCAATTGTCTTTGGTAGCTCATCAAAATTTAAAAAATTACCCACAAATTTCCCTCTTTTCTGCAGAGCTCGTTTGACACTAGTGTAAACTGCATCACCTTTCTGTAAAATGCGATCTAAATCGAAACTCTGTAGCTCATTTCGTTCATTATGGACTGCTAGGAACATTAAGGAATTACAAGTACACTGACGGCCTCTGGAGTACACACTGTACCTCGCATCGGACTGACTGTGAGACGCTTTTACAGACAGCACATATGGGTTTTCGTCACTCATACCTGGTACAGAGTTGATACTGTTACTGGTGCCCAACGACGATTGTAGCTTTCTGCGTTGTTTCTGTGATTCACTCCTTTTTCCTTTTTTTGGCATGGCGACGTTTCAACACTGGGTAGTAAATGCAATAAATAAGAACAATGTATTTAATAACAGATTATTGAAAATATACTGGTAAGTGGAACTCGAAGGTAATATATCTTTTCAGTTATGTTGAAAAGTTGTAATCGTCAAATCAATAGTTCTTGAAGAATGTAAAACATAGAAGTAAATATAAAAGTAAATGTAACTTTTTTTTTTTTTTTCTTCTTACTATTTCTGATTATGCAGATTAGTTTTCTTACCTGTGGTTTGAGATTATGATTGCTCAAAGTGTGATATGGGTGTAAATCTTTGTGGTATTGAGTATGTAATCAAGAGTGTATCAAACTGCATCAAGAATTATGGATGATCATAGATCAAAAATCATGGGATTTGGCCTTTTTTTAAAGATGCATTTGCAAGCAAAGCTTAGGAGCATAAGGGGTTAATAGCAGATCTGAATTGGCATCTTGCAGTCTATAGTGCAAGCAAGCAAAGCAGCAAGCAGTGCAGCAGCATTTGATATGCAGGCCAGTTATCAGTTTGGAGGAGAAAGGATGGAGGAAGCATTTGTTTAAATGAGTAAGCAAGATAAAGGATTGAGAGAAGAATATAAAGGTATGGACAGGAAAAGACAGGACAGGTCAAGACAGACACACACACAAAGAGAAAAAAAAGTCAGTTACATTGTTAAATGCAAATTGGCAAGCGTCATTTACATAAATTACTAAATAACTATTATTAATAATTATTAGTAACAATAATAAAGTAGGGATGCACCAACATGAAAATTCTGGCCCAGAACTAAAATAACTTTACAATAATTATTATTTTATTAAATAATATAAACTCATTTTGTAAGATTTCTTAGTTTAACTCAATTATTTTAATGATACTGAATTTAAAAAATATATATAAATATATTTATATACACACAAGCCAATAAAATATCCACACTTTCAGTGTAACACAAAATTAGACAGAAAATATATTAATATGGAATATCAATATATTATTTTTATTCAGTTCTATGCAACAGAATCAGATTTTTATTTTTGACTAATTATTCAAATAATGTATAGCTCTACAAAGCTATTGTTATCAGTGCATGTAAGCAGAGTATAGCAGGGAGCAGATCTGTAAACAACAGGGTAGCGTCATTTTACCAGTGTTGCCCAGTACAGCTATATTACACCATGTTACAACACAGTAGCGCAACTGCAAACAGGAACAAATATACAAAGAAATTTCTTGTCTGCACGTTATTTGAGCGGACTTTGCTTTTCCGTTGACCATGAGCAATACATGAGCATTAATTCGGTGCATCCCTAAACAATAGCATCAATAGTATATTAATATTAAAATCAGTTGAACTAAAATTGTGTGTAAGAGGGTTACTTACACAACTGAAGTTAAAATCTGATAAATGTGACAGAAACAACAACAACAACAACAACAACAAAAAAAAAAAAAACAACACCACCATTTAATCTAGGGAGAAGACATTTTTAAAATTTCATGTTGTAATGGTGTAATTGTAATGTTTGGTACTGCATTTTTCTTAATAAAGAAAAATGCAGAGAGACTACCAATATTATAAATACATAACTAACGGCTCTGATTAGCATTGTACAGTAAGTTTAACCCTGTAAGGTCCACTGTTGTTATATTATAACATTTTTAATGCCTCTCCACACTGAGCACAAAAAGCGAAATAAATATTGCACACGATGATGCACTGGAATACAACAGCAGATTCCTATGGATGCTTCCACATAGACCACGAACATTTGCACACTGAAAAAGTGATTTTTTTTTTTTTTTTCCCCTACCAGTCCGACAAATCTTTTCAGTTTCGCAAAGCAAAAACACGGGCCAATGAGATTTGAGCATTAAATCACGTGACCACAGCAACTGCTGTTGCACAGAAAGCCTACAGTGGTAGCGCCGTTTCGAAAACCAGTGTAAACAAACACAAAATAAGAGTATTCCGAGAAAGATAAGGATGTGTTCTTGTTGTCATTGTGTCTTAGAACAGATGGTTATTCTCACATGTTGTTAATATAATTTCTATTAATTCTCCACTGAATTGTGAGATTTTGAGGAGAGCACTGTCCATTTCCTTCCATGTGCACAAGTGTTATACGAGTTATATGAGCGCATTCACTCTCTAGATCTTCCTTATTAAAAAAAAAAATAAAAATAGTGAAACATTCTACAGTTCTACAGATGAAATATGAAAGCAAATAAACATATGATTGTTATATTATAAACAATATATTTTCTGTATGTGTTTTCTATGCAGCTCATGATATTTTTATCACAATAAAGGATGTTTATGACAAAAAGCAGCGTGGCTTCATTAAACATACAGAGAGTGCATGTCTGCCTATTATAGAATCAAAATCAACTACAGATCACAATCAGAAGTTATTACAAGCACTCTATGATGGTTTAAAGCGGGTTTTAAGCAAATACATTAATAATTATATAAATTTTCAAATGTGGCATGATGCTAATTGTACTTCTGTTTATATTTTTAACATGTTTTCTTGTAAGCATTATAGATAGTTTGTGTTTCTCGTGTAGAACCAAACTTTATTTATCTTAAGTTAATGCTGTATATTGAGCAGCGGATGATGTTAAATCCATATACAAGATATGAATGGTGCGAGAGCAAACCATTCGTCCGCAATTCGCCTCCCTTTCCCTGTCGCACAGACAGGGAAAGGGAAAAAAAAAGAAGATCATTGGCCGCAGGTTACTGTCTTGTCATCATGTGCCTTGGCGATGTCTTCTGATTGGACTCTTGCCAAGTTTAAGCTCACTGACCCACTGACCCCCTCTCACTTGACCACTTCACAATTACAAGTCAGCCTATTTTCTGAGGTGAGTCACTTTTTACTTTTCTACAAACCATGTTAAAAAGTTATAACTTAAAAACAAATAAATGAATATTTGTAATGATGAATTTTAATGAATTTTAATAAAATGAAAGTGATAGGGCCTATATAACAGTGACAAGACAGGCTGACATAACAGATGCTGTGACAGTAATTTTTGAGGATTTGGTCTGAGAGGAGGGATTCTGACAGGAAAGTGTATTTTCTGAAGTAATTACATTTAGGATTTTTACAAAGTTATGAACAAATGTCAAGAGTATGAAGTAAAGAAGTAAAAAAAAAAAAAAAAAAAAAAAGAGACTGCCCTCCGACAGGAAAATTAATTTTCTGAGGTAAATCTTTGCTTCACAAGTAATATTTTCAATGACTTCTATTAAATAAATCAATTACATGACTGAAAAATATATTTCTTGTGAAGAATGAAGTAAAAAAAATAAAAATCCTGTCAGAGTATGAAGTTAGAAAAGAAGAATTCTGTCAGAAACTGCCTTCTTTTCACTCTCTGACAGGAAAATTAATTTTCTGTGGTAAATCTTTGCTTCACAAGCAATATTTTCAATGACTTCTATTAAATAAATCAATTACATGACTGAAAAATGTATTTCTTGTGAAGAATGAAGTAAAAAAAAAAAAAAAAAAAAAAAAAAAAAAAGAAATATCCTGTCAGAGTATGAAGTTAAATAAGAGGACTCCTGTCAGAAACTGCCCTCTTTCCATTCTCTGACAGGAAAATTGACTTTCTGAGGTAAATTTTCATTTCACAAGTTATATTTTCAATGACTTCTATTAAATAAATCAATTACATGACTGAAAAATGTATTTCTTGTGAAGAATGAAGTAAAAAAAAAAAAAAAGAAAAAAAAAAAGAAATATCCTGTCAGAGTATGAAGTTAAATAAGAGGACTCCTGTCAGAAACTGCCCTCTTTCCATTCTCTGACAGGAAAATAGATTTTCTGAGGTAAATTTTCATTTCACAAGTTATATTTTCAATGACTTCTATTAAATAAATCAATTACATGACTGAAAAATGTATTTCTTGTGAAGAATGAAGTAAAAAAATAAAAATCTTGTCAGAGTATGAAGTTAAATAAGAGGACTCCTGTCAGAAACTGCCCTCTTTCCATTCTCTGACAGGAAAATTGACTTTCTGAGGTAAATTTTCATTTCACAAGTTATATTTTCAATGACTTCTATTAAATAAATCAATTACATGACTGAAAAATTTATTTCTTGTGAAGAATGAAGTAAAAAAAAAAAAAAAAAAAAAAAAATGAAAAATCCTGTCAGAGTATGGAGTTCAAAAAAGAGAAATCCTGTCAGAAACTGCCCTTTTTCCACTCTCTGACAGGAAAGTTAATTTTCTGAGATAAATCTTCACTTCACAAGTAATATTTTCAATTACCTTCATGTGTACTGTGTGTGCAAACATTACTATTTTCAATGTTTTTGAAAATGTAGTTTCTTATGCTTACCAAGGCTGCATTTATTTGTTCAAAAATACAGAAAAAAAACAAAACAAAAATATTACAATATTATATATATTAGTAATATTATTACAATTTACAAAAAGGCAATTTACACTACTGTTAAAAATCTTTTGAAATTAATACTTTTATTCAGCAAGGATGTGTAAAATTAATAATAAATTAATAGTACTATTAAACAATTGTAGTAATAATAGTAATATTACTAAATGGTGTTCTTTTTAACCATTTATTTTTAACTGCAATCAAAGAATCCTGAAAAAAGTATCACAGGTTCCAAAAAAAAAAAAAAAAAAAAAAAGTATATTAAAATAGAATAACCACTACTTTAAACTGTAATAATATTTCAAAATATACCTGTTTTTTCTGTATTTTTGATCAAATAAATGCAGATTAATTTATTCAGACAGTTTTTTACAAGTACCTTTCTTTATTCCACAGAATGGCAACTCCAACTTCTCCACCAGCATTCTTAAGGTGCAAGTGCGTGGGCACCAGGCTCAACAGTAGAGCACTGACCTATACAATGAAAGGGAAAAAAATAGATGTAGACAAAGTGAAAACGGAAATGGTCAGTGCATTAAGTGATGGTGCAATAGTGTACCTGAATAAAAAAGAAGGCTTTACCCCTGAATTTGAGGAGGGTGTGAGTTATATCCTCCAGAACTACACCCTGTCCAACACATACGGACAGATGTATTTGTTCGTTGGGCCGGGAACTCTTAAATTCAAGACTGTGCCACAGGAAATAAGTAAAGAGGCACAGAATGCCGCAAGGGCTGCCCTGTGTCCACCTTCGCCAAGTGTGACAGGCGAAGAAGTGGACATATTTTCGAGAGGAGGCTACCTTAGCCTCCAAGGGCAGATAAAAGAAGTGAGTGAATTTTCCATTTATTTTCTTTCGATCTAGTAATTTTTGCAATGTTAAATTCATTCTTTTAAGAGCTTAACCTTAAGTAACTTACCAATTTAACAGTGATCCCTCTTCCATTTCCAGCTCCAAGTTGCCTAGAATAAATAATTAATTATAAATAATAATAATAATAATAAATTATATTGTTGTATCAAGATTGATGAAACCCAAATAAATAAATAAATAAATAAATAAATAAATAAATAAATAAATAAAGTAAGTAAGTAAGTAAGTAAGTAAATATATATATCATTATTATTATTCATTTGAATCTACACCTATTTAATTGTGTTATGGGGTTTGCAGAAATGTACAATTCACAAATAAGTTCTATTAATATGTATGAATTTCATTCAGGTATTCCATTCAAAATGTCAATCACTACCAATTGATTTTGCATGTTAATTTCACACCGCTGACAGATTAAGAAAACCTTTCACACCTCTGCTGTATTTGAGACATTCATTTGATTATTTTTTCTATTTGTTTATATTTTTTTTAAATTCATAAATTTTCTTTATTCTGTACAAAACACTAAAGTGAGTGTTAAATGTTTCATGAAAATTTACCTTGTGTATAAACAGGATCAATGAAAAAATTCTGTTATTTCAGGGTTTGCAGAGCTTAAAGGCACAGAAAGCATTTTTTTTTTCTTTATTTTGTCCAAACGTTTTTGAAAACATGCATCTATCGTAACACTATAGATTATGGAACACATATTCAATATTAACCAGGAGCTCTCCCCCAAAAAAACTCTTTTTGACTGCTTATTGATAGTACTATAGTTGTAGTGGTTATGTTTAGGTGTGGGGATCCAGAATATGGTTGTGCAGAATAAAGCATTAATTTGTGCTTTATAAGAACTAATAATCAGCCATTATGCTAGTAATATGCATGCTAATTAGCAACTAGTTAATAGTGAATGTCTTCTCTAATCTAAGATTAATTAACCTAAATTAGGTGGGACAAAACAAAAACAAAAAAACCCACATTTCAGGAACATAACTGAGAAATGCTATACTCACTTGAAGTCTCCTTTTCCAGATGCGTGGGGTGAGGATGACACGCACCCATGTTCCCATCCTGGATCTCCAGCTGGTGTGTGCTGGAAAAGGTTTTGACATCTCGTTGTGGAGGGATGTGGCACTAACAGACCTATATGTAGGTGACGAGGTAGTCATTACTCACCTTCGTCCCTGCGTCCTCAACGATGGCCGAGGAAAATTTCACTCCTCTGCATACACCACTGTGAAGGTACATAATGCACAACAAATACATCTGTTAAGGTCTATTAATAAATATCACATCAACAGCACAGCTGTTCTAAATATAAAAAATATACTATAAACTATAATCTTGATGTTCCAATCTTTGTTGTAATACAACAGGTCAATAAACAAGAATGTAATACAGTGGCCAAAATTATTAGAACAGTATTTTCAGTATTATTATTTTCAGTATTAGTATTTTCTCCAGCTAAAAATGGTTTTAAGTCAGTTATTTCTATCTTTTGCTGTAGCGTGTCAGTAGGAAATATAAGTTTGCATTTTCAAACATTCATTTTGCTATTAATTGTCATAATCCAGATTTTGTTTGCACAAGGAGTCTAACAACAGCCAATTCACACACAAAGATTTCATCTCATCATCATCCAGTCTCTCAGGAATGGCATGAAGAAACAGAACAAACTTAGACAGACTAAATTCAGAAGAACTGTGGCAATGTCTCCAAGATGCTTAAAGAGACCTACCAGCAAAGCTACAGTACTGTTAAAAGGTTTGGGCACTTGTGTAAAAATGCTGTAAAATGAGGATGCTGTCAAAAATAATGTCATAAATAGACTACCTTTATCAATTAACTTCTATTAACTAAATTAAAATCAACATTTGGTGTAACCATCCTTTGAATTTAAAGCAGCTTTTGCCCTAGGTGCACTTGCACATAGTTTTTTTCGGGTAGCTTAGCAGGTAGGTCTCTTGAAGCATCTTGGAGACGTTGCCACAGTTCCCCTGGATTTAGTCTGTCTCAGTTTCTTCATGTCATTCCAGATAAACTGGATGATGATGAGATCAGACCTTTGTGCAGAGCACTGGCTGTTGTCAGACTCCTTGTGCAAACAAAAATCTCTCTGTATTTTTACAATTAATGGCAAAATAAATGTTTGGAAATGTAAACTGGTATTTCCTAATGAAACACTACAGCAAAAGATAGAAAAAACTGACTTAAAAGCATTTTTTTAGCTGTTGAAAATACTAGTGTTCTAATAATTTTGGCCACCGCTGTATCTAGAAAAGCAAATCTATGCTACGTTTACACTAGTGCATTTTCATTTTAAAACGCATAACTTTTGCTACACTGTAGACCCTGTTTTAGTTTAAAAACTCCAGGGTTACGTTTCAGTTTAAAAGGACCAAATCAGAGATTTAAAAAAAAAAAAAAAAAAAAAAAAAAAAAAAAAAATCATGTGGCTGCCCACATTCACTCTGCGTATCCTTGATGACCATGTAAACATGCCCATTTATTGCATCTCATTTCAGAGGCTCATTTAAGAAAAGTAACTGTTAAATGGCAAAGTTAAAAAAAACAAAAAAAAACAAAATTACAGTTTTTTTACACCCCACAGATAAAGTCAAATTTATTACAGTTACTTCTCTTACACAAGACATCCTTGATAATGACCCTTGAATGGTCATGTGACATACGTTTTCATTTGAGTGGTGTAGACAGAGATCGTTCCTGAAATGCAGTGAAAACACCAATGTAGGCATGGATTATTTTCAAATAATAAAATAATATTTTCATGGATTATTTTCATTTTAAAACAAAAACGCACTAGTGTAAACATGACCTTACACAAAAAGAAATATCCTAACAGTCTAGTGTTCCAGTACAGATACACTGATGCTGCATCCCAATTTGCATACTATCCATCCTAAACAGTATTCAGAAAAAGAATGTGTGTGTCCCAAACCTGTAATATATATATATATATATATATATATATATTAGTATGTTGAAGCATTCCAAAGACACCCAGATGGTCTACTGTTTCCAGTCAAAATTTGAAGTCCAGATCCACGCACACTCTAACGCTCCAACACTGAATGTGAAGGATTTTAACTGTGACAAGATTATTGAGTGGGCAGTTTAAACAGAAACAGGGCGCATGTAACACCATGGCAGAGCGGTCCATTAAAGAGGCAATTAGGACAAAGTAGTATGTCCCAAACCTTGCCTATTCTTCTGTTACACATTCTAAAGCAAGTACTTTTTGTTCACAAAAAGAGTATATATTTTTAGAGCATAGTATAACCAGGTGAATTGGGATGCAGCGTGACACTTCCAGTACTGATTTATTTGTATTTATTTGTTTTTTTTTGTAAAACTTACAGATCGCTGAGGGGCAGGTCCAAGAAACCGAGGCACAAATAATCGGTGTGTCTGAGATCAATGACACATGCCACTTCCTGACCAGCGACTCTGTGGTCTATGTCATTCCCCAGTACATCTTCGCTGGCAACGTGGATGACCTCATCTCCAGGCTGCCGATGAGGCTGACCCTGAAACACATCAACCGCCGTGTTTTACAGATTCAGTCAGCAAAGGACTAAAATGTAAATAGTTCTCTGCGTACATCTTGTTACCCTTTTAGTTTGTGGGTTTTTTTCCACTTTCTAATATCTGATGTTTTTTTTCCTTAAAGCTTTCCTTTTATTTGTTCTTGTTTAATTTGTATATAGTTTGTTTTAAACAATGGTAACCATTTGTCAATAAGAATAAAAATATAATTCTGTGTGTTTCACAGTAGTGGTCTTCTTTACCATTCATCTCTCATCCATTCTTCATCTAACATCCATATCTTTAGTTGTGTCACTTTGAAAATTAACTAATGTTTTATGGGTTTGGAAAGACATAGGGGGACGTAAATGGTGAGAATTTTCATTTTTTCAGTTTACTACTGAATTGAAAAAATTTAAATTAAAAATTACAATTTATTTTCCTACTGCTAGAAATTGCAATGCAATATTTAGATCATCTGAAGAGAATAGGTCATTGTTTCATTATTCACACTCATGTTGTTACAAGTTATAAATAATAAGAAAAAAAAACATACAACCCTCAGACTTTGTCCTAGAGTCCCCCAAACTGTGCATTTAGTTTCTCTTTGACCCATGAAACATGCAAAATCTCCTACGTGTCAGAACCCAGATAGCTAATTCACCTTCGGTTTCTTTGAGATTTTCAATTTTAATTTTTATCAAATTATGTCAAGGTTTTTGACATCATCACTGCACCACTTTATTGTGTTTACCAAGCAGAAGAGTAACATCGTTTTACTTACCTGTGATACAGCGAAATACAGATGATGACAGAGAATCAGTAAGGCAACCAGATTGTCATCTTGGATCTGAGGTGCAACATCACGGTGGGAATAGAAAAAGAAAAGTTAAAATCTTCCAGTTACACAACTGTGAAAGTACACAAATAGGGGTGGGCAATATGGCAAAAATATGGCAAACATGATTCACAAATTTATCATGATTTCTTGTCATGTTGGTTTTACTGAGCAGTACATACCCACTTTTTTTTTTTTTTTTTTTTTTAACAAAGATACACAATATGACATATTATAATAAAATAATACTTTATTTTTCAGGTACAGTAGGTGTGTTTAGAAGCAGCATTCAAGAAACTGAATGAATATAAAAATAAAACACTATATAAACTTGTATCACTGTATGGATTGTACATTGGTTTTTATTAAAGCAACTGTATTAACGTCCTTCAGTCATGAGCAGTAAGTGATTTTTCTGTTTTGTTTTATTAAAATTACTGACAAGCGGCAGCATGTTTAGTACTACAAGTCTTATCTCTTTAAGAACTGCACATATTTAATATACATGCACGCATCCTCTCACTTAATCAACGGTGTTTATATGTAAACCTTGTGTGTTTGACAGTATTACCGCAATCAGAGGCAAAAGATAACCAGTAATCAGTCCAGTAATCAGGCGCTGTTTGACAGACTTTTTAGTGTACGCACGCTTCAGCTGTACACGCACGTTAGAACAGCGCGCGAATGAAAGGTTTTAATGGCAAGGCCATAAAGTACATGCAAATAATGTACTTTTGTGATTGCGAATAAGTGCAGTGTCCTGTGAGTGTAACTCTACCCCGAGTTACCATTTGCTTGAATGCATGAGGCGTTGTACAGTGTTGCGATGGCGCCAGAACTGCAACTGATAGAATGTGCGCTGTAGCACGATACTATGTTTCATCAAAAGCTAAGACATTTTAATCGTCCACGAATAAAATACTCATATCGCACACCCCCATCACAAATATAATGAAAAACACATTAACAGGCTTAACGTTATATATTATATCAGTCCATTTAATGGGATGTAGTCGACTGTCAATAGCATTTTAAATATGGAGCACTAGCGTTAATGCCTTCACCCGTCACTAAGCATTTCCTAAATGAGGTACAAACATTGTATTTGCTCATTAAAACACATGCTTAATCACCTCTCGGAAATCCTTTCAGTACTCACCTGAAGAGAAGAGAGACGTCCTGCTGCATGGTAAAACACCCTGGTAACTCCAAGTTACCAGCTCCACTCTAGCAGCGCCAAACCAAGGCCACAGGACGGAAATGAGGGCGGAGCTTATATAGTAAATACAATTTTATATTAAGTATACACTTAATATTAACGAAAAAATATATTAACCTTATTATTAGATCATTTTCTAAGACTGCACGATATATTAAAACATGCACAATGTATTAAAAAAGCATAATATAACAAAATGTATAAATCTACAGTGGTTCTCAACTCCAGTCCTCAGGGCCCACTGCTATCTATCTATCTATCTATCTATCTATCTATCTATCTATCTCTAATTATATCTATCTATCTATCTATCTATCTATCTATCTATCTATCTATCTATCTATCTCTAATTATATCTATCTATCTATCTATCTATCTCTAATTATATCTATCTATCTATCTATCTATCTCTAATTATATCTAACCCAATCTATCTATCTATCTATCTATCTATCCCTATCTACCTATCTATCTCTCTATCTATCTGTCTATCTATCTCTCTATCTGTCTATCTATCTCTCTATCTATCTATATCTAACCATTACTATCTATCTATCTATCTATCTATCTATCTATCTATCTATCTATCAATCATCTAACCCTATCTATCTATCTATCTATCTATCTATCATCTAACCCTATCTATCTATCTATCTATCTATCTATCATCTAACCCTATCTATCTATCTATCTATCTATCATCTAACCCTATCTATCTATCTATCTATCTATCTATCTATCTATCTATCTATCTATCTATCATCTAACCCTATCTATCTATCTATCTATCTATCTATCTAACCCTATCTATCTAGAAACATGCTAGCAACTTGCTAATAATGTTAGAAACATGCTAACGACATGCTAATTATGCTAGAAACATGGTAGCGACATGCTAATCATGCTAGAAACATGCTAGCAACTTTGCTAATCATGTTAGAAACATGCTAACGACATGCTAATCATGCTAGAAACATGCTAGCGACATGCTAATCATGCTAGAAACATGCTAGCAACTTTGCTAATCATGCTAGAAACATGCTAGCGACATGCTAATCATGCTAGAAACATGCTAGCAACTTTGCTAATCATGCTAGAAACATCTAGCAACTTGCTAATCATGCTAGAAACATGCTAGCAACTTGTTAATCATGTTAGAAACATGCCAGCAACTTGCTAATCATGCTAGAAACATGCTAGAAACATGCTAACAACTTGCTAATCATGCTAGAAACATGCTAGAAACATGCTAACAACTTGCTAATCATGCTAGCAACATGCTAACAACTTGCTAATCATGCTAGAAACATGCTAGCAACATGCTAACAACTTGCTAATCATGCTAGAAACATGCTAGCAACTTGCTAATCATGCTAGAAACATGCTAGCAACATGCTAATCATGCTAGCAACATGTTAACAACTTGCTAATCATGCTAGAAACATGCTAGCAACTTGCTAATCATGCTAGAAACATGCTAGAAACATGCTAACAACTTGCTAATCATGCTAGAAACATGTTAGCAACTTGCTAATCATGCTAGAAACATGCTAACAACTTGCTAATCATGCTAGAAACATGCTAGCAACTTGCTAATCATGCCAGAAACATGCTAGCAACATTCTAACAACTTGCTAATCATGCTAACAACTTGCCAATCATGCTAGAAACATGTTAGCAAATCTATCTGTCTATTTATCTATCTATCTATCTATCATCTGACCATTACTATCTATCTATCTATCTATCTATCTATATTTCTATCTGTCTATCTATCTATATATCTGTCTGATAGACTGCATTCAAACTTTAACCTTTTAAAACTACTTTAAACTTCAAACTATTTCAGACTAAAACCTATCTAAATGCAACTTTTTAAAACTTCTTAAACTTTTAAAACTTTTAAAACTTTTTAAAACTTTCTGGTCCGGCTTTCTCTAGCCAACTTAAAGTTTGTCTTGACAAACTTTTTTATCTAGTTATTATTATTATTCTTCTGAGACTAAATTTTCTGACTGTATCTCCTCCTACAGCTTTAACTCTACAAACTCCAAACTCAGCCCAGATCTTCAGACTGGTCTGACTCGAGTTGCTATATCTTTTCTAACTGATCGGACTTACGATTTTCCTAAAAATGCCGATCAAAATTGGGAAAAATCCCATAGACTTACATTGACGGAATGTTCAAATGAGCCAACACTTTTCAAACTCCAACTGTCAAAACTCCCAGAATCCTTTGAGACTCAATCAAGCTTCCCTTCTATGTACTGTATTTCTAATCCATTCAAACTCATTCAAACTCATCTATCTATCTATCTATCTATCTATCTATCTATCTATCTATCTATCTATCTATCTAACCATTACTATCTATCTAACTATCTATCTATCTATCTATCTATCTATCTATGAAACATGCTAGCAACTTGCTAATCATGCTAGAAACATGCTAGCAACATGCTAACAACTTGCTAATCATGCTAGAAACATGCTAGCAACTTGCTAATCATGCTAGAAACATGCTAGCAACTTGCTAATCATGTTAGAAACATACTAGCAACTTTGCTAATCATGCTAAAAACATGCTAGCAACATGCCAACAACTTGCTAATCGTGTTAGAAACATGCTAGCAACTTGCTAATCATGCTAGAAACATGCTAACAACTTGCTAATCATGTTAGAAACATGCTAGCAACTTGCTAATCATGCTAGAAACATGCTAGCAACTTGCTAATCATGCTAGAAACATGCTAACAACTTGCTAATCATGTTAGAAACATGCTAGCATCTTGCTAATCATGCTAGAAACATGCTAACAGCTTGCTAATCATGCTAACAAAATGCTAACAACTTGCTAAACGTGCTAGAATCATGCTAGCAACTTGCTAATAATGTTAAATACATGCTAGCAACATGCTAACAACTTGCTAATAATGCTAGAAACATGCTAGCAACTTGCTAATCATGTTAGAAACATGCTAGCAACTTGCTAATCATGCTAGAAACATGCTAGCAACATGCTAACAACTTGCTAATCATGCTAGAAACATTCTAACATGCTAGAAACATGTTAGCAAATCTATCTATCTATCTATCTATCATCTGATCATTACTATCTATCTATCTATCTGTCTATCTGTCTATCTATATTTCTATCTATCTATCTATCTGACAGACTGCATTCAAACTTTAACCTTTTAAAACTACTTTAAACTTCAAACTATTTCAGACTGAAACCTATCCAAACGTAACTTTTTAAAACTTCCTAAACTTTTCAAACTTTTTCAAACTTTCTGGTCCGGCTTTCTCAAGCCAACTTAAAGTTTGTTTTGACGAACTTTCTTATCTAGTTATTATTATTCTTCTGAGACTAAAATTTCTGACTGTATCTCCTCCTAGAGCTTTAACTCTACAAACTCCAAACTCAGCCCAGATCTTCAGACTGATCTGACTCGAGTTGCTATATCTTTTCTAACTGATCGGACTTACGGTTTTCCTAAAAATGACGTTTAAAACTCGGAAAAATCCCATATACTTACATTGACGGAATGTTCAAATGAGCCAACACTATTCAAATTTCAACTGTCAAAACTCCCAGAATCCTTTGAGACTCAATCAAGCTTCCCTTCTATGTACTGTATTTCTAATCCATTTAAACTCATTCAAACTCATCTATCTATCTATCTATCTATCTATCTATCATCTAACCATTACTATCTATCTATCTATCTATCTATCTATCTATCTATCTATCTATCTATCTCTCTCTCTCTATCAATCATCTAACCATTACTATCTATCTATCTATCTATCTATCTATCATCTAACCATTTCTATCTATCATCTATCTATCTCTCTATTTATCTATCATCTAACCATTACTATCTATCTATCTATCTATCTATCTATCTATCTATCTATCTATCTATCTATCATCTATTACTATCTATCTATCTATCTATCATCTAACCATTACTATCTATCTATCTACCTATCTATCATCTAACCATTACTATCTATCTATCTATCTATCTATCTATCTATCTATCTATCTATCATCTAACCATTACTATCTATCTCTCTATTTATCTATCATCTAACCATTACTATCTATCTATCTATCTATCATCTATTACTATCTATCTATCTATCTATCTATCATCTAACCATTACTATCTATCTATCTACCTATCTATCTATCTATGGCTAGCAAATAGAATCATGCTAGTAACTTACTAATCATGCTAGAAACATGCTAGCAACTTTGCTAATCATGCCAGAAACATGCTAGCAACTTTGCTAATCATGCCAGAAACATGCTAGCAATTTGCTAATCATGCTAGAAACATGCTAGCAACATGCTAACAACTTGCTAATCATGCTAGAAACATGTTAGCAACTTTGCTAATCATGCTAGAAACATGCTAACAACTGGCTAATCATGCAAAAAACATGCTAGCAACATGCTAACAACTTGCTAATCATGCTAGTAACATGCTAACGACATGCTAGTAACTTGCTAATCATGCTAGTAACATGCTAGTAACTTGCCAATCATGCTAGCAACATGCTAACAACCTGCTAATCATGCTATCAACATGCTAACAACTTGCTAATCATGCTAGTAACATGCTAATCATGCCAGAAACAGACTAGGAACATGCTAGTAACTTGCTAATCATGTTAGAATCTATCTATCTATCTATCTATCTATCTGTCTGTCTGTCTGTCTGTCTATCTGACAGACTGAATTCAAACTTTAAAACTTCAAACTATTTCAGACTGAAAACCATCCAAACTTAAAACTTTTTAAAACTTCTTAAACTTCTTAAACTTCTTAAACTTTTTGAACTTTTCAAACTTTTTAAAACTTTCTGGTCCGGCTTTCTCAAGCCAACTTAAAGTTTGTCTTGACAAACTTTTTTGTCTAGTTAAGTTGGCTTGAGAAAGCCAACTTACTGATATGCTATTTAAACTTATTATTATTCTTATTCTTCTGAGACTAAAATTTCTGACTGCTACTCCTCCTAGAGCTTTAACTCTACAAACTCCAAACTCAGCCCAGATCTTCAGACTGGTCTGACTCGAGTTGCTATATCTTTTCTAACTGATCGGACTTATGATTTTCCTAAAAATGGCGATTAAATTTGGGAAAAATCCCATAGACTTACATTGATGGAATGTTCGAATGAGCCAACACTTTTCAAATTCCAACTGTCAAAACTCCCAGAATCCTTTGAGACTCAATCAAACTTCCCTTCTATGTACTGTATTTCTAATCCATTTAAACTCATTCAAACTCATCTATCTATCTATCTATCTATCTATCTATCTATCTATCTATCTATCTATCTATCACTAGCCAAACTAGAGTCACGCTAGTAGCCTGCTAATCATGCTAGAAACATGCTAGCAACTTTGCTAATCATGCTAAAAACATGCTAGCAACTGGCTAATTATGTTAGAAACATGCTAGCAACTTTGCTAATCATGCTAAAAACATGCTAGCAACTTGCTAATTATGCTAAAAACATGCTAGCAACTTGTTAATTATGCTAAAAACATGCTAGCAACTGGCTAATAATGCTAAAAACATGCTAGCAACTTGTTAATCATGCTAGAAACATGCTAGCAACTTGCTAATCATGCTAGAAACATGCTAGCAATTGGGTAATTATGCTAAAACATGCTAGCAACTTGCTAATTATGCTAGAAACAATCTAGCAACTTGCTAATCATGCTAGTAACATGCTAGCAACTTGCTAATCATACTAGAAACATGCTAGCAACTGGCTAATCATGCCAGAAACATGCTAGCAACTTGCTAATCATGCTAGCAACATGCTAGTAACTGGCTAATCATGCTAAAAACATGTTAGCAACTTGGTAATCATGCTAGAAACATGCTAACAACTTGCTAATCATACTAGAAACATGTTAGCAACTGGCTAATCATGCTAGAAACATGCTAACAACTTGCTTATCATACTAGAAACATGCTAACAACTTGCTAATCATACTAGAAACATGTTAACAACTGGCTCATCATGCCAGAAACATGCTAGCAACTTGCTAATCATGCTAGCAACATGCTAGCAACTGGCTAATCATGCCAGAAACATGCTAGCAACTTGCTAATCATGCTAGCAACATGCTAGTAACTTGCTAATCATGCTAAAAATGCTAACAATATGTAACTTGCTAATAGTTAAAATCATACTAACAACATGTTAATTATCTATATATCTATTTGACAGACTGAATTCAAACTTTAAAACTTCAAACTATTTCAGACTGAAAACCATCCAAACTTAAAACTATTTAAAACTATTTAAAACTTTTTAAACTTTTCAAACTTTTTAATCTTTTTAATCTTTTTAAACTTTTCAAACTTTTTAAACTTTTTAAACTTTTTAAACTTTTCAAACTTTTTAAAACTTTCTGTTCCGGCTTTCTCAAGCCAACTTAAAGTTTGTCTTGAAGAACTTTTTTATCTAGTTAAGTTGGCTTGAGAAAGCCAACTTACTGATATGCTATTTAAACTTATTATTAGTGGTGCTTGCCAAAGGCAAAGCATCACTATTACTATCTCACATACTTATTATTAGTGGTGCTTGCCAAAGGCAAAGCATCACTATTACTATCTCACATACTTATTATTATTATTAGTGGTGCTTGCCATAGGCAAAGCATCACTATTACTATTCTGCGTGCTTATTATTATTATTAGTGGTGCTTGCCATAGGCAAAGCATCACTATTACTATTCTGTGTGCTTATTATTATTATTATTATTATTATTATTATTATAGATTCCGTACAAATTTCGGCGCGTAACTTGTCACGCAGTTTTTGTCACAGACCCACGAAACGGGCGTCAAATCGTGTGGCCTATTCGGGAATGGTGTGCTATGACTTTTATAAGCGATCGGGTGTACCCTGGGTGACTTGACTTGGCTCAGGAAGTTCAGCTGTGGCTTGACTTGACTCAGGAACAACAGCAGTAACTTGACTTGGCTCATGAAGATCTGCTGTAACTTGGCTTGGCTCATGAAGATCAGCTGTGGCTTGGCTTAACATAGACAACTCGTCTGTAATGTGACTTGACTCAGGAACCACAGCTGTAACATGGCTTGACTTAGGAACAACAGCTGTAACTTGGCTTGACTCAGGAGACACAGCTATAACTTGACCTGGCATAGAAAGTGCAGCCCTGACTTGACTTGATATCAGAGGATCGGCCATCTTGTGGACTGGCTCTGGGATGGCGTGAGCAGGCCCTGGAGCGGCAGGCATGGCGTGAGCAGGCCCTGGAGCAGCAGGCATGGCGTGAGCTGGTATGACGTGAGTGGCAGGCGTGGCGTGAGCAGGCTTTGGAGCAAAAGGCGTGACGTGAGCAGGCTTTGAAGTAGCAGACATGATGTAAGCAAGGTTTGGTGTGGTGGGGACTGTAGGATTGCATTCTTCATCTGCAATTCCCACAGTAAAAGGTGAACCAGCTAGCAGCAGTGCAAAGTCAATGTATTGTTCTAGTGTAGCCGAGCATCTATTGTCTGGCATGAAGTTGTACAAATTGTCCTTAAGTCCATTGCAAAAAATTCCTTTCAGGGCCACATCATTGAATTTCACAAGATGACACAAATTGCAGAAGTCCTCCACATACTCCTCTATAGCCCTGTCGCCTTGACGAAGGGTGAGGAGGCGAGATACTGCTGGGTTCATATTAGCGGTCGTGTATTCTGTAATGATTAATCCAACTGAAGCGGCGAAAACGTAAAAAACGTAAATCAAACAAACGATAATCCAACAACGACTTGACTTGACAGACTTGGCATGAACGGACTTGGCTTGAAACAGACTTGGCATGGCATGAACACAGGCATAAACAAGAACAGAAACTCACCAACAGCAGGATTATACTTCAATACACATGACATGAACAAACCAATGAGCAAACAGACTAGAACAACCAATCAGAACATGACCCATAGAACAGAGGAACCAATAGCAGGAATACAAGAGGGCAAGGGAAGCAAGACACAAACAAGGAACATGGCAAAACTTCAAAATAAAAGACATGAAAACATGAACGTGAACAAAACCCCAAACCCCACATTACTATATATATATATAGACAGGGTGTGCTCTCTGCTGTCTCTGTAATCTTTCTTCACAGACATATATATGTCTGTGAAGAAAGATTACAGAGACAGCAGAGAGCACACCCTGTCTATTTATTTATTTTACAAAAGCACAGTGTTTCGCTGTTATTATGAGTGTATACAAAAAAAGTAGACCCCTTACAAATTCAAATGATGTATTGCTCTTATCTGTACTAGCAAAAATAACAGAGTAATTTAAGTTCTTTTTGGCATTAAGGAAAATCTGCCACAAAACAAGCCGCTGCAGGGTTCGATCCCAGAGGGTTAAGTAATATGCTAACGATTTACAAATTTGTCATAAGTTATCTTAAAAAATAGCATATCATGATATAATCAAACAGAACTTATTAAATGGTTGATAAGTTACTTTAGTAACTATAGTTAGTATTTTATTAATCATGTATTATTCACTGAAATGTCAATATTGTACTATTGTTTCAATAGTATAAATTGGGGGGCAGCCGTGGCCTAATGGTTAGGGCGTCAGGAAAGGTTGCGGGTTCAAGTCCCAGGTCCGGCAGGGATAGCAATATGGCTGCCCGCTGCTCTGGGTGTGTGTGTGTGTGTGTGTTTGTTTGTTCACTACTCACTACTGTGTGTGTGCACTTGGATGGGTTAAATGCAGAGCACAAATTCTGAGTGTGGCTCACCATACTTGGCCACACATCACGTCCTTTTCTTTTCCTTTTCCTTTTCCATAAACATTTGTTAAATGTTTGTTTAACATTTTGTTAAAGTTGTAAACTGGTCTGTTAAAAAGTACAAAAAATGCAATTATGCTAAAACTTTTTTTTTTAAAGAATAATAAATTATTTGATGTCAAGTGAATAAACTTGTAAATGACTTACAGTCAGGGGATTCCAGTTGGGGATCTAGAGATAATGTGAACCAGTTTTACCCTCCACTCAAGTGCACAGTGTTAAAATACACCATGCGTGGCAGGGAAGATATCTATCTACATCCTCAACGGTCAGCCCTTACATTGCAATACTATAAAGTATTCAAAACCTGTTGTGTAAATACGTGAATAAATCATTTACAAAGCTTTCTGCATCCCCTAAAGTGTAAACTACTCATCAGTTGCAAATGTTTTACAAACCTTCCAGTTACAGGTTGTGTGTCTGTGTGTGTGTGTGTGTGTGTTTTTTTATACACACACACACACACACAGAACCTGTACCCGGTAGTTTATGCTTTGAAAATTCTTTGTATACACCTACAGATCATTTGTAACAGGTACGAAAAATCTACAAATGATGTGTAAAACATTTACAACTGATAAGTGGTTTACACTTTAGATTAGGGGATAAAAGGGGATTCATTAGCTTCATTCAAAACATGATGAAATGCAGCTGGCATCTGAGGATAATTCAGGGATCATTCATCACAGCGCGTAAAGCAGAGATGAACCTGACAAAGTTTGGCTGTTTGTCTGTGAGCTGAAAGGGGCGTGTACAGAATCGCATGCTTCACATAGCTCATTTGCATGTGAACAGCTCCGTCCTGTGGTGGGGGCGGTTCATTATAACATAGTGAGGAGAACCCGGTGAATCTGTACCTTTCATTGTTTTCATACAGATTGCATTAAAGGAGAATATTTGTTTGCGATATGAGTTAACACATTTAAAAATACACACTTCAGGATTTCTATAGACATATGTCTGATGTCCGTGTGGCAAGTATTCGTTGAGTTTCAGTTCGTTTTAAAGACACATTTCAGAAGGAAATTCACAAAGACAGGGACGACTGAACCCTTTTTATTTTGTTTATTTAAAAAAAACCCACAAAGTTTTGTTGTTAAAGTATACACAAATAAAAGAAGACATTTTATAGTTTAAGATAATTTACTGCTTTTTTGCCAAAATTGATGTAGTATTTTGAGTCTTTTTCACACCAATAAGAGAAAATGTGCTGTGATATCGGCGGACCCCTAAGAGTTAAAGCTCAGGACCATCTTAAACCAGTTCATGGCCAACTGAGGACCAGATTAAACCAGCTACCATGCTTCAAAACATCCTTTTTTTTTCTCTCTCTCTTTTCTTCCCTTCTCTCCCTTCCATGTCTCAACTCATGTCTCTCTTTCTTTTAGGACCATTGGGAGAGTAAATAAAGTTTACTGTATATGAAAAACAGAACTAAATGTGACACCCCTGGTGAGCTTTTATTTCTGTTGTTTTGCATGTGCTATGCTAAAATATAAACAAAGTAATAAAAATAGTATGAAAATTGCTGGAAAAAACACTGCTTAGCTTCATTGGCCAACCGGTTTTAAGCTACACTGTGATAGCTGCTGGCTATCAAGGCACATTGTTTTAATATATTTATATTTATTTACAGTACATTCATTGTATTGTGGAAGACTTTCTGCAGGATGGTGATTCATGGACGCATTGCTAACCACAGGTATCTGCAAGAAAAAAAAAAAAAGCTACATGATTAGCTTCCTTGCAGAATTACTTATTTACGGATAATATTGAACAAGTTTTGCACCCATTACATACTTTACACACTTCCATTTCATATATATATTGACAGTAAATTCAATTAATAGATTGTTTTTGGAAATATTTATTTATTTATTATTAAGTAAGATTTTACTTAAAGTCCAATTAAACTGGGGTTACAAGCTTCCCTTACCTCAGTTTTAAGGATCATACTAATGATTGTCCATAATCTCCAGGATGTGCAGTTGCAACCTGGAAAAATGCACATGTACCTTGTCACTGTGAAATGCCATATATGCGATGACACTGGCAGGAAATTTCAGTATTATTTCAAATGGAGTAGGAAAAAGAAACAGATTAACTTGCTAAAATTTGCTATTAGACTGCTTTTATTAGAGATTGCTGAACACTGTTAAGAGGCGCACAGACTCAGATAATTCACAGATGCTTAATCTCTGCAATCAATGACTCAAATCTCCATTACTAGCTCTAAAATGATATTCTGGAATTAGGGGTATGTAAGAAATTAGTTCTACAAGAAAGGGTGCTTAAAGGACAAAACCTGAAAAATGCTGTGAAATAAAATATTTGAACAATGTTAAGTAGGAGAAAATTGACTCCATTGAATTATTGTGTTGGTTTAAAGCACATGCTGATATACTATTTAAACAACTGAGACTACAAATTTGTGAGCTTTACAACTACAATGTCCCCCTCAGCCAGAGTACTGAACCCTCCAAGTCAAACTGTTGCATTTAATTTTATATGTGGTTTATTTTCCAATCAACAGCCTAAATTTGTAATGTCGTAAAGTAGGTAGATTAATTTACATTCACATAGTTTCCAACATTTTTGTGGAGAAAAAAAGTTTAGAACTCACGAATTTAACACATTAAAAGCTCAAGGGTTTTAACATTTAAAAGTGAAGAATTTAATTAAATAAATATTTGTATTGTAATTTGTAGTGTTCGTTGGCTCTATTTAAAGTGTCAACACCCTTAGAGTAACTATTTTCATTAAACCGGGCATACACACCGTGTTTTCTGTGCGATTTCATAAAGGTACCAACTCACACTGTATGAGCAGATCGCATGCAGTGTAAAGCCAAAGCTCACGATTCTACTTAAGTCGCGCAGACGATGACCCAGCTAACAATCTTTTGTTCTACAAATGTCCTGAGAACATTATGCTATGTTCTGGTAATGTTTTCAGCTGCAAGTTTTATTTTAGTTCCCAGAATATTCTCCTAAAAGGTAGGATAACATTCTCTAAAAACATTCTACAAATGTTTATTAATGACATTGTTAGAACATTATCATTAGAACATAACAATGCACTTTATTATGCTGTTGTAATGCATTTCGACAGTCTCCAATATGAAATGAATTGCATAGACTAAACTCTAAAAGAGATCAGTTGTTACAATATTGTTAACATCAGCAAGTAGCCAACATCATCAGATCACATTTTCTCTTGCTGCTCTCACCATAACAAATGTACCTACAGCAGCTAAAGCAAAACATTGAGACAAAAAATCAAATTGTCCAAATAAAGCAAACGCTTATCGCCATAATGGTGACATCAAATCAAACTATTACTTTCAAACAGACATCAACATCTATACCTCTGTTCATCTCAATAAGAACTTGTGTAAATGTATGACAGAATAATCTGGTTCTCTAAGTGAAGCTAGTAATGATGTTGTTGGAGTTTTTTAATGACGCTGGAGCTTGACAACAAACAGGTTGGGTTTTCACTTTCAACCAAAATTTGACATCTGAGCAATGTAAGTCCACATCTAGTGTGATGAGAAGCTTTATCACAATGTTAGATCATAATATTCTAACAATGTTATTAATAAACATTTGTAGAAATGTTTTAGAGAATGTTATCCTACCTTTTAGCAGAACATTCTAGGAACTAAAATTTGCCACTGAAAACATTACCAGAACGTGAAACATTTCTACACTGTTAAAAATTGCTGTAAAAAAACGGCCAAATTTTGACAGTAACATGCTGTTTTCCATTAAAACAGTGCATTCTGGGTATTATTTGTCATTTTCGAAAAAGTAGCCTGCTGCTATGTATGGTGAATTAACAGCGTTCAAAATCGACTCAGAGACTGTGTTTAAAATCAAACTCTACACCCTCATTCACTATTCCCTACATGAGTTTACTAATATAGTCCACCTTACAGAGAGAATGAAAACTAATGAGTGACTTCAGACACTGACGAACAGCTGCTGTTAATGAGCAGAATCACTGATTGAAAGAGAAACAAGACAAACACAAGAACTATATAACTGACTTCAGCCACAGCCTTAGATGAAATCAACTGAACATTTAAACAACTCAACACACAGCTTTACCAACTTCACGCATTTCTAACCAGACTGATTTTATTTCTGTCAGATGTCTATAGAAGATCTTATTGAGAATGAACAGATGTTTAGATGATGATGTTTTATTGTTTTGTTTGACGATACCATTGTGGAGATCAGTGTTTGCTTTAATTGGGCTCCTGACTCTTGACATTAAAACATAGAGATATTTGCTGTAACTGGGTTTTTATGATGTATTAGTTACAGCAATGCTGGTCAGTTGATGTCAGCTATGTCTAGTCGGGCACGAATGTCATCTGCTGAAGTGGTTCTGAGTCTTGCGAGACTCATTAAGAGTCTATTTTTGAGTGTGTGTTTATTTGTTGTCGCTTTTTTTTCCACCAAGTGTGTTAGAGCATGAGATCGTTTGATAATGTGGCAACCAGAAAAGAAGAATTTAATCGTTAAAATTTAAAACGACTGTAGCATTTATACTCAAATAGAGACATGAAGAATCAGCATATGAATCTCAACAATGGTGACAATCGAAAGCTTCATGCTGCAATGCATGCTGGGTATCAGCACACTACAAAACCTCACCCATGACTTGTTCTCACCATTGTTGAGATTCACACGATGACTCTTGATGTGTGTATCTAAATAGGCTGAAGTTTTTTTTTTTTTTTTTATTTAAATGAGTGGTCCTCTTTACATCTGCATACCCAGTTCTTCTTTTTTTACTTCAATAAAAAAAAAAAAACACTCTGGATTAAACCTGCGTTATTACCAAACCATAAACAATCCCAGATTTCTTTGTAGTCATTAATATATATATACATAAATCTTTTGTCATAACAAGCATGTTGTAAACATACACAATTACAACAACTAAAGTAAAATTAACCTTAAAATGTCACGGTTCAACAGCCCAACTAAAGTAAACACTGATCTCCACCGTGGTAGTAAAAGAAAAAAAAAAAAAAAACCCTAAACCTCTGCAACTCTCTTCTGTAGACGTCTGACAGAAATAAAGTCAGTGTGGTAATAACTGAAGCTGGTAATGCTGTTTTAGGAGTTTAATCAGATCTTGAGAGATTTAATATCTTCTTTTATTTCAGTTGATGTCATCTAAGGCTGTGGCTGAAGTCAGTTGTTCTTGTGTTATTCTTTCATTCAGTGATTTTGTTTGTTAACAGCTGGTGTTCATCACTAATGCTCAATCAGAACGTGATCAATCATATAATTATCTCATTAACTTCAGCACTAATTCAGTATTACTCAAACACTGTAGTGTTGACACATTAGAAGTGTTCATTTAAAACTGAGGATTTTGCTGTGGGTTTTAAAGGGTTAAAGATGTACGATGGAAAAAAAAACAGCATGAAATGTAATTTAACAGTAATAAACTGTAATTAATTTACGGCAACACACTGTAGAAAAACAGTAACATGCTGGCAACCAGAGCTGCCAGTAAATTACTGTTAATTCAAGAAAAAAACAGTAATATACTGTAAAACATAACAGTCAGATTTACCAAGCAAATCAAGTTATTTTCACTAAAATATTAGTGAATGTTCATAGAAACACAATGATGCAAAGTCATTAACTGGTAAGGAGAGTAAATATTTAATTGTGCCTAACTGATGTGTTTTTGTACAAGAGAGATCTGTTAGTTTAATTTAGTTTTGTGGGTCACCATTGTGCTGGAGAGTAGAGCTTGTGCTTCAGGCAATGATGAGCCACAAGCACTGATGTTTTGCTGCTTTATTTAAAGACAGTAATTGTGGAATTGCTGATATAGTGACAATCTCTTTACTAAGCACTTTATTATACAAATTTGTGCTTTTGTTAGTTAATGACAATCTATAAAGATTTGAGTAAAAGTCGATTGCTTCTTTATTACACTTTAAGTGTTTGTGGGGTTATATTAAGAAATATTTCTTCTTAGTGGACTCAAATAAGTTCACTGTACTAACAACATATAAACAATAGTTTTTTTAAAACTCAAATGGTTTGAAGCAATCGGTTTCCAAAATAAAATGAGTTACCACATGGTATAATAACGGTAACATACTGTAAAAATGAAGAGCTGTAAATTAACGGTAGAGATCTATAAAATAACAGTATAATGCTGGCAACCACAGCTGCCAGTAAATTACTGTTATTTTACAGTGCAATTTTTTACAGTGTATAGCTGGGATTCTTGTAATGTTTTCCTTATAATGTTCATTGTGTCAATAATTTATTAAGAATATTGTCTATTCTGTTACCTAAACAACATCCTCAAAATGATGCAGTTAAATGTCATAGTTTTGTTAACACATAACATTATGACAATGTTTTATAAAAACATTCTGGTATCTCAGACCTCAATGATATCCTTATAATGTTTTCCTAATGTGGCTGAGATGATGTTCTTCTTTAGTTATTATGAAACATTGTGTCCATAGGCGGATTAACCATATGAGCAATTGGGCAAGTGCCCAGGGGCACCACGTCCAAGGGGGGCACCATGCAAATAATTTTTCTCCGGTAAGACAAGGGATGTATTCATAAACCTTTGTTTAGCCATGGCCTATATGTACCCTTTCATCAGAAAGTAAGTCCCCTGAACATTTTGTTTAAAGTTTTTTTGTTTTTTTTTCTCCTGCGTTAATTAGTGGATGCGCGATCTATCGCCAGATTTACACAAACTGCGTGAACTTGTGCGCTTTCTATTCGACGCCAATATATTACTCAACCAGATTCTAGGAGCATGCTGTGCGGTGTGTCGCGCAACTCCCGTCTCTTCAACTGAAATTAAAAATCCCTCACTCATATATGTGTGATTTCGCTACAGAGCGTCAGCCTTGCGCTTTCACATTGTACTTTGCAGCCGTTGGCAATCGAGAAGGGGGCAGAGTGTAAACAAGTGAGTTTGTAAGTTTTATTTTCAGTTCAAATCTTCATAAAATTATGTCGCTATATGCAGTGCTTAATAACAAACTTATTAGACCACCTGTCAAAAACTTGTTTAAAACAAAAAAGTGTATTGTCATTTATTAGGCAAATAACAAACAACTAAATTGTCTAACCAAAAAAACTAATAAACCAAAGAATTTTTTTTTTTTTTTTATTTTGTATCCCTCTTTTGGCCTTGATAATAGCTTGCATTCTTGCTGACATTGTTTTAATGCACTTTTCCACAGTCTCTGTTGTTACTGACATCCAAATAGTTTCTAGTTGCTCCCAAAGATTTGGTTTTGATGAACCTTTTGTGCAATATGTCTTTGAATCCATTCAGTCCCAACAATAATTATATTTTAGCATTAGAAACACTACTTTGACTAAAAATTTTACACATACTGTAACCATTACAGAAACATTAAAAATGATTTTGGTAATCACCAATACTTAGTTTAGGGAAGCTGGGGCACAATCTGTACATTTGGTGGTAGTCCAATAAATTTGTTAAGCGCAGTCAGGGATGGGCAGTATTTCAAAAATATATATTTAAAATACAAAATACTATTTTGTATTTTGTATTTAAATACACGTAATCTTAGTATTTTTGTATTTTCAAAATGCATAAAATACTTTTTGCCAGTCAACCTCTTTATTAATCTGCTGATTCCCAGTATCAAAAACTATACAAAATACTAAATACAAAAATACTAGAATTAATCTATTTAAATACAAAATACATTTGACTTTTTCCAAAGGTTAAATACAAAAATTCTTAGTATTTTAAATACATGTATTTGAAAAACTGACCATTCCTGCAGGAAATCAGCAGTCTAATAAGGAGCATGATTGACAAAGTACCTTATGTATTTTGAAAATACAAAAAAAAAAATACTAAGATGACATGTATTTAAATAGTATTTTGTATTTCAAATACATATATTTAATATACTGCCCATCCCTGCAACAAGACCATGCACTCATTGTCACATTTCTGAAAACACCCTTTTTACACCTTTCTTTCGAAGGGATTAAAACACTCAAAAATTAAATTAAATATAAAGGAATGAAAATGAGCTGAGGACAATAATAACTCTAAAAGCACTATCCACGTTTTCTTTGTTGGCCTGATGAGTCTGATGAGATTAACAGATTGGATTATTATTATACCTGTAACAGCTGGCTTCACTAGTTGACATGTATGAATTTGCTGTATACTGTTCAGATTTATATCTAATCTTAGAACAGATTACACCTGTAAGAGTTGGGTTTACAAATTATAAATAATTTAGGGACACTGTAAAAAGTGGTAACCTGATTTTGTATGAATTTCTTGATCTTAAAATGATATCTGTTAATGTAGCCTTCTGTTATCAGATAAGTTTATGAAATTTAGCAAGTAAAAAAAGTAGAGGGGGGCACCCAAAATTTGCTTGAAATGTTACAGTTAAAATGTTATATCATTGTTTACATTTAACATTATAGGATCATTATTTGAAAAAAAAAAAAAAAAAACATCTTTAACATTCTTTAAACACTTACATTGAAATGTTTTCTTTAAAACATTAACCAAACATGTACAGAATGTTAGCTAAAGTTCAGGAGAGCAATGACACCATGTATATGGACGATAGCCAGAGATATCTTTAAAAAAAATAAATAAACTAAATAATAACAATAATAATAATAATAAAAAGCATCAGCTATCAGTGATATCGAGAGGATTTGGCATCAAGAATCGGCTCACGAATCTCAGCAGTGGTGACAATTTTACCTAAATAGAGAAATCAGGTTACATCTACTGCCTGTTATTTTTCAATAAAACTTTTTTCCAGGTTGGTTGAATTCAGTTATAATCAGTAATCTTAAATCATTTATTTCATTTCAACAAAACCAGTTATTGTAGATGTTACCAAATGAAGTACAATTTCTAAGTTGAACCAACAAAATCTTTTTTTCAGTGTATATTACACAATCAATAGATCTATAATTATAATTCTCAACCGTCTAAGCCTATGTCTGTACACTGTAGCCTAATAATCAGTCCTCACTGAAAATAAGACCTTTATTACAGACAAGAAAATTCCAAAAACCACTTGTTTAACATGACATACTTAAATTCTGTTGTTGTTGTTTTTTTTCACTACATAGAGTTTTTTTTTTTTTTTCTTTTGGAAAATAAATTAAGGCAATACCCAATGTCTCTCCTCTCTCGTCTCAACTGAGAGAATATGTGACGTTAATGCAGCGTATGCCGAAAGCTCGATGAGTTTTTACTTTCACTTTCTGTAGCTAAACGAATTGACTGCAGTTTAAAACTTCTTTACTGGAATAACGCTCATGCAGTTTGCAAATTGTTTGTGTGGCATCACACTGGCTCGCCATCATGGTTTAAAACTGAAATATTTATAATTTCGTGACGTTTGTCTTTATCATTAATTGCAAAATGATGGACAATGGTTCACATTTCCTGTGATAACATTATTTCTCTTTTAGAGATCTCCCTCTTTTAGTTTTCTTTCTTGCATTATTTTATTTATTTATTTATTTATTTAGGCATTTTTGCCTTTATTGTATAGGACAGATCAGATATAACAGGAAGCGAAGTGGGTGAGAGATAGGGGGCGGGGGCGGGATCGGGAAAGGTCGTCGAGTCGGGATTCGAACACAGGACGCCCGTAGCACAAAGGCGCTGTATGTCGGCGCACTGCATTAAATATTAAAGGTTAAAGTTCTATTTTTGTGCAGGCACAGTGAGGGAAAAACATTGAGTTTAGGGCAGTCGGTTCGTAGCTCTGCTTCAACTGCGCGATATCCTCACAAGGGCCGACCAAAATTTCTGACACCTCAGAAAGTCAACCGACCGTCCGATTGCCTGTCGGGAGAGGCTAATTGCTTCTCGTGTCCCCCTGTACATTGCACGAACACTGCACGACAAACAACGCACGACAAAGCTGAAATTCGACCCGACACAAGTCAGAATTCGGCTCAAAATCGGACGAAAATCGCACAGTGTATGCCCGGCCTTAGCTATGTGTATCTGAGGGGTTCGGCTGACAAAAAGGTTTGGGAAAGCCCTGACGCATTACTCACCTGTGGAGAAATGCAGCAGGTGGTTTTACAGCCAAATGCTGACAGAAAGATGGAGATGACAAACTCAAGGATGGCGCATACCAGTAATGCACTACTGAATCCCCAGACAAGTGTTTCAATATATTGCTAATAAAAGAAGAAAAAAAGTGATGACAAAATAATTGATAATTAGTACTCACACTGGTATTCTGTTCAGCAGCAGAATCTACCATTGTTGTTCATACTGTAATATAACATATTTAGGTCAAACTTTTTAATGCCTTTTTGCATTCTAAATGATCCGTAATCATATGAGATCTATAAATAATTCTGAAATGTTGGAAAAAAAGACTGGACTGATGACTTTTGGCTAGTGTACTGACCACACGTTGGGACCTTATTATAATTACAAAATAAACGAAAATATAAATGTTGGTGACGTACCATATTCTCATATATATCTGGAAGACATCCATTTTTAGGGTCGCAGATAGATGGACCTATAAGCAAATCCAGTGAAATTATAAAAATGGAAAAGCCTGCAGTTACAGCACTGAAAATATTCAATCCAAGTGAACCTTTCACCTGTAGATAGAAAAAAAAAAAAACATTAATAAATTAACAAGAACTTCAGCTTGTTAACAGACAGAAAGATATATGGTATACGCTATTTGATATAATTAACTAAACAAATCAATTAATAGTCCTAGCCACAAGCAGAAAGCATCAGGGTTGAAGCACCAATTGTCTGTTTTGACTCTGTGTTTCCATGTTTGTTTTGTGTGTGACTACATGGCTTTATTTATGGTGCCCATGTGCTCCTTTTCTTGCCTCCTTGTTTCCATTTACTATGCCCCCTCATTTATTCTTTGCTTGTTTCATCGGGTGTTCTCCACTAGTCCTAAGTGTTCCTTCCTCACTATTCATTGAGCTTTCTTCCCTTATGTCTTTGCCAGTTCGTTTTTTGTTTTATTTTGCTTTTGCTCCATGTTGCTGTGCTACATTATCAAGTCTTGTTTTGGATTTTGCTGAGGAGCCTGTATATCATTATCTTAAGCCTAGTTCAGACAACACAATTTTTTTTGTCTGTTATGATAGTCACTGTGTCAGATTATGCAGTTTTGACTCCTAAAATCTTGTCATGTCATGGATCACTCATCGCTTGCTGTTGTGCGTGATGTCATCGAGGACTATGGACTGATAGAAGGTGCTGTGATTGCGCGTAAACAAACAAGGTGTATGGTTGCCCTCCATTGTAAAATTCCACCTTGTTGTGAAAGACCGGGAAAAAAGTAAACATGCTAGTCTTTCTGTTGTGAAGCATCACAGACTTGGCATGGGTTGTCGTCCACTATGACACACTACACGAGATGAAAAGATTGAATCTTGCGTCCCGACGACCACTGTCTTTTAGAAATCCCCACAGCACCCTACATCAAGTAGATGGTGGCAAAATCTGGCTAAAATTGTGAAGTCTGCACCAGGCATTAGTTTTTGCTCATTTATGGTAGCTTTTGCTTTAACTAGCGATCGTATTTTGCGTATTTACTTGTGTTAGTCACCAATAGTTTTATATTCTTGTTCGGGTAAATGTCACTTCGAAAACTTTGCAGTGTGTATTTGTCCATAACTCCTCTTAGCAGCATTAATAACAATACTTTTATTCAATGGATTATAGCGAAAGTGCAAAAGACAGCTCACTTTAAAAACTCGAAAAAGCTGTCACTCATTTCAGTTTGCAAACTCACAACATTCCATTAAAATTAATAAATTTGTCTACACTGCATAATGAATCTTTCACTTACATTGTCATTATTTGTTAATGAGAGGAGATTCGTGAAAGCAAGCAGACTTTAAGCAAACTTAAACACTGCAGACTGGTCATTGTGTTCAAGAAATAACAAAAGTTGTTTTGTCGTTATCACGATTTATTTTTTTCTCCTGATCTCAACTAAAAACCCGTTTTTCACGACTATGGCGAGAAAATCTGGCGCCTTGCAAATGTTTCTGGTGAATATCATGCTGTAGTACAGAGGTCCCCAATCACCGCGTTGCAACTCATACCGGTCCGTGGAAAAATTTCTACCGGGTCGCGAGAACGTTCTGGGGAAAATTTGTATAGACATGATGATATATTGTGCGTAAATGATTGTTCTAATTATTCTGCACTTTCGTTGTATGTGATTGATATGGAGTAGCAATTTGACAGTTTCATGTTAAATTAGTAATTAAAAGATTGCTCTGATCTGTCATAGCCTGTTGGGGCCTAAACGATCGCAGTTAATCCGTGATACATACGGACCAAGGGTGCGTTTCCCAAAAGCATTGTTAGCTAACTATGGTCGTTAGTTCCATTGAAATCTATTGGTAACAACGGAACTTACGACCATAGTTGCTTTCGGGAAACGCACCCCAGATCCAGGCCACCGTTCGGCATGTAATTATGCTAATTTTAACGTTCAAGCTATTTAAACCCACAAGAAGAAGGGACGAAACAGAACTCAATTCGTTGTACGCGCGCTGTTCTTGCACACACCCGAAGCGCGCACAAGCACAGAGACGTGTTTCAGCGACACGTTCTCACTCCTAACTTGTCACATATTGAAGCTTGGGCAGGACCTCTTTGGCGTCACTTCTGGACGCTCAGGGTACCCCTTTAGCGTCAGTTTTCGACATGCAGGGTCCTCCAGTACTTTACATAAGAAACCTTGGCGTCAATGCGCTGACCCGAAAGGCACTGGGGATTTTATCGTCATGATTAAATTATATATTGGGTAATAATATTGCTATTATTGCATATATGTTTGGGTGTGATTTTTCTTTTTCAATGCAAACAGTCAAAACGGTTTCATTTATATTACACTATTTACACATTTATCCCAACCCCTGCCCCTAAACCTAACCATTTGTCAACAAAACGCAAGATATAACAGGCAGATACAACTATATTCATAATTTATTCAAAAAGTATTAATATTCCAAGGGCTCCGAAGCAAAACGATTGATTTATGTGAAGAACAGACGCGATCGCCGTCTCTGTCCGCCGTTCTGTGTGCTGCTGCAGTCTGTGCGCGAATTCAAAAAATGCTGCCAGAAGAAGCACGCCTTGGTTGTGAAATGCTCTTTGCTCTTGGGTGTCTCGTGATCGATTGCTTTATGCTGTTGTGAAATGCCATTGGCTCTTATGTGTCTCGTGACCGATTGCGTCATGCTAAGTTCGGAATGAGACGTGAGCGCGTTAGCGGAGCTGTATCATTTTCAGCGATCAAAACATTCTGTTATTCGCATAAGGATATCGTATGGCTTCGGAAGACTCGGAATGCAACAGGACTTGTTTGTAATGCTTTTATACTGCTTGTTTATGGTCAGTTTTTGCAATAAATACCTGTGACTGTACTTATATTTGCCTGTTACGTGTTTTATATTGTTCAGAAGTGGGTAGGTTTAGGGCAGGGGTGGGGTTAGGTGCTCCAATTAAAGTATACATTTATATCAAATAATTTCTATTTTTTACAAATGCATGCAAACCATTAAATTAAGACAAACAACTGAAAACAATGGAGGACCCTGCTCTTCAAAAAGTGACGCTGAAGGGGTACCCTAAGCGTCAAAAACTGACGCCAAGGTGCCCTGGCCAATCGTCAATATGTGATGAGTTGGGGTTTCAGGCAGCATGGCCTACCGAGTGGATTCCTCTTTCACGTCTCCCTGCGTTTAAGATAGCTACGCTTCGGGGTTATTGGAAATATTTCTGTTTTAAACCACGAAGGCGAGCCGATGAATATCACACAAGCAACGTGCAAACTTTGCGCATAATTGCCGGTGAAGCTTTTAACTTCAGTCAATTCACTATACAGATAGTGAAAGTAAGAAAAAGAAAAAAAAAAAAAAGTTTTCTAATCTTTCAGAGACGACAAGAGATGAATATACTTCAACATATGCTGATAACGTTGTACAACTGTCTAAAATTGGTAGTTTTATGAATGACATTTTGACACATTTGAAGTGTGCTGAATTCTACGGTAACGCATTGCTGCTACACACATTTTTTTCCACTCAGGTATGTCGTAATAACGATATATTATGTCATAAAAACGATATGTTTTCTTGTTATTATAGATAGGCTATATGGTTACATTATGTGAGCGATTGTCCGCGCCGCTGTCGCCGCAATCCTGACATTAACGAGGATCTGCACGCTGCTAAAGTTATAGAAATCCACTGTTTTTAATGTTTTTATATATACAGTCATGTGAAAAAGTTAGGACAGCCTACTGAATTCCATGGTTTTCCGTATCAGGACATAATAAAAGAAAAACTGGTCCTTGGCTGGTCTTAAAATTTCGAAAATAAAACCTCAGATGAACAACAACACATGACAAATTGCACCGTGTCATTATTTACTGAACAAAAATAAAGCCAAGATGGAAAAGCCATGTGTGACAAAGTTAGGACACCCTTATACTGTTAACACTGGAATTAAGAGGGTAAATAACAGTCAAGCACTGCTAATCAAATACCTTCGATTAACTGATTATCAGCAAGTCTGAGTGCCTCTATAAAAGCATGAGCTTTGGCACTTCGCTGGTCTGGAGCCTTCAGGTGTGTGTTAACACAATCCCAAGGAGGTAAGACATCAGCAATCATCTTAGAGAAGCAATTGTTGCTGCCATCAATCTGAGAAGAGTAATATGGCCATTTCCAAACAATTTGAAGTTTATTCACAAGTGGAAGACATTTAAAATGGACACCTCTCCTTCCAGGAGTGGACGTCCCAGAAAATTCACCCCAAGATCAGACCGTGTAAAGCTCAGAGAACTGGCAGACAACCCAAGAACTACACCTCAGACTCTACAGGCTTCAGTTAACATGTTAAATGATAAAATTCATGACAATACCATTAGAAAAATATGGGACAAGAATGGCGTGTTTGGGAGGCTTGGCAGAAGAAAGCCTCTTCTATCTAAAAAAAAACATTGCAGCACAGTTTAGGTCTGCAAAGCTGCATCTGAACAAAACACAAGGCTTCTAGAATAATGTCCTTTGAACAGACGAGACCGAAGTGGAGATGTTTGGCCATAATGCACAGCGCCAAGTTTGGTGAAAACCTAAAGAGCATATCAGCACAAATACCTCATACCAAAAGACAAGCATGCTGGAGGAGGGCTGATAATTTTGGGCTTGTTTTGTAGCCACAGGACCTGGGCACCTCACAGTCATCGAGTTGGCCATGAACTCCTCTGGATATCAAAGTACTCTAGAGTCAAATATGAGGGCATCTGTCCGACATCTAAAGTTGGGCCAAAATTGGGTCATGCAACAGGACAATGATCCCAAGCACACCAGCAAATCTACAACAGAATAGCTGAAAAGAAAAGACTCAAGGTGTTGCAATAGTCCAGTCAAAGTCCAGAGCTCATCCTGACTCGAATGCTGTGGTGAGAGCTGTGCATAAGCAAATGCCCACAAACCTCAATAAACTGGACCAACGTTGAAAAGAAGAGCGGTCCAATTTCCTCCAGAACGATGTGAGAGACTGATGAAGTCACACAGAAAATGAATGCTTCAAGTTATTGCTGCTAAAAGTGTATCTACAGGCAGTTGAATTATAGGGTGTCCTAACTTTGTCACACATGGCCTTTCCCTCTTGGCTGTATTTTTGTTAAATAATGACAAAGTGTGATATGTCATGTGGTGATGTTTATCTGAGGATTAATTTTCCAAATTTTAAGACCTGCCAAGTACCAGATAATTTTTTATTATGTCCTGATACAGAATACCATGGAATTAGGAATAGGGTGGAATAGGGTGTCCTAACTTTTTCACATTTTCACATGACTGTACATATATATATATATATATATATATATATATACACACACTACCGTTCAAAAGTTTGGGGTCTGTAAGACTTGTAATAGTCTTTAAAGTAGTCTCTTATGCTCATCAAGGCTGCATTTATTTGATTAAAAATATAGAAAAAAAAAAAAAACAGTAATATTGCAAAATGTTTTTACAATATAAAATAATGTTTTTTTATTTTAACATACTTTAAAATAGAATTTATTCCTGTGATGAAAAGCTGATTTTTTTATCAGCTGTTACTCCAGTCTTAAGTGTCACATGATCCTTCAGAAATCATTCTAATATGTGGATTTATTATTAGAATGATCAATGTTGGATAATATCAACAGTTGTGCTGCCAAATATTTTTTGGAACCTGTAATTTTTTTTTTCAGGATTCTTTCATGAATAACAAGTTTAAAAAGTACAGTGTTTATTCAAAATATAAATATTTTATAACAATGTAAATTATTTATTATTAACTTTTAATAAACTTTTAATTATTAACTTAATACATCCTTGGTGAATAAAAGTATTAATTTCTTAAAAAAAAAAAAAAAAAAGAAAGAAAGAAAGAAACAATAAAAATGTACTGACCCCAAACTTTTGAACGGTAGTATTATATATATATATATATATATATATATATATATATATAACGGGTTTGGTTGTAGCGGTATGTTTATTATGATTAATCTCCAATCTGTCTACAATATAATACTATCCAATAACTGCATTTAGACCCAGAGGATATGACTCGTTTAAGATGACAGTTTTTTTTTTGAATAATCGACTCTGAGCTTGGAATATTCCTTTATTTAAAAAATTGAAGTATGATTTAACAGAAAGTCGAAATAGGAACAGAAAGAAATAAATTGATTTTATAATAATAATAATAATAATAATAATAATAATAATAATAATAATAATTTAGCCTATTATTAGGGGTTCGAGCGCGTAGCGCTGAAACCCTATTGTAATTGTTAGGATTTTTAGGGGTTCGAGCGCGTAGCGCTGAAACCCTATTGTAATTGTTAAGATTTTTTTTATTATTATTATTATTCCGCGCTAAAACTGATCGTGCAGCCCAAACCGTAAGGCCTAGAGAGCTGAAACTTGGTCAGAAGGTAGTAGTCCTCCTCGCTACTCAGGCGCAAAGAACCGGCCAAATCGGCCCAAAGGTGGCGCTACAGCGCAAAAAACTAACTTTTTTCGCATTTTTGGCCCTAGCTCGTACATTTTTTGTCGTAGACTCAAAAACTTTACATCGTTGCGATCCTTGGGTCAATACGCACAAAAGTGCACTGGCACAGATTTTTCGTACGAAGCCCGGTTTTTCCGCAAAATGGCGTTATGTCCGAAACCTACTTTTACGAACTAGTCCTAGGTTTTTCGCCCGATCGGAACCAAACCAGTGCAGAAATGTTCTCTGGACACTGAATATCAATAATTATCAAAAAAAAGTTGAAATTTTGACTCACGGTCGAATAGGAATGCCAAAATGTTCTATGCTAACGTTAGCAAATTCTTACATTTGGCTATAACTTTTGAATGGAATGAGATATCTTCACCAAACTCGGTACACATGTGTATAAGCTCAATCTTTGGTCAAATAACAAAAATTGCACAGCTCTGCCACTTGGGGGCGCTATAAGGTGGAAAAAACATAAAAATGACTTTAGCTATGCAATCGTTGGTCCGATCGACCTGAAAATTGGTATGCAGTGTCTCTGTCCAATGTGCCATAAGGGTCTATGAGGACATTGGCGTATCTCAAAAAACATGGCCGCCATCGGCCAATGAAGTTTGAGCACCCATTAGACAAGGTTAACGGAGGTCGATCGGAACGAAACTCACTGGGCATGTTCGACTCATGGCCCTAAAGGTCTGTAAGAATTTTGAAAGAAATCGGCCACTAGTTGGCGCTAACGAGTTTTTTGGCTCTGTAATCACGTGGTGTTTTACACATCCACACAATATGCATACCATTTGATAGATCTCCTCATGATGAACAACTTTGCCTCAAGAACCATTGCTGTCAATCAAATCGTTCATTAAATATTCACAAATATGTGAAAAACCTACTTTTGCGAACTAGTCCTAGGTTTTTTGCTCAATCTCGATCAAACCAATGCAGTAACATTCTCTGGACTCTCTAGATCAATAATTATCAAAAAAATTTTGAATTTTGTCCTTCGGTTAGCTATAACCAGGTTAATTTACAAAAGGGGTGTGGCCACATATACCCAAAAGCCTATAAAACCAAAACGAAAACTCAAAACTTTACGAAAATTGGTGAAAAAATGTGTCAGATGATTCTTAACAAGCATGCAAAGTTTCATGGAGATCGGAGCATAGGTGGCGCTATAACAGCTAAAAAGGCTTCAAAAACAAAATTTCTATGGTAAATGGCCTCAGATTGTTAAAAAATGCTCATCTATTCACACAAACACAAGATCTTACACTTACATTTGTATGATATATCCCCTCATTCTGAGCAACTTTGCATACCACCTAAAAGGCCTTAATGCTCGAACCCCGGTAATTGCTGCTTGCAGCTATATTTTTTATTATTATTATTATTATTATTATTATTATTATTCCCTAGAACTGATCGTGCAGCCCAAACCATAAGGCCTAGAGAGCTGAAACTTGGTCAGAAGGTAGTAGTCCCCCTCGCTACTCAGGCGCAAAGAACCGACCCAATCGGCCTAAAGGTGGCGCTACAGCGCAAAAAACTAACTTTTTTCGCATTTTTGCCCGTAGCTCGTACATTTTTTGTCATAGACTCAAAAACTTTACACCGTTGCAATCCTTGGGTCAATACGCACAAAAGTGTACAGGCGCAGATTTTTCGTACGAAGCCCGGTTTTTCCGCAAAATGGCGTTATGTCCGAAACCTACTTTTGCGAACTAGTCCTAGGTTTTTCGCCCGATCGGAACCAAACCAGTGCAGAAATGTTCTCTGGACACTGAATATCAATAATTATCAAAAAAAAGTTGAAATTTTGACTCACGGTCGAATAGGAATGCCAAAACGTTCTATGCTAACTTTAGCAAATTCTTACATTTTGCTATAACTTTTGAATGGAATGAGATATCTTCACCAAACTCGGTACACATGTGTATAAGCTCAATCTTTGGTCAAATAACAAAAATTGCATAGTTCTGCCACTTGGTGGCGCTATAAGCCTGAAAAAACATGAAAATGACTATAACTATGCAATAGTTGGTCCGATCGACCTGAAAATTGGTATGCAGTGTCTCTGTCCAATGTGCCATAAGGGTCTATGAGGACATTGGCGTATCTCAAAAAACATGGCCGCCATCGGCCAACGAAGTTTGAGCACCCATTAGACAAGGTTAACGGAGGTCGATCGGAACGAAACTCACTGGGCATATTCGACTCATGGCCCTAAAGGTCTGTAAGAATTTTGAAAGAAATCGGCCACTAGCTGGCGCTAACGAGTTTTTTGCCTCTCTAACGTGCCTCACTCACGTGGTGTTTCACACATCCTCACAATATGCATATCATTTGATAGATCTCCACATGCTGAGCAACTTTGCCTCAAGAACCATTGCTGTCAATCAAATCATTCATTAATTATTCACAAATATGTGAAAAACCTACTTTTGCGAACTAGTCCTAGGTTTTTCGCTCAATCTCGATCAAACCACTGCAGCGCAGTTCTCCAGACTCTCTAGATCAATAATTATCAAAAAAATGTGGAATTTTGTCTTTCGGGTAGCTATAACGTGGTCATTTAGAAAAGGGGCGTGGCCACATATACCCAAAAGCCTATCAAACCTAAACAAAAACTCAAAACTTTACAAAAGTTGCACAAAACATGTGTCAGATGACTCTTAACAAGCATGTAAAATTTCATGGAGATCGGACCATAGGTGGCGCTATGAGAGTTAAAAAGGCTTCAACAACACGAAATTTCAAAAGTAAATTGCCTTAAATTGCTATAACATGCTCATATAATCACAGAAACACTAGAACTTCATACCATATGATAGATCTCCTCATGCTGAGCAACTTTGCCTCAAGAACCTTTGCTGTCAATCAAGTCGTTTATTACATATTCACAAATATGTGAAAAACCTACTTTTGCAAACTAGTCCTAGGTTATTCACTCAATCTCGATCAAAGCACTGCAGGACAGTTCTCCAGACTCCCTAGATCAATAATTATCAAAAAAAAGTTAAACTTTTGACTCACAGTCGCAAAGGGGCGCCAAAACGTTCAAAAGAGGCGGGGCCACTTTCAGTAAAATGCCTATAACTTTGGAACAGAATGACATATCATCACCAAACTCAGAACACATATGTAAAAGCCCAGCCTTTGGTCAAATCCAAAAAATTGCGGAGCTTGACCACTTGGTGGCGCTGTAATAGATAAAAAACATAAAAATGGCTATAACTTCGCAACCGTCGGTCCTATCAACTTGAAAATCGGTATGCAGTGTCTCTGTCCAATGTGCCATAAGGGCCTATGAGGACATTGGTGTATCTCAAAAAACATGGCCGCCATCGGTCAATGAATTTTAAGCACCTATTGGACAAGGTTAATGGAGGCCGATCGGAACAAAACTCACTGGGCATGTTCGACTCATGGCCCTAAAGGTCTGTAAGAATTTTGAAACAAATCGACCACTAGTTGGCGCTAACGAGTTTTATGGCTGTGTAATCACGTGGTGTTTCACACATCCACACAATATGCATATCATTTGATAGATCTCCTCGTGATGAACAACTTTGCCTCAAGAACCATTGCTGTCAATCAAATCGTTCATTAAATATTCACAAATATGTGAAAAACCTACTTTTGCGAACTAGTCCTAGGTTTTTCGCTCAATCTCGATCAAACCAATGCAGTAACATTCTCTGGAGTCTCTAGATCAATAATTATCAAAAAAATGTGGAATTTTGTCCTTTGGTTAGCTATAACCGGGTTAATTTACAAAAGGGGTGTGGCCACATATACCCAAAACCCTATAAAACCAAAAACGAAAACTCAAAACTTTACAAAAATTGGTGAAAACATGTGTCAGATGATTCTTAACAAACATGCAAAGTTTCATGGAGATCGGAGCATAGGTGGCGCTTTAACAGTTAAAAAGGCTTCAAAAACACAAGCTGTGTATGGTAAATGGCTTGAAATGGCTAAATAAATGCTCATATATTCACACAAACACTAGATCTTCATATCATTTGATAGATCTCCTAATGATGAACAACTTTGACTCTTGGACCATTAATGTCAATCCAACTGTTCTTTAAATATTTCATATTATTTAAAAAACTTACTTTTGTGAACTAGTTCTAGGTGTTTAACTCAAAATCAATAAAACCACTGCAGTAAAATTGCCTGGACTCTCTAGATAAACATTTATCAAAAAAAAAAAAAGTTAATCGTTTGCATTTAGATTTAGCCATTTAGCCATTTAGTAGGGGTGTGACGAGACACTAATCCCATGAGACGAGACGAGACATGAGATTGGGTTCACGAGAACGAGACGAGACGAGATTTTTAAACTTTTCTTAAGAAATCCTCAATGATGAAATATATAGGGAAAATAGTCTTTTATTCAACTGAAAAACACAAAATGCAAAAAAATTAAGGTGCATTTTGAACTTTATGAAATTACACTTCAATTTTAATGAATAATATGCAGTAATAAACAACATTTAAACAAGAGCTTCATGATTCTGGATAAATTGAGAATCCTAGTTGTTTTTTATAAATTGGAGATTATGATTCTCTCACGATTCTGGAGAAAAAAAGATTAGAAAAGTAAACAAAATAACAATTTACTAGTGGTTCTGACAAACTGTTCATTGCTTAAGTCTTTTAAAAACATATATTCATTTAAACAAAATAAAAAAAAAAACATTCAATAAAGGAGACAGTGTCTCACTTCATTAAGACTTGTTTGACTATTGAAATCTCCTGAATGAATTATTCAATGACATACTTTTTTTTTAAACGGGCAGTTGTCGCCACCTCCTGGCGGAAGAGGATAAGCGTTACAATAGATACACGTGTTAAAATACTTTCGTTTAGATCGCTACTGTAGACAATAAGTGTTTATACCCAAACTATAAACTTTTATCCCAGTACTTCTATTATTTAAATATCTGTAACACAGAAATAATGATTATAATGTGGTTGAAAAGACTGTTTGTGTTGTTCTTTCTGCTTTCACATTTACTCCGACCTTCTAATTCATTAATATGGGCAGCGACAAAACGTGCTTCTCACGCTCCACTGACACTGGCGATGTGAAACAGTCCTAATAGACGTAGATAACTCGTTGTAATTTAGGAATAAGATCGCGTGGGTGTTTGAATCGAGATCTCGATATTTTAAGGATTAATAGTGCAGCTCTAATGTAAACATGGCAAAATGTTGTGGGAGGATACTGTCACGAGATCTCGCGAAATCCGACTGGTCTCGTCACATCCCTACCATTTAGATAGCCACTTAATAATAAGATCATGATCTATTGTACCCAAAAATCTATAAATCCTAAAAGAAAACAAAATTTCACAAACCTAAGTGAAATCATTATCATATGATTCTAAACAAGCATACAATTTTATCAACATAAGGCAAAAAAGGCAATGTTACAGTTATAAACATAAAACAAGGCATCCTTTTTTAAAACGCCATGAAATTGCAATTTTAACCACTAGATGGCAGTAGAAGACCACTAATGCATCATTAAACAGACTACAACAGTGCATTTCATGGCTTGTTTTCAATTAATTTCAATTTATGCATAAACTAAATCACTGTTACAACATTTCAAATCACATTTAGTCAAAGTTTAACACTTAAATTATTCAGATATATCATATTTGACAATAATACAAGATTATGATTACAGTGAAACCTGAAAATGATATATAAAATCTTAAAAAGACAAGACTTGAACTAAACATTTTGTCACCTACCATTTAATACACAAATCTCTTATGTGCAACAAAATGTGTGTGTGTGTGTGTGTGTGTGTGTGTGTGTGTGTGTAGTAATGCTTAATGAACATTAATATAACAGTTTAATCATTTAATTTCTGTGTTTGTGAGTGTGTTCGCCATCACGGATGTGTTTTATTGTGTTAGCCATATATTTTGCGTTGCACTACATCTTAAATCCACACACCCTTTCATGATGCTAAACAGGCATGCAAAGTTTCATGAAGAGCGGAGCATAGGTGGCGCTATAACAGTTAAATAGGCTTCAAAAAACAACATTTCTATAGCAATTAGCCTCAAATTGCTAAAAAATTTGGGTTGGACTACATCTTAACTCCAGACAGCCTTATTTGCTCGAACCCCGGTAATTGCTGCTTGCAGCTATATTTAGGGGTTCGAGCGCGTAGCGCTGAAACCCTATTGTAATTGTTAAGATTTTTTTTATTATTATTATTATTCCGCGCTAAAACTGATCGTGCAGCCCAAACCGTAAGGCCTAGAGAGCTGAAACTTGGTCAGAAGGTAGTAGTCCTCCTCGCTACTCAGGCGCAAAGAACCGGCCCAATCGGCCTAAAGGTGGCGCTACTCAAAAACTTTACATCGTTACGATCCTTGGGTCAATACGCACAAAAGTGCACTGGCGCAGATTTTTCGTACGAAGCCCGGTTTTTCCGCAAAATGGCCGAATGTCCAAAACCTACTTTTGCGAACTAGTCCTAGGTTTTTTCGCCCGATCGGAACCAAACCAGTGCAGAAATGTTCTCTGGACACTGAATATCAATAATTATCAAAAAAAAGTTGAAATTTTGACTCACGGTCGAATAGGAATGCCAAAACGTTCTATGCTAAAGTTAGCAAATTCTTACATTTGGCTATAACTTTTGAATGGAATGAGATATCTACACCAAACTCGGTACACATGTGTATAAGCTCAATCTTTGGTCAAATAAAAAAAATTGCACAGCTCTGCCACTTGGTGGCGCTATAAGCCTGAAAAAACATGAAAATGACTATAACTATGCAATTGTTAGTCCGATCGACTTGAAAATTGGTATGCAGTGTCTTTGTCCAATGGGCCATAAGGGTCTATGAGGACATTGGCGTATCTCAAAAAACATGGCTGCCATCGGCCAATGAAGTTTGAGCACCTATTAGACATGGTTAACGGAGGCCGATCGGAACGAAACTCACTGGGCATGTTCGACTCATGGCCCTAAAGGTCTGTAAGAATTTTGAAAGAAATCGGCCACTAGTTGGCGCTAACGACTTCTATGGCTCTGTAATCACGTGGTGTTTCACACATCCACACAATATGCATATCATTTGATAGATCTCCTCATGATGAACAAGTTTGCCTCAAGAACCATTGCTGTCAATCAAGTCGTTCATTAATTATTCACAAATATGTGAAAAACCTACTTTTGCGAACTAGTCCTAGGTTTTTTGCTCAATCTCGATCAAACCACTGCAGCGCAGTTCTCCAGACTCTCTAGATCAATAATTATCAAAAAAATGTGCAATTTTGTCCTTTGGGTAGCTATAACGGTGTCATTTAGAAAAGGGGCGTGGCCACATATACCCAAAAGCCTATCAAACCTAAACAAAAACTCAAAACTTTACAAAAGTTGGAGAAAACATGTGTCAGATGACTCTTTACAAGCATGTAAAATTTCATGGAGATCGGACCATAGGTGGCGCTATGACAGTTAAAAAGGCTTCAACAACACGAAATTTCAAAAGTAAATTGCCTTAAATTGCTATAACATGCTCATATAATCACAGAAACACTAGAACTTCATACCATATGATAGATCTCCTCATGCTGAGCAACTTTGCCTCAAGAACCTTTGTTGTCAATCAAGTCGTTTAGTACATATTCGCTATAATAGAGAAAAAACATAAAGATGGCTATAACTTCGCAACAGTTAAAAAGGCTTCAAAAACACAAGCTGTGTATGGTAAATGGCTTGAAATGGCTAAATAAATGCTCATATATTCACACAAACACTAGATCAAGAACCATTGCTGTCATTCAAGTCGTTCATTAAATATTCACAAATATGTGAAAAACCTACTTTTGTGAACTAGTCCTAGGTTTTTCACTCAATCTTGAGCAGACCACTGCAGTAATATTCTCTGGACTCCCTAGATCAATAATTATCAAAAAAAAATTGAATTTTGTCCTTTGGTTAGCTATAAAGGGGTCATTTACAAAAGGGGTCTGGCAACATAAAACCAAAACAAAAACTCAAAACTTTCCAAAAATTGGTAAGAACATGTGGCAGATGACTCTTAACAAGCATGCAACATTTCATAGAGATCGGACCATAGGTGGCGCTATAAGCTTCAAAAACTCTGGATTTCTATGGTAAATGGTCTCAAATTGCTAAAAAAAATGTTCATATATTCAAACATAACAGCTAAAAAGGCTTCAAAAACAAAATTTCTATGGTAAATGGCCTCAGATTGTTAAAAAAATGCTCATCTATTCACACAAACACAAGATCTTACACTTACATTTGTATGATATATCCCCTCATTCTGAGCAACTTTGCATACCACCTAAAAGGCCTTAATGCTCGAACCCCGGTAATTGCTGCTTGCAGCTATATTTAGGGGTTCGAGCGCGTAGCGCTGAAACCCTATTGTAATTGTTAAGATTTTTTTTATTATTATTATTATTCCGCGCTAAAACTGATCGTGCAGCCCAAACCGTAAGGCCTAGAGAGCTGAAACTTGGTCAGAAGGTAGTAGTCCTCCTCGCTACTCAGGCGCAAAGAACCGGCCCAATCGGCCTAAAGGTGGCGCTACAGCGCAAAAAACTAACTTTTTTTACATTTTTGGCCGTAGCTCGTACAATTTTGGTCGTAGACTCAAAAAATTTACATATTTGCAATCCTTGGGTCAAGGCGAACAAAAGTGTACTGGTGCAGATTTTTCGTACGAAGCCCGGTTTTTCCGCAAAATGGCGTTATGTCCGAAACCTACTTTTGCGAACTAGTCCTTGGTTTTTCACCCGATCGGAACCAAACCAATGCAGAAATATTCTCTGGACAGTGAATATCAATAATTATCAAAAAAAAGTTTAAATTTTGACTCACGGTCGAATAGGAATGCCAAAACGTTCTATGCTAATGTTAGCAAATTCTTACATTTGGCTATAACGTTTGAATGGAATGAGATATCTACACCAAACTCGGTACACATGTGTATAAGCTCAATCTTTGGTCAAATAAAAAAAATTGCACAGCTCTGCCACTTGGGGGCGCTATAAGGTGCAAAAAACATAAAAATGACTATACCTATGCAATCGTTGGTCCGATCGACCTGAAAATTGGTATGCAGTGTCTCTGTCCAATGTGCCATAAGGGTCTATGAGGACATTTGCGTAGCTCAAAAAACATGGCCGCCATCGGCCAATGAAGTTTGAGCACCTATTAGACAAGGTTAACGGAGGTCGATCGGAACGAAACTCACTGGGCATGTTCGACTCATGGCCCTAAAGGTCTGTAAGAATTTTGAAAGAAATCGGCCACTAGTTGGCGCTAACGAGTTTTTTGCCTCTGTAACGTGCCTCACTCACGTGGTGTTTCACACATCCACACAATATGCATATCATTTGATAGATCTCCTCATGATGAACAACTTTGCCTCAAGAACCATTACTGTCAATCAAACCGTTCATTAATTATTCACAAATATGTGAAAAACCTACTTTTGCGAACTAGTCCTAGGTTTTTTGCTCAATCTCGATCAAACCACTGCAGTAATATTCTCTGGACTCTCTAGATCAATAATTATCAAAAAAATGTTGAATTTTGTCTTTTGGGTAGCTATAATGGGGTCATTCAGAAAAGGGGCGTGGCCACATATACCCAAAAGCTTATAAAACCTAAACAAAAACTCAAAACTTTACAAAAGTTGGACAAAACATGTGTCAGATGACTCTTAAGAAGCATGTAAAATTTCATGGAGATCGGACGATAGGTGGCGCTATGACAGTTAAAAAGGCTTCAAAAGCACGAAATTTCAAAAGTAAATTGCCTTAAATTGCTATAACATGCTCATATAATCACAGAAACACTAGAACTTCATACCATATGATAGATCTCCTCATGCTGAGCAACTTTGCCTCAAGAACCTTTGCTGTCAATCAAGTCGTTTATTACATATTCACAAATATGTGAAAAACCTACTTTTGCGAACTAGTCCTAGGTTATTCACTCAATCTCGATCAAAACACTGCAGCACAGTTCTCCAGACTCCCTAGATCAATAATTATCAAAAAAAAGTTAAACTTTTGACTCACGGTCGCAAAGGGGTGCCAAAACGTTCAAAAGAGACGGGGCCACTTTTACTAAAATGGCTATAACTTTTGAACAGAATGACATATCATCACCAAACTCAGAACCCATGTGTATAAGCACAGTCTGTGGTAAAATCCAAAAAATTGCGGAGCTTCACCACTTGGTGGCGCTATAAGAGCAAAAATACTTATAAATGGCTATAACTATGCAACTTTCAGTCCAATCGACCTGAAAATTGGTATGCAGTGTCTTAGTCCAATGTGGCATAAGGGTCTGTGAGGACATTTGTGTATCTTCAAAAATATGGCCGCAATTGACCAATGAAGTTTGAGAAACTATTAGACAAGGTTAACGTAGGTCAATCGGAACAAAACTCACTGGGCATGTTCGACTCATGGCCCTAAAGGTCTGTAAGAATTTTGAAACAAATCGGCCACTAGTTGGCGCTAACGAGTTTTTTGCCTCTGTAATCACGTGGTGTTTCACACATCCACACAATATGCATATCATTTGATAGATCTCCTCATGATGAACAACTTTGCCTCAAGAACCATTGCTGTCAATCAACCCGTTCATTAATTATTCACAAATATGTGAAAAACCTACTTTTACGAACTAGTCCTAGGTTTTTCACTCAATCTCGATCAAAGTACTGCAGCACAGTTCTCCAGACTCTCTAGATCAATAATTATCAAAAACATGTTGAATTTTGTCCTTTGGTTAGCTATAACGGGGTCATTTAGAAAAGGGGCGTGGCCACATATATCCAAACGCCTATAAAACCTAAACAAAAACTCAAAACTTTACGAAAGTTGGTGACAACATGTGTCAGATGATTCTTAACAAGCATGCAAAGTTTTGTGAAGATCGGACCATAGGTGGCGCTATAACAGTTAAAAAGGCTTTAAAAACAAGATTTCTATGGTAAATGGCCTCAAATTGTTAAAAAATGCTCATCTATTCACACAAACACTAGATCTTACACTTACATCTGTATGATATATCCCCTCATTCTGAACAAATGTGCATACCACCTCAAAGGCCTTATATGCTCGAACCCCGGTAATTGCTGCTTGCAGCTATATTTATTAGGGGTTCGAGCACGCAGTGCTGAAACCCTATTGTAATTGTTAGGATTTTTTTAGGGGTTCAAGCACGTAGTGCTGAAACCCTATTGTAATTGTTAGGATTTTTATTATTATTATTATTATTATTATTATTATTATTTTTCTGCCGTAAAACTGATCGTGCAGAAAAAACCGTAAGTCGTAGAGACTTCAAATTTGGCCAGATGGTAGAGCTCAATTTGGGGAGAACCTATCAAAGTATCAGCCCAATCGGCCCATAGGTGGCGCTACAGCGCAAAAAACTAATTTTTTTGACATTTTTGGCCGTAGCTCGTACAATCTTTGTCGTAGACTCAAAATTTTAACATCGTTGCGATCCTTGGGTCAAGACGCACAAAAGTGTACTGGCGCAGATTTTTCGTACGACGTACCGTTTTTTCCGCAAAATGGCGTTATATCTCAAACCTACTCTTGCGAACTAGTCCTAGGTTTTTTGCCCGATTGGAACCAAACCAGTACTGAAATATTCTCTAGACATTGAATATCAATAATTATCAAAAAAAAGTTGAAACTTCGATTTTCGCGCAAAATAGCGCGAAAAAACGTGTTATGCTAACGTTAGCCAAATGCTAATTGAGGCTATAACTCTTGAACGGAATGAGATATTTTCGCCAAACTCGGTACGCATCTGTAAAAGCTCGATTTTGGGGTAAATAAAAAAAATTGCAGCGTTCGGCCGCTTGGTGGCGCTATAATAACGAAAAAACATAAAAACGGCTATAACTACAATACCGTTTGTCCGATTGACTTGAAAATTGGTATGCAGCGTCTTTGTCCAATGTGCCAAGTCGATCTATGACGTCATTCGCGTAGCTTAAAAAACATGACCGCCATCGACCAATCAACTTTGAGCACCCATTAGACGAGGTTAACGGAGGCCGATCGGAACGAAACTCAATGGGCATGTTCGACTCATGGTCCTAGAGGTCTGTAAGAATTTTGAAGGAAATCGGCCACTAGTTGGCGCTAACGAGTTTTATGGCTCTGTAATCACGTGGCGTTTCACATATCTACACAATAAGCATATCATTTGATAGATCTCCTCATGATGAACAACTTTGCCTCAAGAACCATTGCTGTCAATCAAATCGTTCATTAATTATTCACAATTATGTTAAAAACCTACTTTTGCGAACTAGTCCTAGGTTTTTTGCTCAATCTCGATCAAACCACGGCAGTAATATTCTCTGGACTCTCTAGATCAATAATTATCAAAAAACTGTTGAACCTTTTGGATTTGGACAGCTTTAACACAGTCATTGAAAATGTTGTTGTTTACCTAGTGTACCCAAAAGTCTGTAAATCCTAAATGACAACTTAAAACGTCATGAAATTATGCAAGGTCATGCGTCATATGATTCCAAACAAGCTTGCAAAATTTTGTGCAGATCGGGCAAAAATTGGTGCTATAACAGTTATAAAGGTTAAAACCAGTACATTTCAATGATAAAGTCCCTGTAATTGCCATTACAACCAGTACATGGCAGCAGAGGACCACTCATTGGCTCTTATCTGACACAATCCATTCAGTTCATGGAGCTCTCTTCTAACGAGCTGATGAACAGGTGTGGCCAATAAGGTATGTCTTTCTTATGTAGTGCACTCCAGTCAGTTCATGGAGCTCTCATTTAACGAGCTGGTGATCAGAATCAGGTGTGATCAATAAGTAAGGCAGCACAGAGCCATGAAACATTCTCTATTCTCCAACTAGCCCTAGCTTTTAAACTCAAAATGAAATAAAACAATCAGTGCAGTACAATCCTCTAGACTCTCCAGGTTGTAAATTCTCAAATAAAACGCTAAATATTTGCATTTGGACAGCTATGACAGGGTCATTTAAAGATGTGGTCTTTATATAGTATACCCAAAAGCCTATAAATCTTAAAAGAAAACCCAAAACTCTGTAAACTGATACATGATTTAATTCTAAACAATCATACAACATTTTATGGAGATTGGGGAAAAAATGGCACTATAATAGTTATAAACTTTAACAACTATTATGCCCATGGTAAGGTCTCTGCAGTGATTACTTATAACCACTAGATGGCACTAGAAGACAACTAATGGGCTTATTAAAATCACTGATATAGTATTATTCAGTCCTTTCTTCTTCAAGATTGGCATTTAGACATGATAAATTCATTATCATTGCATGTATGATCATATTTTAAATGTTTACCACTGTATTCATACAGACATATCAGTTTTTTACAATTATGCCAATTATGGTTTGATGTTTTAAAACTGAAAATTTCATTTAAACTCCATTTAAAATCTAAAAGAGAAGACTTGCAATAAGAGTTTTGTTTCTGAAATCTAAATGTGCAACAAAATGTGTCTGTCTCTAATCATCTTTAATGAGCGTTAATATAAGTTTAACCATTTAATTTCTGTGTATGTGTGTGTTTGTGAGTGTGTTCTCCATTGTGGATGTGTTTTGGTGGTAGTCATATATTTTGGTTTGGACTACACACTAAAACCATAAAATCTTAAAAGGCTTCATATGCTTGAACCCCGATAATTGTCGCTTGCGGCTATATTTTATTATTATTATTATTATTATTCTTCCCTAAAACTGAATGTGCAGCCCAAACCGTAAGGCCTAGAGAGCTGAAACTTGGTCAGATGGTAGTAGTCCTCCTCGCTACTCAGATACAAAGACTCAGCCAAATCGGCCTATAGGTGGCGCTACAGCAATCAAAAACACGAAAGTGCTCATAACTCCTAAACCGCTTGCCGTAGACTCAAAAATTTTACATTTTTGGAATCCTTGGGTCAATACAAATTGAAAAATCCCCCTGTGATTTGGGGTCCTGGAGGCCCCGTTTTTCCGCAAATTTTAATTATGTCCAAAACCTACTTTTGCGAACTAGTCCTAGGTTTTTCGCCCGATCGGAACCAAACCACTGCTGAAATATTCTCTGGACAGTGAATACCAATAATTATCAAAAAAATTTCAAAATTCGACTCATCATTGCGAAAGGGCCCCAAAAAGTTTGTCAGGTGGAGGGCCATTTTTACTAAAATGGCTATAACTCATGAACCAAATGAGATATCTTCACCAAACTTGGGAAACTTATGTATGAGCTCAATCTTTGGTCAAATAAAAAAAAATTGCACAGTTATACCACTTGGTGGCGCTATAAGCCTGAAAAAAACAGAAAAATGACTATAACTATGCAATCGTTGGTCCGATCGACTTGAAAATTGGTATGCAGTGTCTCTGTCCAATGTGCCATAAGGGTCTATGAGGACATTGGCGTATCTCAAAAAACATGGCCGCCATTGGCCAATGAAATTTGAGCACCTATTAGACAAGGTTAACGGAGGTCGATCGGAACGAAACTCACTGGGCATGTTCGACTCATGGCCCTAAAGGTCTGTAAGAATTTTGAAACAAATCGGCCACTAGTTGGCGCTAACGAGTTTTTTGCCTCTGTAATCACGTGGTGTTTCACACATCCACACAATATGCATATCATTTGATAGATCTCCTCATGATGAACAACTTTGGCTCAAGAACCATTGCTGTCAATCAAACCGTTCATTAATTATTCACAAATATGTGAAAAACCTACTTTTGCGAACTAGTCCTAGGTTTTTTGCTCAATCTCGATCAAACCACTGCAGTAATATTCTCTGGACACTCTAGATCAATAATTATCAAAAAAATGTTGAATTTTGTCCTTCGGTTAGCTATAACGGGGTCATTTAGAAAAGGGGCGTGGCCGCATATACCCAAAAGCTTATAAAACCTAAACAAAAACTCGAAACTTTACGAAAATTGGTGAGAACATGCGTCAGATGATTCTTAACAAGCCTGCAAAGTTTCGTGAAGATCAGACCATAGGTGGCGCTATAACAGTTAAAAAGGCTTCAAAAACACAACCTGTGTATAGTAAATGGTTTCAAATGGCTAAATAAATACTCATATATTCACATAAACACTAGATCTTCATATCATTTGATAGATCTCCTCATGGTGAACAACTTTGCCTCAAGAACCATTGCTGTCAATCAAACCGTTCATTAATTATTCACAAATATGTTAAAAACCTACTTTTGCGAACTAGTCCTAGGTTTTTCGCTTAATCTCGATCAAACCACTGCAGTAATATTCTCTGAACTCTCTAGATCAATAATTATCAAAAAAATGTTGAATTTTGTCCTTCGGTTAGCTATAACGGGGTCATTTACAACAGGGGTGTGGCCACATATACCCAAAAGCCTATCAATACTAAACAAAAACTCAAAACTTTACGAAAATTGGTGAAAACATGTGTCAGATGATTCTTAACAAGCATGCAAAGTTTCGTAAAGATCGGACCATAGGTGGCGCTATAAGAGTTAAAAAGGCTTCAAAAACACAAGCTGTGTATGGTAAATGGCAAATGACAAACTGTTCATTGCTTAAGTCTTTTAAAAACATATATTCATTTAAACAAAAAAAAAAAAAAAACATTCAATAAAGGAGACAGTGTCTCACTTCATTAAGACTTGTTTGACTATTGAAATCTCCTGAATGAATGATTCAATGACATACTTTTTTTTTAAACGGGCAGTTGTCGCCACCTCCTGGCGGAAGAGGATAAGCGTTACAATAGATACACGTGTTAAAATACTTTCGTTTTTATCGCTACTGTAGACAATAAGTGTTTATACCCAAACTATAAACTTTTATCCCAGTACTTCTATTATTTAAATATCTGTAACACAGAAATAATGATTATAATGTGGTTGAAAAGACTGTTTGTGTTGTTCACATTTACTCCGATCTTCTGATTCATTAACATGGCAGCGACAAAACGTGTTTCTCACGCTCCACTGACACTGGCGATGTGAAACAGTCCTAATAGACATAGATAACTCATTGTCATTTAGGAATAAGATTGCATGGGTGTTTGAATCGACACCTCAATATTTTAAGGATTAATAGTGCAGCTCTAATGTAAACATGGCAAAATGTTGTGGGAGGATACTGTCACGAGATCTCGTGAAATCCGACTGGTCTCGTCACATCCCTACCATTTGAATAGCCACTTAATAATAAGATCATGATCTACTGTACCCGAGTCTATAAAACCTAAAAGAAAAGAAAAGTCAAATCATCATCATATGATTCTAAAAAAGCCTGCATTTTAAAGACATCAGGCAAAAAAAGGCAATGTAACAGTTATAAAGCTCAAAAACTATGCATCGCTCTTTAAAATGTCATGAAATTACAACTATAACCACTAGATGGCAGTAGAAGACCACTAATGGCTCATTGAAATGAACAGCGCTATTCACAGATTTTCCATTCATTTCAATTCATGCAAAGACTAAATCACTGTTATAACATTTCAGATCACATTTAGTCAAAGTTTAACACTTCATTTAAACACATATATCATATTTGACAATAATACAAGATTATGATTACAGTGAAACCTGAAAACTATATATAAAATCTTAAAAAGACTTGCATTTTGTCACCTACCATTTAATACACAAATCTCTTATGTGCAACAAAATGTGTGTGTGTGTGTGTGTGTAATAATGCTTGATGAACTTTAATATAATAGTTTAACTATTTCATATTCTGTGTTTGTGATTGTATTGTCCATCATAGATGTGCTGTAGTGTTAGCCATATATTTTGGGTTGGACTACATCCTAAAACCATAGCAACCATAGCATCAGATCATAGGTGGCGCTATAACAGTTAAAAAGGCTTCAAAAACACAACATTTCTATTGTAATTGGCCTCGAATTACTAAAAAATGCTCATTTTTTCACAAAAACACTAGATCTTCATACCATATGATAGATCTCCTCATTCTCAACAATTTTTTGACCATTGCTGTCAATCCAACTGTTCTTTAAATATGTTCTTTAAATCTACTGTACCCAAAAGCCTAACATTTTTACAAGAAAGCTTGCAACATCTCAAAACTGTGACAAAAATGACAAATACTCCCATTCTAAACAAATATGCAAAATTTAAGAGAGACTGGGCAAAAATAACACTATAATAGTTATGATGTTTAACATCTCAGTGTTTGTATGAGACATTGCATGAAATTGCAATAATAACCACTAGATGTCAGTGGAAGACCACTAATGGGCTTATTCAGCTGACTACAAATTGCTTTTAATAGGTTTGATGATCGATTAACACTTATAAAATCACTGTTATAACATTTAAAATCACATTTAGGCAAAGCTTACAATTTTGTTCATACAGACATATCAGTTTTTTACAATTATGCCACATTATGATTACAGTGAAATCTGAAAAAGACACAAACTGTTACAAAGAGAATACTTGCAAGTAAAAGTGTTGGCCCATATCATTTATTTCAAATATCTGTACAAGAAAATGTGTATGCATGTATGTCTCTGTGTGTGTAAACATGTTTATTCAGTATTAATATATTAGTTTAAACTTTTCGTTTCTGTGTGTGTATTTTTGTGAGCATGTTCTCCATTTTGGATGTGTTTTACTGTCAGCCATGAATCCAGGTTGGCCTAGACCCTAAGCATACCACTTTAAAGACCTTAAAATGCTCGAACCCCGATAATTGCTGCTTGCAGCTATATTTATTATTATTATTATTATTCTTCCCTAGAACTGATCGTGCAGCCCAAACCGTAAGACCTAGAGAGCTGAAACTTGGTCAGAAGGTAGTAGTCACCCTCGCTACTCAGGCACAAAGAACCGCCCCAATCGGCCCAAAGGTGGCGCTACAGCGCAAAAAACTAACTTTTTTCGCATTTTTGGCCGTAGCTCGTACAATTTTTGTCGTAGACTCAAAAACTTTACACCGTTGCGATCCTTGGGTCAATACGCACAAAAGTGTACTGGCGCAGATTTTTCGTACGGAGCCCGGTTTTTCCGCAAAATGGTGTTATGTCCGAAACCTACTTTTGCGAACTAGTCCTAGGTTTTTCGCCCGATCGGAACCAAACCAGTGCAGAAATGTTCTCTGGACACTGAATATCAATAATTATCGAAAAAAAGTTGAAATTTTGACTCACGGTCGAATAGGAATGCCAAAACGTTCTATGCTAACATTAGCAAATTCTTACATTTGGCTATAACTTTTGAATGGAATGAGATATCTTCACCAAACTCGGTACACATGTGTATAAGCTCAATCTTTGGTCAAATAACAAAAATTGCACAGCTCTGCCACTTGGGGGCGCTATAAGGTGGAAAAAACATGAAAATGACTTTACCTATGCAATCGTTAGGCCGATCGACCTGAAAATTGGTATGCAGTGTCTCTGTCCAATGTGCCATAAGGGTCTATGAGGACATTGGCGTATCTCAAAAAATATGGCCGCCATCGGCCAACGAAGTTTGAGCACCCATTAGACAAGGTTAACGGAGGTCGATCGGAACGAAACTCACTGGGCATGTTCGACTCATGGCCCTAAAGGTCTGTAAGAATTTTGAAAGAAATCGCCACTAGTTGGCGCTAACGAGTTTTTTGTCTCTGTAATCGCATGGTGTTTCACGCAGCCAGACAATATGCATATCATTTGATAGATCTCCTCATGATGAACAACTTTGCCTCAAGAACCATTGCTGTCAATCAAATCGCTCATTAAATATTCACAAATATGTGAAAAACCTACTTTTGCGAACTAGTCCCTGGTTTTTCGCTCAATCTCGATCAAACCACTGCAGTAATATTCTCTGGACTCTCTAGATCAATAATTATCAAAAAAATGTGGAATTTTGTCCTTTGGGTAGCTATAACGGGGTCATTTAGAAAAGGGGCGTGGCCACATATACCCAAAAGCCTATAAAACCTAAACAAAAACTCAAAACTTTACAAAAGTTGGACAAAACATGTGTCACATGACTCTTAAGAAGCATGTAAAATTTCATGGAGATCGGACCATAGGTGGCGCTATGACAGTTAAAAAGGCTTCAACAACATGAAATTTCAAAAGTAAATTGCCTTAAATTGCTATAACATGCTCATGTAATCACAGAAACACTAAAACTTCATACCATGTGATAGATCTCCTCATGCTGAGCAACTTTGCCTCAAGAACCTTTGCTGTCAATCAAGTCGTTTAGTACATATTCACAAATATGTGAAAAACCTACTTTTGTGAACTAGTCCTAGGTTATTCACTCAATCTCGATCAAACCACTGCAGCACAGTTCTCCAGACTCCCTAGATCAATAATTATCAAAAAAAAGTTAAACTTTTGACTCACAGTCGCAAAGGGGCGCCAAAACGTTCAAAAGAGGCGGGGCCACTTTTAGTAAAATGGCTATAAGTTTGGAACAGAATGACATATCATCACCAAACTCAGAACACATATGTAAAAGCACAGCCTTTGGTCAAATCCAAAAAATTGCGGAGCTTGACCACTTGGTGGCGCTATAATAGATAAAAAACTTAAAAATGGCTATAACTTCGCAACCATGGGTCCAATCAACTTGAAAATCGGTATGCAGTGTCTCTGTCCAATGTGCCATAAGGGTCTATGAGAACATTTGCGTATCTCAAAAAACATGGCCGCCATCGACCAATGAAGTTTGAGCACCTATTAGACAAGGTTAACGGAGGCCGATCGGAACGAAACTCACTGGGCATGTTCGACTCATGGCCCTAAAGGTCTGTAAGAATTTTGAAAGAAATCGGCCACTAGTCGGCGCTAACGAGTTTTATGGCTCTGTAATCACGGGGTGTTTCACACATCCACACAATATGCATATCATTTGATAGATCTCCTCATGATGAACAACTTTGCCTCAAGAACCATTGCTGTCAATCAAATCGTTCATTAAATATTCACAAATATGTGAAAAACCTACTTTTGCGAACTAGTCCCTGGTTTTTCGCTCAATCGCGATCAAACCACTGCAGTAATATTCTCTGGACTCTCTAGATCAATAATTATCAAAAAAATGTTGAATTTTGTCCTTCGGTTAGCTGTAATGGGGCCATTTACAATAGGGGCGTGGCCACATATACCCAAAAGCTTATAAAACCAAAACGAAAACTTAAAACGTTACGAAAATTGGAGAAAACATGTGTCAGATGATTCTTAACAAGCATGCAAAGTTTCATGGAGATCGGAGCATAGGTGGCGCTATGACAGTTAAAAAGGCTTTAAAAACAAGATTTCTATGGTAAATGGCCTCAAATTGTTAAAAAATGCTCATCTATTCACACAAACACTAGATCTTACACTTACATCTGTATGATATATCCCCTCATTCTGAACAACTTTGCATACCACCTAAAAGCCCTTAGCAATGCTCGAACCCCGGTAATTGCTGCTTGCAGCTATATTTATTAGGGGTTCGAGCGCGTAGCGCTGAAACCCTATTGTAATTGTTAAGATTTTTTTTATTATTATTATTATTCCGCGCTAAAACTGATCGTGCAGCCCAAACCGTAAGGCCTAGAGAGCTGAAACTTGGTCAGAAGGTAGTAGTCCTCCTCGCTACTCAGGCGCAAAGAACCGGCCCAATCGGCCTAAAGGTGGCGCTACAGCGCAAAAAACTAACTTTTTTTGCATTTTTGGCCGTAGCTCGTACATTTTTTGTCGTAGACTCAAAAACTTTACATTGTTACGATCCTTGGGTCAATACGCACAAAAGTGCACTGGCGCAGATTTTTCGTACGAAGCCCGGTTTTTCCGCAAAATGGCCGAATGTCCAAAACCTACTTTTGCGAACTAGTCCTAGGTTTTTCGCCCGATCGGAACCAAACCAGTGCAGAAATGTTCTCTGGACACTGAATATCAATAATTATCAAAAAAAAGTTGAAATTTTGACTCACGGTCGAATAGGAATGCCAAAACGTTCTATGCTAAAGTTAGCAAATTCTTACATTTGGCTATAACTTTTGAATGGAATGAGATATCTTCACCAAACTCGGTACACATGTGTATAAGCTCAATCTTTGGTCAAATAAAAAAAATTGCACAGCTCTGCCACTTGGTGGCGCTATAAGCCTGAAAAAACATGAAAATGACTATAACTATGCAATTGTTAGTCCGATCGACTTGAAAATTGGTATGCAGTGTCTTTGTCCAATGGGCCATAAGGGTCTATGAGGACATTGGCGTATCTCAAAAAACATGGCTGCCATCGGCCAATGAAGTTTGAGCACCTATTAGACATGGTTAACGGAGGCCGATCGGAACGAAACTCACTGGGCATGTTCGACTCATGGCCCTAAAGGTCTGTAAGAATTTTGAAAGAAATCGGCCACTAGTTGGCGCTAACGACTTCTATGGCTCTGTAATCACGTGGTGTTTCACACATCCACACAATATGCATATCATTTGATAGATCTCCTCATGATGAACAAGTTTGCCTCAAGAACCATTGCTGTCAATCAAGTCGTTCATTAATTATTCACAAATATGTGAAAAACCTATTTTTGCGAACTAGTCCTAGGTTTTTTGCTCAATCTCGATCAAACCACTGCAGCGCAGTTCTCCAGACTCTCTAGATCAATAATTATCAAAAAAATGTGCAATTTTGTCCTTTGGGTAGCTATAACGGTGTCATTTAGAAAAGGGGCGTGGCCACATATACCCAAAAGCCTATCAAACCTAAACAAAAACTCAAAACTTTACAAAAGTTGGAGAAAACATGTGTCAGATGACTCTTTACAAGCATGTAAAATTTCATGGAGATCGGACCATAGGTGGCGCTATGACAGTTAAAAAGGCTTCAACAACACGAAATTTCAAAAGTAAATTGCCTTAAATTGCTATAACATGCTCATATAATCACAGAAACACTAGAACTTCATACCATATGATAGATCTCCTCATGCTGAGCAACTTTGCCTCAAGAACCTTTGTTGTCAATCAAGTCGTTTAGTACATATTCGCTATAATAGAGAAAAACATAAAGATGGCTATAACTTCGCAACCGTCAGTCCAATCAACCTGAAAATTGGTATGCAGTGTCTCTGTCCAATGTGCCATAAGGGTCTATGAGGCCATTGGCGTATCTCAAAAAACATGGCCGCCATCGACCAATGAATTTTGAGCACCTATTAGACAAGGTTAACGGAGGCCGATCGGAACGAAACTCACTGGGCATGTTCGACTCATGGCCCTAAAGGTCTGTAAGAATTTTTAAACAAATCGGCCACTAGTTGGCGCTAACGAGTTTTATGGCTCTGTAATCACGTGGTCTTTCACAAATCCACACAATATGCATATCATTTGATAGACCTCCTCCTGATGAACAACTTTGCCTCAAGATCCATTGCTGTCAATCTAATCGTTCATTAATTATTAACAAATATGTTAATAACCTACTTTTGCGAACTAGTCCCTGGTTTTTCACTCAATCTCGATCAAACCACTGCAGTAATATTCTCTGGACTCTCTAGATCAATAATTATCAAAAAAATGTTGAATTTTGTCCTTTGGATAGCTATAACCGGGTTAATTTACAAAAGGGGTGTGGCCACATATACCCAAAAGCCTATAAAACCAAAACGAAAACTCAAAACTTTACAAAAATTGGTGAAAACATGTGTCAGATGATTCTTAACAAGCATGCAAAGTTTCATGGAGATCGGACCATAGGTGGCGCTATAACAGTTAAAAAGGCTTCAAAAACACAAGCTGTGTATGGTTTCAAATGGCTAAATAAATGCTCATATATTAACATAAACACTAGATCTTCATATCATTTGATAGATCTCCTCATGATGAACAACTTTGCCTCAAGAACCATTGCTGTCATTCAAGTCGTTCATTAAATATTCACAAATATGTGAAAAACCTACTTTTGTGAACTAGTCCTAGGTTTTTCACTCAATCTTGAGCAGACCACTGCAGTAATATTCTCTGGACTCCCTAGATCAATAATTATCAAAAAAAAATTGAATTTTGTCCTTTGGTTAGCTATAAAGGGGTCATTTACAAAAGGGGTCTGGCAACATAAAACCAAAACAAAAACTCAAAACTTTCCAAAAATTGGTAAGAACATGTGGCAGATGACTCTTAACAAGCATGCAACATTTCATAGAGATCGGACCATAGGTGGCGCTATAAGCTTCAAAAACTCTGGATTTCTATGGTAAATGGTCTCAAATTGCTAAAAAAAATGTTCATATATTCAAACATAACAGCTAAAAAGGCTTCAAAAACAAAATTTCTATGGTAAATGGCCTCAAATTGTTAAAAAATGCTCATCTATTCACACAAACACAAGATCTTACACTTACATTTGTATGATATATCCCCTCATTCTGAGCAACTTTGCATACCACCTAAAAGGCCTTAATGCTCGAACCCCGGTAATTGCTGCTTGCAGCTATATTTAGGGGTTCGAGCGCGTAGCGCTGAAACCCTATTGTAATTGTTAGGATTTTTTTTATTATTATTATTATTCCGCGCTAAAACTGATCGTGCAGCCCAAACCGTAAGGCCTAGAGAGCTGAAACTTGGTCAGAAGGTAGTAGTCCTCCTCGCTACTCAGGCGCAAAGAACCGGCCCAATCGGCCTAAAGGTGGCGCTACAGCGCAAAAAACTAACTTTTTTCGCATTTTTGGCCGTAGCTCGTACATTTTTTGTCGCAGACTCAAAAACTTTACATCGTTGCGATCCTTGGGTCAATACGCACAAAAGTGCACTGGCGCAGATTTTTCGTACGAAGCCCGGTTTTTCCGCAAAATGGCCAAATGTCCGAAACCTACTTTTGCAAACTAGTCCTAGGTTTTTCGCCCGATCGGAACCAAACCAGTGCAGAAATGTTCTCTGGACAGTGAATATCAATAATTATCAAAAAAAAGTTGAAATTTTGACTCACGGTCGAATAGGAATGCCAAAACGTTCTATGCTAACGTTAGCAAATTCTTACATTTGGCTATAACTTTTGAATGGAATGAGATATCTACACCAAACTAGGTACACATGTGTATAAGCTCAATCTTTGGTCAAATAAAAAATATTGCACAGCTCTGCCACTTGGTGGCGCTATAAGCCTGAAAAAACATATTATTGGCTATAAATACACCGCTGTTAGTCCGATTGACTTGAAAATTGGTATGCAGTCTCTTGGACCAAAGGGGCACAAGTGTCTATGAGGACATTGGCGTATCTCAAAAAACATGGCCACCATCGGCCAATGAAGTTTGAGCACCCATTAGACAAGGTTAACGGAGGTCGATCGGAACAAAACTCACTGGGCATGTTCGACTCATGGCCCTAAAGGTCTGTAAGAATTTTGAAAGAAATCGGCCACTAGTTGGCGCTAATGAGTTTTTTGGCTCTGTAATCACATGGTGTTTCACACATACACACAATATGCATATCATTTGATAGATCTCCTCATGAGTAACAACTTTGCCTGAAGAACCATTGCTGTCAATCAAACTGTTCATTAATTATTCACAAATATGTTAAAAACCTACTTTTGCAAACTAGTCTTAGGTTTTTTGCTCAATCTCGATCAAACCACTGCAGTAATGTTCTCTGGACTCTCTAGATCGATAATTATCAAAAAAATGTGGAATTTTGTCCTTTGGTTAGCTATAACTGGGTTAATTTACAAAAGGGGTGTGGCCACATATACCCAAAAGCCTATAAAACCAAAACGAAAGCTCAAAAATTTACAAAAATTGGTGAAAACATGTGTCAGATGATTCTTAACAAGCATGCAAAGTTTCTTGGAGATCGGAGCATAGGTGGCGTTATAACAGCTAAAAAGGCTTCAAAAACAAAATTTCTATGGTAAATGGCCTCAAATTGTTAAAAAATGCTCATCTATTCACACAAACACTAGATCTTACACTTACATCTGTATGATATATCCCCTCATTCTAAACAACTTTGTATACCACCTTAAAGGCCTTAATGCTCGAACCCCGGTAATTGCTGCTTGCAGCTATATTTATTATTATTATTATTATTCTTCCCTAGAACTGATCGTGCAGCCCAAACCGTAAGGCCTAGAGAGCTGAAACTTGGTCAGAAGGTAGTAGTCACCCTCGCTACTCAGGCGCAAAGAACCACTCCAATCGGCCCAAAGGTGGCGCTACAGCGCAAAAAACTAACTTTTTTCGCATTTTTGGCCGTAGCTCGTACAATTTTTGTCGTAGACTCAAAAACTTTACATCGTTGCGATCCTTGGGTCAATACGCACAAAAGTGCACTGGCGCTGATTTTTCGTACGGAGCCCGGTTTTTCCGCAAAATGGCGTTATGTCCGAAACCTACTTTTGCGAACTAGTCCTAGGTTTTTCCCCCGATCGGAACCAAACTAGTGCAGAAATGTTCTCTGGACACTGAATATCAATAATTATCGAAAAAAAGTTGAAATTTTGACTCACGGTCGAATAGGAATGCCAAAACGTTCGATGCTAACATTAGCAAATTCTTACATTTGGCTATAACTTTTGAATGGAATGAGATATCTTCACCAAACTCGGTACACATGTGTATAAGCTCAATCTTTGGTCAAATAACAAAAATTGCACAGCTCTGCCACTTGGGGGCGCTATAAGGCGGAAAAAACATAAAAATGACTTTACCTATGCAATCGTTGGTCCGATCGACCTGAAAATTGGTATGCAGTGTCTCTGTCCAATGTGCCATAAGGGTCTATGAGGACATTGGCGTATCTCAAAAAACATGGCCGCCATCGGCCAACGAAGTTTGAGCACCCATTAGACAAGGTTAACGGAGGTCGATCGGAACGAAACTCACTGGGCATGTTCGACTCATGGCCCTAAAGGTCTGTAAGAATTTTGAAAGAAATCGCCACTAGTTGGCGGTAACGAGTTTTTTGCCTCTGTAATCGCGTGGTGTTTCACGCAGCCAGACAATATGCATATCATTTGATAGATCTCCTCATGATGAACAACTTTGCCTCAAGAACCATTGCTGTCAATCAAATCGCTCATTAAATATTCACAAATATGTGAAAAACCTACTTTTGCGAACTAGTCCTAGGTTTTTCGCTCAATCTCGATCAAACCACTGCAGTAATATTCTCTGGACTCTCTAGATCAATAATTATCAAAAAAATGTTGAATTTTGTCCTTTGGGTAGCTATAACGGGGTCATTTAGAAAAGGGGCGTGGCCACATATACCCAAAAGCCTATAAAACCAAAACGAAAACTCAAAACTTTACAAAAATTGGTGAAAACATGTGTCAGATGATTCTTAACAAGCATGCAAAGTTTCATGGAGATCGGAGCATAGCTGGCGCTATAACAGCTAAAAAGGCTTCAAAAACAAAATTTCTATGGTAAATGGCCTCAAATTGTTAAAAAATGCTCATCTATTCACACAAACACTAGATCTTACACTTACATCTGTATGATATATCCCCTCGTTCTGAACAACTTTGCATACCACCTCAAAGGCCTTGCACGCTCGAACCCCGGTAATTGCTGCTTGCAGCTATATTTTATTATTATTATTGTTATTTCTTATTTTTTTATTTCTTATTTTTTTATTATTATTTCGTTTTGTTTGAGAAACGGAAAAACGAAAATAAGCTAGATTTTTGTTAAAAATGAGCTATACATAAAATAAAACAGGCATTTATATTTCTTTCCTCTGTTATCTCAATGTAAGGGACGCAGCGGCGCCGCCGACCCGAGAAGTGCAGTGTTGCGTTCATGACATATTTGCAAGAAATAGCCTATGCAACAGCCAAACATTAAGAAACTTTATTGTGACTAATTTGCAGAGGGGTACATGGGATGAACTCTTATTCTGCACGATGGGACAGACAGTAAAGACAGATTAAGTTGAAAAGTGGCTTTTCAGAGCCGCCCACGTACAAAATAATAAGCTCTTTCACAAATCTATCTTAATTTTTGTTTGTCCATTTTTCAAACTGAACGAAATAATAATAATTATCATCAACATAGTACAATCAAACAATTTTTTGTCATTTCTCTCTTATTTCCTTGTGTTCCTATTTCGATTTGAATCGACTATTCAACAATAACCGTTTTGAACTGATCATCTTAAATGAGTCATATCTTCTGGGTCTGAGTGCAGTTATTGGATAGCATTATACTGTAGACAGATTGGTCTACAATTAAAACCATTACATTAAAATACATTTAAAATAACAGTACATCAAGTTGACTGGCAATGAAATTGACTACACGTTCAGGGTCGCTATATTGTCTTCGACAATAAAGTTGCAGACCGACCAGCCTTCTTCTCAAGTGTGGAACACTTGTGTAAGTTGTCAATGACGGATAGACACAGAGCTATTTCAGTTTGAGTGAGTCCCTGATCAAAGTAAAAGCGAATACGATCATCCATGATGCTGCAATGATGCTGCCTGATGTTCTTATGTCGGATACGCAGAGAAAATTAAGTCGTGATAATGAGAAAACAACTTTTGTTATGTCGAGATAACGAGAAAATTAAGTCGTGATAACGAGAAAACAACTTTTGTTAAATCGAGATTACGAGAAAATTGAGACGTGATCAAGAGAAAACGAAAAGGAAAAAAATATATAATCCATGGCCGCTTAGAACTTCTGTACAATGGAGTCTGCACTGATCCAAACTCTGTCCCGGAGGGCCACTGTCCTGTGGAGTTTCGCTTCAACACATCTGTCTGTACGTTTCTAGTATGCCTATTAAGACCTTGATTAACTGGTTCAGGTGTGCTTCACTGGGGTTGGAGTGATATGAAGGTAAAACAGTAGCAAAACTCAAGAGCTTGTTGATCTGAATGTGAGAACTTGTCATATTAATATTCGTATTTGTAAGCTGAAATCTGCATTCACAGCTCTGATCTGAAAAGCTGAATCTTTCGATTTGCACACACAGACAGTTATTTACTTTTGCACTTTACTTTAGTTTCACTGTATAACGTCACGTTGGCACTTACAACCTCTCAAATCTGGCAGTACAACTTCAAATCCTAGCACTTTGACTTTTGTTACTCCTTTTGTGGCATTCCTGTAGCAAAACTCACTTGTATGCAGAGGTGAGAGAGCAGAGGCTGGGGTGCGAATTAAGTCATTTTATTAGTCAATGGCTGACCAATGAACAACGCCAGCCATTGCGACTTGCAGTGCAGAAAGAAACTGTTTTTTTTTTTGTTGTTGTTGCTTTTTTCTTTTATGTATATGTATCAGTTATTTGTAAAACGCTGAAAACTATTTTAATTAAATATCCATAGCTTTTACAGGATTTGAAGACTGCATTCATCTTGTCATTTAGGTATTATCTATTAGACAAAAAATGCAACATCTTTCATATGTATGTATCCTACTGCATATTGCAGCGTAATATCGCTGTACCAGAGTACAACTCTGTTGTTTTTATTATTTATATGTTTCATTTTAAAATAATTAATTTCTTTATTGGGCTATATTCCTTATTTGTGTCACGTCACCCACACGATCCCTAAGCCAGAGCATGCGTGAACACTCCCCTGAATACTAATTTCACACACCTGTGCACCTAATCACCACCACAGTATATATACTTACCTTTGTGCTTCACTCACCAGCTGGTATCGTTGCTTGTTGCTCTACCTGTGGATGTACGCTTCTTTATCAGAGGATAGCTTCCCATGGACTTTCTGGAGGATTCTGACTTTTACGGATCTGTGAGGAAAGGAAAACAAGCACCTTAAGGGAAGTGACTGAACGGATTGTTTAATGTTCTACCTCTGCTTGTGTACCTACCTGAGTAGTTTGGATAAGACTGTGATATACCTGCTCAAAAGACTTTGCTACTTACCTATGTTTCTTCGCACACTATCATCTACTGCACTCCTGCATTAATAAAGTTGTTAAACGTTACCTCTGTCTCTGCCCCTCTGTACCAGCGTGACGGGATACCAGCCCGCACAGACAAACCCAATATGGATCCAAACGCTGCTCCCACGCCGACTGTTTCAGATCCATACGCGGAAATGGTGCAAGCCTTGCGTCAATCGCTACAACCGGCACAGCCTCCAGCTGTATCTACGCCCTCCATGATTGCAAGTACCCCGATCGCTCGACCACAATATTATTCCGGAGAACCGGAGGGTTGTAGCGGCTTCCTGTTGCAGTGTTCATTGTTTATTGAAGCAAATAGCCAGAGTCTCCCTAACGATATCGCCAAAACTGCCTTTGTCATGTCTTTGCTAACCGGACGAGCGCTGCAGTGGGCGGAGGCATTATGGAACAGAAAAAGTGCGGTGCTTGCCTCACTGGACACCTTCTTCACTCATTTTCGTGAAGTTTTCGGAGTGGCTCTCACCCCCCTTTCTGTACATGACGAGCTCCTTAAGCTGAAACAAACTAACAATAATATTCACGACTACACGCTACGTTTCCGGGCTTTAGCTGCCAACAGTGGCTGGAATGATGTAGCCTTGCTCGCCGCCTATCGAAGAGGTCTCCAACTAGCGATCCGCAGACAAATGGCTATTTATGAGGATACTATGAGCCTCGAGAGCTTCATCAAGAAGGCCGTTCACATGTCTCAACATTTGTCAGCCTGTGCACCAGATACTTCGTTTCCCCATTTCCACAGTCCAGTCAACACCGCCACCCCGGAGGGTGAGAACAAACCCATGATCACAGACACTTACCGATTATCACCCTCTGAACGGACTTGACGAATGCAGAACCATCTATGTCTGTACTGTGGGGAACCGAATCACATCATTCGAAACTGCCCAGTCCGACCTCAACGCCCAGCGGTGAGTACAGTACGGCTAACTCCTTCCGTCTCTAATATTGCACACATTCCTGCTGATCTTGTGTTTAACTCCCGTCTTTTCCCTGTACATGTATTGGTAGACTCTGGAGCGGCTGGAAACTTCATCTCATCTCAATGTCTCACGGACTTCAAAATCCCGGATGTAGCAAGTGAAACTTTCTATCAAATCTCAACGATACAAGGTACACCGTTGGGCAACGGACGTATAAATCGACGCACGGTAGAACTCGGGCTTATTTTAAATGGTAATCATTCTGAAAGACTCACTCTGTTAGTATTACCTAAAGCCACCGTCGACGTGATACTTGGTCGTCCCTGGCTCACCCGGCACAGCCCCCACATTGATTGGCGTTCTGGGGAAATCCTGGGGTGGAGTGACGCATGCGAAGGGGAATGTTTAGTAATGTCATCAACCACAGAACCCACACCCAAAGTACTTACCGTCCAGTCCACCTCAGTTGAAAGCCCGGAAACCACCAGTTCAGTCACTATCCCCTCTGAGTATGCATCATACGCTGAAGTTTTCAGTAAGGAACAGGCCACTCGCTTACCTCCCCATAGACGGTGGGACTGTAGCATCGACTGCCGCAGGGGAAAATCTATCCGCTGTCCATCCCGGAAAGAGAAGCCATGGAGAATTACATCAACGAGGCACTGAAACAGGGGTTCATCCGACCTTCCACCTCACCTGCCGCGTCCAGCTTCTTTTTTGTCGATAAGAAGGATGGAGGTCTTAGACCCTGTATAGATTATCGAGTTCTCAACGAGTCTACGGTCAAATTTGCCTATCCGCTACCATTAGTACCGGCAGCCCTCGAAGAACTCCGAGAAGCCCACGTGTTCACGAAGCTTGATTTACTTAGTGCCTACAACTTAATCCGTATACGTGAAGGGGATGAGTGGAAGACAGCATTCGTAACCCCCTCAGGGCACTACGAATATCTGGTGATGCCGTATGGGCTAGCGAACAGTCCTTCCATATTTCAAAATTTTATGAACGAGATTTTCAGAGATTTCCTGCACCACTTTGTCATTGTCTATATAGATGATATTTTGATCTATTCCTGTGATCTCCAAGAACACCGTAAACATGTACGCCAGGTACTCCAGCGCCTACGTGAACACCAACTGTTTCTAAAATTGGAAAAGTGTGAGTTTCATCAGTCCTCAGTCTCCTTTCTAGGTTATGTGATCTCTGGAGATGGAGTTCGCATGGAACAGAATAAGGTGTCCGTGGTTTTCCAATGGACAGAACCACTCACCATCAAGGATCTCCAACGATTCCTAGGTTTCGCTAATTTCTACCGCAGATTTATTAAGAACTTTAGCATACTCACAACCCCTCTCACTGCTCTTTTGAAAGGTACGAAGAGAACACTCCAGTGGAACTCTGATGCCCGAGAAGCCTTCCAGAAACTCAAGCAGGCCTTTACTTCAGCCCCAGTACTACAACATCCTGACCCCGACAAACCCTTTGTGGTCGAAGTGGACGCGGCCGACACGGGAGTTGGAGCTGTCCTTTCACAATGGTCAGGTGAACCCCTAGCTCTCCATCCACGTGCTTACTATTCTAAGAAGCTTACCCCGGCGGAGCAGAACTACAGGATTGGAGACTGTGAACTGCTCGCCATCAGGCTGGCCCTTGAGGAGTGGCGTCATTGGCTGGAAGGAGCTAAGCATCCATTTCAGGTGATTACTGACCATAAGAACCTTCAATACTTACAGAATGCTAAACGACTCAATGCCCGACAATCCCGTTGGTCCATGTTCTTCACATGTTTCCGTTTCCACATCACCTATCAGCCCAGCCATAAGAATATTAAAGCTGATGCTTTATCCAGAATGCATTCTTCAGACCCCGTCGATGAAAGCTCCGAGCCAATACTACCACCGTCCATCTTCCTAGCGCCCATCGTATGGCAACTGGATGACCAGATCCGTCACGCCACCCTCGAGGAGCCTGCTCCACCGGGAGGTTCAGCAGGGCGCATGTATGTACCAACAAGTCTCCGACTCCCCCTGCTGGACAGTGCTCACACATCTCCGGGCTCTGGACATCCTGGCAGCAGGCGAACCCTCTCGCTCCTACGCGATCGCTAATGGTGGACCAACATGGCTAAGGAGGTAGCACGGTATGTGAGGGGATGTTCGGTCTGCGCCATAACAACGCCACGACGATTACCTGAGGGTAAACTCCAACCACTCCCGATTCCCCGCCGGCCCTGGACCCACATCGGAGTAGACTTCGCCACCGATCTACCGCCATCTAATGGGTACACCACGATTTTAGTAGTTGTTGATTGATTTTCCAAAGCTTGCAAACTAATTCCTCTCAAGGGTCTTCCCACAGCTCTTGAAACCGCAGAAGCCTTGTTCCAGAACGTGTTTAGAAACTTTAGCTTACCTGAGGACATCGTCTCTGATCGAGGAACCCAATTCATCTCTAGGGTCTGGCGGACCTTCTTCCAACTTCTCGGTGTCACGGTTAGTCTATCCTCAGGGTACCACCCTCAAACCAACGGCCAGACCGAACGGAAGATCCAAGAAATCTCCTGCTACCTCCGTACCTATTGTTCCCAACACCAAAACACCTGGAACCAGTATCTGCCGTGGGCCAAATACGCCCAAAACTCACTCTGACAAGAATCCACAGGTTTAACCCCCTTTCAATGTGTTCTAGGTTATCAGCCACCTCTTTTCCCTTGGTCCGGGGAAGCTTCGGAAGTCCCCGCGGTAGATCGCTGGTTCCAGGAGAGCGAGAGGGTATGGGACTCAGCTCATGTCCATCTCCAGCAAACAGTGCGGAGGCATACGGAGAACGCCAATGTTAGCAGGTTACCCACTCCTACTTACCATCCAGGATATAAGGTACGGCTTATCCACACGCGACATCCGCCTCCGTCTGCCCTGTAAGAAGCTGAGTCCCCACTACATAGGTCCCTATACCATTCATTCACAGATCAACGCAGTTACTTACCGTCTTAACCTACCTCCACAGTACCGGATTTCCTCATCGTTTCATGTATCATTATTAAAGCCTTACATTGATCCCGTTCTCCCTTCTCCTACAGAACCTGAACCGCCTCCCCCTCCACCTCAACCAGAGATCATCGGAGACCAGATCTACCGTATCCAGGAAATTCTCCAATCCCGACGCCGGGGCGGCCGGCTCCAGTACCTGATTGACTGGGAAAATTACGGACCAGAGGAAAGATCGTGGGTGGACAGAGATGACATCCTGGACCCTGCTCTCCTCGTCGAATTCCACCAACAGCACCCCGAACAAAAAGCACCCAGAGGACGAGGCCGCCCTAGAAAAAGATCTGGGGTGCCAGGAGGCACCCGTGGAGGGGGGGGGGGGTAGTGTCACGTCACCCACATGATCCCTAAGCCAGAGCACGTGTGAACACTCCCCTGAATACTAATTTCACACACCTGTGCACCTAATCACCGCCACAGTATATATACTTACCTTTGTGCTTCACTCACCGGCTGGTATCGATGCTTGTTGCTCTACCTGTGGGTGTACGCTTCTTTATCAGAGGATAACTTCTCATGGACTTTCTGGAGGATTCTGACTTTTACGGATCTGTGAGGAAAGGAAAACAAGCACCTTAAGGGAAGTGACTGAACGGATTGTGTTTAATGTTCTACCTCTGCTTGTGTACCTACCTGAGTAGTTTGGATAAGACTGTGATATACCTGCTCAAAAGACTTTGCTACTTACCTATGTTTCTTTGCACACTATCATCTACTGCACTCCTGCATTAATCAAGTTGTTAAACGTTACCTCTGTCTCTGCCCCTCTGTACCAGCATGACAATTTGCTTGCCTTTATTAATATTCACATGTTGTATGCTTATGTACATATCATAAAATAACATGGGATGTTACTAATGAACCTTTTTAAATGCAACAATTAAAAAAAAAAATCAAACTTAGAAAAAACATTGAGTGCTTGATAATGTCTAAATGTACATTAAAAAGCAAAATCTAAAAAAAAAAAAATCGAGCAGTTATGATTGGCAATACTGTTTTAAGCAACTAGAGTATAGAGCTAATACATGTATTAATTATACAGCCATAAGGGCATCTAGCGGTTAAACCCTGGCATTACATATGAATATTATCTTTCTGCCCACCAAATGCCTAATTTGCCTCTTTGCACTGGAATTTAAAAACATTTTCTCTATTTTAACCCCAAATACTACACTAATTGTAATATAAATAATAAGTATATTAGAAAATGTTATATTTTAAATGGTCATTCATGGATCATAATTATTGTGCGTAGGCCTATTATTTCGTACCAAAATCTCTTCAAATTAACTAAACAAAACTGAGCTAAAATGTATTAATTACTTTAATGGTTAAATGGTTACACTTAAGTTATCAATGCACATTGTAGTAATCTAGTAGTATTAGCAATAATTACTAGAAATCGCTGCAAATATAGTGAAACTGTTGTCTTTCCTGATTAATCCCATTCAAACAGATTCACAGCACTGAGTTGTTTGGAACTATTGAGTGCTTCATGAACCACGTGGCGGCTCTGGTACAGTGATAATACTCTGCGATATGCCGTAGGATATATACATATGATGTTGCATTATTTGTCTAACAGATAATGCAAGATGAATGCAGTGTCTTAAAATTCTGTAAAAGCTAAGGATATTCAATTCCAGCGTTTTTTACAAATAACTGATACATATGCATAAATAAAGTTTCTTTCTGCATTGCAAGTCGCGATGGCTGGCATTGTTCATTGGTCAGGCACCAACCAATAAAATTACTTAATTCATACCCCAGCCCCGCCCCCGGTTCTGCTCTCTCACCTCTGCATTTACAAGTGAACAAGTGAGTTTTGCTACAGGAATACCACACAAGCAGTAGCAAAAGTCAAAGCGCTATGATTTGAAGTTGTACTGCACAACTAAAGTGCAACAGTAAATATGTTGTACACATTTGTGTCTGCCATTTTGTTTATGTGAATGTAATTGTGCACATTTGTAGCTATTAATTTACAACTTAGAATTTAAAACAAGGATGTTTGGATTATTGTATGCGTGTACAAATCAAAAGATTCAGTTGTTCAGATCAGAGCTGTGAGTGTAGATTTCAACTTACAAATATGAATAATATTATGACAAGTTCTCATATTCAGATCAACAAGCTCTCGAGTTTTGCTACTGTTTCACCTTCATAGAGTGGCCCTCTAAAGTTTAGGCACTCCTGGTCTAATGGTTAGTGTGCCCATATAGTGCAACTGGTCTTCCGGCAACCCAAGTTTGAATCCTGATTTGAGGTCATTTGCTGATCCCATCACCTGACTAAATGTGCACAACTCGGACCTTCCTGACATGTTTTTTTTTTTAATTGCAGACACTGGTGCCCATATACTTCTATGGCAGAAAATTAAGGAAGAAGAAATCAATAAAGTTCAGTACAAAAAATTAGTACAGGTTACAGCACCTGCACCAGCAAATGTGGTGTACATACCAAACAGAAACCGGAAGGTGAATTAAGCTTGAATTTTGCAGCAATGCAGAGTGAGCCTGTGATGATGTACTGAGAGCAGAGAGAAAGACAAATGATGAGGCTTCTGTTGGAATATTTAACTCGTATTATAAGACATGGAAAATAACTGTATAATTGTTTCTTACGATAAGAGATCCCCAGAAATGAATAGCCAAAGAGACAAAAATGCTTTGATTATAATTTCTTGATACAAAACCCAACAGAAGAATCAACAGACCAATCGTTATCTGGATAGCCTGTAAAAACAAGAGTAATTTATAAACCAAATAAAAAGGTATCACATTTAGTTTATAGCAGTTATGGATTTATGACTGAACTACAAAAATGTATGGGTACTGTCATTGTATGAATAAGCTAAAATTTTCCATCACACTTTTTGATAGTTTACAACTCCTAAAACATTCTCCTCAGTGACTGATACCCCTTATTCTATATTAAACCTATATTCATTTTGTCACCAAAGTGCCTTGTTCATGTGTGTACCACTCCTTTTTTTTTATTTATTTTTTATTTATTTATTTTTTTTAGAATTTATAATGTACTATTTTTAGAGGGCTTTATGAAAAATTTCTCACCCCAAGTGTTTTTGGCCGGCCTTTCATAAATGACTGAAGTACACAAGGAGATGAAACTCCTGCTGGCTGTGTCCCAACTGGTGTTGTTTGTGTTGGTAGATGAAACTGGGGGACAAGCACTGAAGAGGTCGTGGGTATGGCAAAGTGGGGCATTTCTGTTTCTGAATGTGAAACTGATCTGTACAAAATCATAGTAAATCAAGATTACGTTTTTCCATACAAAAACATTACACTCTTATGAAAAAGTTAGGACACCTTATTGAATTCCAATATCAGGACATAATAAAAAAAACATCTGGTTCTTGGCAGGTCTTGAAATTAAAAAAAAATGTGTCCTGCCCTGAACCTCCTAAGTCCCTCAAACACCCACCCATCCTCCCTATCCCACCTCCGCCTTCTAGTTCTAACCTTCACTCCATTCGTTCCCTTTTGCCTATCACCTCCCCTGCTCACTCTCTGCCAGCTGCAGCTGAGGCTGCTCCTCATCTGCCTCAAGTCCTATTATCTCCACCATGGACTGTAACCCTAAGGACTCTACCAGTCTTCCTTACCCCGCTGGCACCTCTTTGGACATGCCAGTCAAACACTCCGTTCTGTCTCCACTGCCACCTGTCATCCCCACTGCTCACCCTCAGCCCACCATCACCCATGTGGGTTCGCATTGGATCTTCCAGTCGCTAGCTCCACTCAGACGTGAGGATCCCTTGCCTCCGCCTCCAGCCACTGGATCCTTGACTCCACCTCGGCCCTCCGACCAAACGACTCTGCCTTAGCTCCATGCTCCCTCGTCTCCACCATGGTCCGTCTTCCCACCGGCTGCACTGGGCTCCCTTGTCCCTACAGCTCCACCTTTGTCACTTGTCGACCATCCGTCGCCTCAGGATTACATTCCTCCGGCTTCACCTTATCGCTCCATCCCTCCGGCTCTGTCAGGTTCCTCCTTCCCTCCGGCTTCACCCTCATCCTTAGTCAATCTGGCTCCACCGTGGTCTTCTGGAACCGTGTCTTTGCCTCAGTCGCCAGAGCCTGCTGTTACGCCTTGGCCCTCTGGATCCTCTCTGTCACCCAGGCTCTGTGTCTCCTTGGCTTCGTCTGGGTCTCCATCGCGGGCGTCATTGCAGGAGCTCGCATCCCTGGTTCCACCTCCCAGGCCTCCATAATGGCTCCTCCCTCCAGCAACTCCACCGTGGGCCCTCATCCTGGCTGGGCTCTGGTCGTTCTCTATTCGTCTCGTCCTCCTCAAGCTCTTCATCCTTCCTCGGCAAAGCCCAGCTATTCCCTGGCTCCTTCCTCCATCGGTACCTCCCTGGTCCCGTTTGCTCCTCTCTCCATCCCTTCGCTACCCCTGTCTTCTGTTCGCCTTACTCTTCCGCCATCCCTTCACCCACTCTTCTGCCATCCCTTCACCCACTTTTTAGAGTTTTGAGACTTATTCTCTTCTGGCCGTGCCCTTTCTCCCCACACACACTGTGACAGTATCAGAATTAGGCTACCTATTTGCTTACGCATGAGCAGCTCTGTTTCCTCCACCATGTAAATAGCGAACAGGCTCTTAAAGGCAATGGGAAATGAGACTCTGATTGGTTTATTGCACATTATGCCCAAAACACACCCATTACTCATTAAAAGAACAGGGACAACCCTGCCCGGTTCGCCCACCATTTTTCCCGTCATTAAACTAGCAAAAGTGGATTCGGACACGCCCTAAGTGCACCTGTGCCATGCACTTAGATTGTTAAAGTAGGGCCCAAAGAGTTTGTACGCATGGTCTAGAATGAAACAACCCAAAGAGCCAAATTCCACAAAGAGACCCCACAAATGACACCCTGGCGCCATGAGTCTGAAGTAAGCCTAACCAACCAACTCCTTCACAGCTTTGAACAACTCGAAACATTAACACAAAAGAACACAATTATTGATAATCCCAACTCAGGAAGGAGATTTTGGAGCGAGAAGCCCAAGATTAATGGTCAAAGACACAGCACATCATGACCATCACATGAGAAAAATCATTAGTAGAGACTTTGTTGGACTTTGTTCCCCCACCCAAGACAAGGACCAGACTGAGATTCCCTCTATACCCTTTAGACCTTTTTGGCTCAGAGAACATACCATCCCGTTCACAGAATGGCACAAAAACTGCCTTTTCATGTATATATGCACCTAAATGTTGCTAAAAGTGCTTATGAGCAACTAAACATTTCTATGCATACCTCTGTATTATGTATGTAACCCACACATTTGACCATTATGTTCTAATCACTTATTGCAGTGATTCTCAACCGTCATTATCAACTCGCATTGAAAGCTAGGTATATGGTTGCCGCTTGTGTTGCCCGTAGTAAGAAAGCCTTTACTATCGCTGAGGAACTAATTTTGCCCAGTGCTGTGGATATGTGTCGAGAGTTACTGGGTGACACAGCTGCAGCCAAAATTCAGTCAGTACCACTTTCCGATGATACCATGGCAAGACGATTTGTTGACATGAGCGATGACATTAAATGCCAACTCGTGGAATGCATAAAGGCAAGCCCCTTATTTTGCCATACAGCTGGACGAGTCGACGGACATAAGCAACGCTGTGTTGCTGTTAGTTTTTGTCCGATACTGCATGGAAAGTAATCTTTGTGAAGATCTGCTATTTTGCAAAGAACTTCCAACGAGAACAGCGGCAAATGATGTCATGCACTGCCTTGATGAGTACTTCACTGAAAAAGGTCTTGATTGGATATACTGCTCAGGTATTTCCACAGATGGTGCGGCTGCTACGACGGGAAAACATTGCGGTGTTGTTAAACAAATCCAAGAGCGAGCACCAGAAGCAAAGTGGACACACTGTTTCTTGCACAGGGAAAGTCTTGCAACAAAGCAGATATCACCAGAACTGCATGAGGTCATGAACATTGCTGTAAAAACTGTTAACTATATTAAGAAAAATGCACTCAACTCAAGGTGTTTTGCAGCTCTGTGTGAACGACTTGATGAGGATTATTTGCAGCTCTTGTACCACAGTGAAATAAGGTGGCTTTTAAGAGGATGTGTGCTTAATCATCTTTTTGAACTGAGAAAAGAAGTGCACACATTTCTGGAAGAGCAACTCTTGCTGAGCATTACACTGATGATCAATTCTGTGGAAAACTGGCCTACTTATCAGATATATTTGACCAGTTAAACCAGCTGAATGTGTCAATGTAAGGAATAAACAGCACAATGTTTTTGGTTTCAGACAAAATTGAGGGATTCAAGAAAAAAAACTCATTTTTTGGAATAGAAGAGTCAGGGAGGGATGATTTGACATGTCCACATCTGAGTGAAACTTTGGAAGCCTCTTCTCATGCGAACATATCAAGTGTTATAACCCAGCACTTGTCTCAGTTGTCTCAAAAGTTTGCTGACTACTTCCCAGAGGACCCTCGACATGGAAACCTTTGGATTTTGGACCCATTCTCTGTGGATCCTGCTTCAGACGACATGGCACTGCCCACTGTGTTGGAAAATAAACTAATGGAACTATCAGCTGACAGTACTCTAAAACTTCAATTCACACAAGTTGACCTCACTTCATTTTGGTTACTGGCTGCAAGTGAATAACCTTCTCTATCAAAGCAGGCAATCAAATTTTTATTGCCTTTCACCACCACATATTTATGTGAGTCAGGGTTCTCCACTGTCACTATCACAAGAACAAAACCAAGGAACAAACTGAAAGCTACTTTGGATGCTACTCTCCATGTCAGTCTGTCACCTATTTCACCAAGACTTGATCTTATTATCTCCAAGAAGCAAGCCCAAGTGTCTCATTGAGGGTATGCAGAATATGCATTTTGTGCAAGGTGTGTCTCAGTATATATGGTTTTTCTCATGTGAACATCTCCAAAACCCGTTCATGTAAATATGTTAATTTGTTGGGATTTATTAATAGTCCTAGAGTGGTTGTTGATGAAAACTGTGTTATTGACATGTGACACACCTGTTAGACCTCCTCATTTTTGTATGTGTGGGAAGGGGTATAAGTAACTTGTCCAGTTTTTCTCCAGTTGAATTGGAAAAAAAATAATATAATTCATGTAACATTTACATAATGATTCAAGTTTGTTTAATATGTAAGATCGTTTTAAGCAGTCATGTTTATATCGCTTATATTGTTTTTGATAAATTACACATACAGTATGTAAATTAGGGGGAATTAACTTTGTTGAACATTTCTGCTAATGAATCAAAAGAATGTTCCCCTCTTGTGTGTCTAACCTGTTGTTACAGTTATGTTAGCCTGGATGTGGGGATGTATTATTAATTCTTTTGTTAAAAGAGTGTTCCCCTTGTGTGTCTGACCCAGTCATTGGTCTGACCTGTTATTGTTAGAAGAATAAATGGTTACTGAGTAAATCTGCCAAGTCTTTTTTATAGACTTGTTTTCATCTATTTAGCTGACTTGACCTAGTCTGCTATAGAGACACAACAGATTAACGTCAGAGTATATCTGTGATGACGAGTCAGACACGTGAGGATCCATCTGCAGCTTCTTTATTGAGCAAGCACACAGTATAGTGAAAAAACACAAAACAGGCAGAGTGAAAAGAGGCAAGCGGCTAGGTTCAGAGTCCGTATAACTGGCGAAAGGGTCGAGGCAGGCGGAGAGAATCAGAGTCCGTGAGACAGGCGAGAGGGTAAACAGTCCAGGTAATAACAAAAAGGTAATGCAGAGAAAAACACTCAGAAGTGATCACCGTGGCAAATCAAGACTTCGCACAGTGAACAGGAAACAGGCCCCTTTTAAAGGGTGCGTGATTGGCTGCAGGTGAACGTGATCAGTCCTAGGTAAGGGGTCTATGGGAAATGGAGTTCAAATGAAAACTAGTACTTGGGTGAAGGCTCCCTCTGGTGGTGCAAGAGAGGCGGTGCGGGAGCCTCGATTGTAACAGAGCCCCCACCCTGCGAGCGGCTCCTGACGCAAGGAGGCTGGCGACGGCGGGGTCTTCCACGAGAACGAGGGGCCGGTCTCTCCGGATGTGTCCTACGGAATGCTTCCTTGAGCATGGGGTCGAGAACGTCTCTCGCGTTGACCCAGGACCGTTCCTCCGGGCCGTACCCCTCCCAGTCAACCAGGTATTGGAGTACCCCACCCCACCCCGGCGCCGAGAGTCGAGAAGGTCTCTGACCTGATATGCCTCCTCGCCGTCGACCAGAATGGGCGGGGGTGCTCGGGCCTCGGCTCCCTCCTCCTCCCGACTCTCTCTCGGACCACCAGCGGGTTTCAGCAACGAGACATGAAAAGTGGGAGAAATGCAATAATTAATGGGTAAATCTAACCGATAAGAAACTGGAGTAATTTGTCTGATGATTTTGAATGGACCAACATACCTAGGACTGAGCTTCTTGCAGGGAAGTCTGAGGTGCATGTTTCTGGTGGAAAGCCATACCCACTGGCCAGGGGAGTATTCGGGACCTGGACGGCGATGGCGGTTGGCCTGTTCGTCCTGTCATCTCACGGCTCACTGTAGATGGACATGTGCTCTGTTCCAAGTCTCTTCGCTGCGTTGTAACCATTCTGTGACCAATGGTATGTCGGACGGCTTTCCCGACCAGGGGAATAGAGGTGGCTGGTAGCCTAGTACACACTTGAAAGGAGTCAGACCTGTGGCTGGTTTTTGAAGGGAATTTTGAGCATATTCTGCCCACATCAAGTACCTGCTCCAATCTGCTTGATTGTTCTGACAGTAGGTTCTGAGGAATCATGTGAGTTCCTGATTTAGCCTCTCTGTCTGTCCATTGGACTGAGGGTGGTAACCTGAGGTGAGGCTGACATTAATATTGAGGAGACCAAAGAAGGCTGACCAAACTCGGGATGTAAACTGAGGACCCAGGTCGGATACAACGTCCTCAGGTTAACCATAGAACCGGAATACATAATAGCAAAGCATCTCTGCGGTTTCAAGGGCTGAAGGCAACTTTGGTAAAGGGATGAGTCGGCAAGATTTGGAGAAGCGATCTATAACGGTCAGACCAGTGGTGTTACCTTGTGAACTGGGCAGATCAGTGACAAAGTCAATTGCAATATGTGATCACGGATGCTGAGGAATGGGTAGAGGTTGAACAAGACCGGCTGGCAGTTGACGTGATGGTTTGGACATGTTGCAGGTGGTACAGTCCCTTATGAAGGTCTGAGTGTCCTTAGACATGGTGGGCCACCAGAATCGGCTACCGAGGAGATGAAGGGTGGTCGAAATCCCTGGATGTCGAGAGCTTGGGTTGGTGTGGACATGATGCAGGCGCTGTCTTCTATAGTGTTCGAGAACATACGTGAGTTATGGAGGGCATTCGGGAGGTGGCGGACGTTCAGTGTTAGCTAGGTCAATTTTGGTCATTATGTCCCACTGGACGGGTGCGATGAGCAGGCTTTCAGGGATGATGTTTTCTTCTGTGTAAGTGTGATTGGTCCCTTCAGATAGACGCGACAGAGAATCAGCTTTTGTGTTCTTGGTTCCAGGTCAGTAGGTCACTGTGAAGTTGAAGCGGGTAAAAAACAAAGCCCATCTTGCCTGCCGTGGGTTCAGTCGTTTAGCTGGTTCTGAGATATTCTAAGTTCTTATGATCTGTCAGGACTGTGAATGTGTGTTGGGCTCCTTCTAGCCAGTGACGCCATTCCTCCATTGCCGACTTCATGGATAACAGCTCCCTGTTTCCTACATCGTAATTTCATTCGGAAGGTGACAGTTTCCTGGAGAAGGCGGCGCATGGGAACATTTCAGCAGGTGAGCCGTGGCACTGAGAAAGCACCGGCCTAATACCTGTACTCGAAGCATCCACTTCCACGATAAAGGGTAAATCAGGGTCTGGGTGATGAAGAATGGTTCCTGTTGTAAATCTAGCCTTGAGTTCTTGGAAAGCCTGTTGTGCCGCCGAGGTCCAGATCAAATTAGAAGAGTTACGTCTGGTTATGGATGTTAAGGGAGCTGCGATGGTACTGAAACGCTTGATGAACCGGCAATAAAAATTAGCGAAGCCGAGGAAGCGCTGCAGTTCCTTTACTGTGCGGGGTTGTGGCTACTCAGTTACTGCCCTGACCTTGTTATCGTCGACTGCTACCCCTTCTTGACTGATAATGTAGCCGAGGAAGGACATTTTGGTTTGATGAAACTCACATTTTTCCGCCTTGGCATATAGTTGAAATTGAATTAGGCATTTGAGGACAGAGCGGACGTGTTGAACGTGTTCGTGGAGAGAATTTGAGTAAATGAGAATATCGTTAATGTATACGATTACCCAACGATCCAGCATATCCCTGAAGACGTCATTTATGAATGATTGAAACACAGACGGACTGTTGGCAAGGCCGAAGGGCATAATGCAGTATTCATAGTGCCCAGTGGATGTTGAAAAGGCTGTCTTCCATTCGTCGCCCTCCCTGATCCGAATCAGATTGTATGCAGAACGCAAGTCTAGTTTTGTAAAGAATTTTGCTTGACGTAGCTGTTTTAAGGCAGCGGGAACCAAAGGAAGTGGGTACCTGAACTTTATGGTGATGTCGTTGAGACCACGGTAGTCAATGCAAGGTCTGAGGCTTCCATCCTTCTTCTTCACGAAGAAGAATCCGGCCACTGCAGGCAAAGTCTTCTGTGATGACGAGTCAGACACATGAGGATCCATCTGCAGCTTCTTTATTGAGCAAGCACACAGTATAGCGATAAAACAAAAAACAGGCAGAGTGAAAAGAAGCAGGTGGCTAGGTTCAGAGTCTGTATAACTGGCGAAAGGTTTGAGGCAGGCGGAGAGAATCAGAGTCCGTGAGACAGGCAAGAGGGTCGGGGCAGGCAGCTAGAATCCAAAAGCGAGTAAACAGTCCAGGTAATAACAAAAAGGTAATGCAGAGAAAAATGCTCCGAAATGATCACCGTGGCAAATCAAGACTTCGCACAGTGAACAGGAAACAGACCTCTTTTAAAGGGTGCGTGATTGGCTGCAGGTGAACGTAATCAGTCCTAGGTAAAGGGTCTATGGGAAATGGAGTCCGAATGAAAACTAGTACTCGGGTGAAGGCTCCCTCTGGTGGTGCAAGAGAGGCGGTGCGGGAGCCTCGTTTGTAACAATATCATTGTACTGTTATTCTGTTATTCTTTGTTCATACTATTATATTTGGAAAGGTGGTCCTCGGAATGTTTTTAAACAGTCATTGGTGGGCCCTGAGTTGCCAAAGGTTGAGAACCCCTGACTTATTGTGTATGTACTTTTAATAACTGTTGAATAGCTTAAGGGTTTATATTTGTGTTTGGTATGTATGAGTTTGAATTTTAATGCCTTAAACATTTCTATCAATCAATTCTTTGTAAAATGTATTATATTCTTGTTATAGAAATCATGCCCAAATTATACTCTGCAAAAGCGGGAAAATTCGGATCATGTGACTGATAAGATAATGTGTTGATTTATGTATTGGGAGGAGAAACATTGCAATATCCTGTGTTAAGACAACATCTAATTGTTCAAGACACCATTTGGGATGTGTCCAAAAGCCGAGCTTAAAAACTCGACAACATAAAATTTTGCCTTTTGCATTAGCAATAGCCATGCTCGCTTGCTGCTGTTTTTTGCCTTTAAGTTTTGCGTTCAACGAGCGCTCCTTTGGGCTCCCTGGCTTGCATGCCAGTCGCTCCTCTAAAACTATGAGGAGATCCGCCATCTAGTCTCGTCAGCTTATTTCTTTCTTTCTTTTATTTTAGTTTTTTTACTTTTTTACTGTTTCGCGTTCTTAGTTAAATTTTGCAGCAAAGCTGCATTTCCAGACGTCTGGGCCCACCTCAAAACTTCAACGCAGTCAATGCCCAAAACATCACATCGAGTGACCACAGAACTTCCAACCAATCAGCAACCTTGGGAAACGCCCTTTTCTGCAACAAGGGAATCCCTTAACACAAAGGCAACACAAGTAAAACCTCCAGATTCTAGCTGAACTGGTGCATTTGATATGAAGTTTAATAACCTCATTGAGAAACTCGATGCAAGGGTTAATTAGATGATTGATGGTTGTTCAGGTCTAAGCAATTGCATATGCTATAAACCTGGGATTTCATATTTTCGCTCTTCTTAAATCATTGTTTCCTCACTTTCTCTCTTTCTGCAACCTGTGTGAATGTGTGTGTCTATGTGTTAGATTAGTTTATATGTCTAAGATTTATCCAATTAAGTCTCTTTGTTACTTACGTCTGTAAAGTCTGTGTTTCTTGACATAAGACCAGATCAACACAGTGACTGACAACAATCATGAACTCCTATGATCACAATCCATTCAAAGAGATCTCTACATCAGGGGTTCTCAACTCTCACCCACGAGATCCATTTTTAGTTCTATGTTTGGTTCCAACTTTTACTAAACTCACTTGCCTGTAGCTTTCTATTAGGACATGAAGACACTGATTTGCTTGTTCAGGTGTGTTTGATTAGGGTTGGAACTGAACTCTGCATGACAGTGGATCTTGCAGGCCAGAGTTGAGAACCCCTGCTCTACACCAAGTTCATACATCAGCAATCAGCTTTATCATCATCAGCAATGTAAAATGTTAGTATCTGATTATGCATTGAAATTTTGTGTATCTGCGCTCACTCCTCAAAACATTTTGTAAAGGACTGACACAACTCTGGCTGCAACTAGCTACATACAATAATGTTTGGATGTTATGAGACCTCCCAGGGTCAGCAATCCTTTTCCCAACCTCAACCAGAGAGTGCCTGCCTTCCAGAACCAGACCCTATGCAGGTTAAATTCACTCATCTGTCTGTGGTTGAGCGGCAGCATCGACTGACCCAGGATCTTTGCTTATATTGAGGGGCTCCAAACTATGTTATTACTACATGCCCCATCCATCCATCACGCCCTTTAATGAGTTTTGTTCATCGTGATCCATCAGTTCTGTTCCACTGAAGTGCTCATTGCCGCTCCCATTGTGGGTTTTTACAGTTACAACCTTCATCAACTCACTTCTGAGTGGATACCATCCACTTACAAGTTGAACAGTTATATTCTGAAGATTTGTATCTGCTGGTTCTGGAGAATCCCACCACAGGTATCATCCAGTCAATTTACAGTAAAATATACCCAGTATCTGTTCTAGTACTAAGACTCAAACTCGAGTTCTTCAGGTTGCAAGTCCAACTCTCTAACCATTATGCCACGACTGCCCCTGAATACTATCAAAATGTACTGTCCTTCAAGTGAGACATTAAACTGAGGTCCTGACTCTCTGTGGTTATTTGAAATCCCAGGTTCCCCTTCGAAGGAACATCAAACTGCGTCCTCTAGAGGTCGCTATAGGGAATGCCTCGCCGTGACCGGTGTCGTGAAGCATACATCTATACACGACAATAACATTGGCCGGCGACAGCCTATGGCGTCACTACCGGCGTGACCACAGTATAAAGGGAAGCCAGGAGAACACGTCATCCTCTTCTTCATCTTCACTGACCATTTGTTTATGTTGGCAGAAGCTAAGCACGACTAGGAATGCATGTTCTCGCGGAGGCTTTGCAGTTTACACTGTTTGCGGGCTGTGTGTGTGTGGTAAAGAGCAAGCGCGTTCGGCTCTCGAGGGAGTTGAATGCGCTTGTAGTATTCATTGGTTAAGCATGCACTGATACCCACAGTTTTCACACGGTTCGCGTGTTGTGTGTGTGGCGAAGAGCAGACGCGTTCGGCTCTTGTGGGAATTGAATGCGCTTGTAGTATTCATTGCTTAAGCATGCTCTGATGCCCGCAATTCACACAGTTTGCGAGCTGTGTGTGTGTGGTGAAGAGCAAGCGCGTTCGGCTCTCGAGGGAGTTGAATGCGCTCATAGATTTCATTGCTTGTTTCTCGTGAGAAATATGCATGAATTGAGCTTGTGCTCATTGTGACGCATTTGCGGGACTACTAAGACGGGAGGTGAGTGGTTCACTATTTACCCGAGTTAATTCCCCAGTTTGGATGAGTGCGTTCGCCTCCTGCACTTGCATTCTCCTCCTGCCGAAGTATTGAGGGGCTCCACTCCTTAACTCCACACTGCCCTTACGGTCGAACCAGTGAATTGCCTCTCCGTGAAGTGGGCTTAAGTACACTGCTTTCCCGGGGTGCAAGGTGTTTCTGTGGAAAATCCTCCTGAGTGCTTTCACTCTGAGGAGTGGTAGCTCTTCAGACATGTATGGACTGCCTTCTGGTCCAGCTAAGGTGTGCTCCCTTCACTGCGAGGGCTAGCTATGCACCTCCCATTCCCAGTTTGAGTAGTAGGGAATTCCTGCTCCCAGGAACTCTTATGCAACCATACTGAGTTGAATAGGCCCGTCCTGTTGCCTCCATGTGCCTAGCAATGTTCCCCTCACCTTAGAGGGTTATCTTTGAGCTCATCGTTCCCAGTTGAGCATCTGAGGATTCCCCTCAACGGGCTCTGCACTCCCTGGAGCACCTATGAGCATGCCGCTCCCAAAACTGAGCGTCTGAGTTCCCCTCATTCTGAGAGCTGAGTTCTCCGTTCACCAGAGCTCTGTGAGTCAGCAACCTCAGGCTGTTAGGCCTCTCTCTGCCTCCCTGTTAGATTGCTCTCTTGCTGGTTGAGCTTTGCAGCGCTCCCCTCACTCTAGAGGGTCACCTATGAGCATGCCGCTCCCAAAACTGAGCGTCTGAGTTCCCTCTCCTATTTTGAGAGCTGAGCCTCCGCTCTCTAAAGCTCCAGTTAGCAGTCATGCCAGGTTGTTGGGCCACCATTTGCCTTCCTGGTAGATTGCCTTATGGTCGATCCTCACCATGGAGGATCACTTTGAGCATGCCGCTCCCTTGAGCGTCGGAGTTTCTCTGTCATCCTGAGAGTTGGATTCTCTGCTCTGTGGGATCCACCGTGCAGCCATGCCAAGGGGTCAGGCCCTTTATCCACCCTTCCCCTTAGGCTACTCTCATGGTGAGTTCGGCAGTGCTCCCCTCACTCCAAGGGTCACTTACGAACATGTTGCTTCCCCCCTGAGCGTTTTAGTTTCCCTCTCATCCTGAGAGTTGAGCTCTCTGCTCCCCAGAGCTCTGTGAGTCGGCAACTTCAGGTAGTTATGCCTCTCTCTGCCTCCCTGTTAAGTTGTTTGTTTTGCTGGATTGGCTTAGCAGTGCTCTCCTCACCCTAGGGTATCACCTATGAGCATGCTGCCCCACTTCTGAGCGCCTGGGTTTCTCTCTTATCCTGAAGAGTTAAATTCCCTGCTCTGTGGGCTCCACAGCAATGTCAGGGGGTCTGGCCTTATCCAGCCGTCCCCATAGACTGTTTCATGGTGAACTTGGCTATGCTTCCCTACTTCAGAGGGTCGTTCAGAATTTCCCCTTTTCTTAAGGGTTAAATTCTCCACTCCCCAGAGCTCCGTGACATGCGCTCTGTACATGCAGAATCATGCAAAATTTCTGTGCACTTTCTAAAATCCATGTTGTGGAAAGTGCGCACGCTAGTCTCTGTGTACTTTCTAAAATCCACACTGGGGTAAGGACACATATCAGAATCAGAATCAGAATCTTTTTTTATTGCCAAGTATGCTTGCGCATACTAGGGATTTGTTTTAGTGTCATTAGCTTCCCGTACACAGAGACAGCAACAACATACAGACAATAAACATAATATGAGAATAAAATATTTATACATAAGTAAATATAAATAGACAAAAAATAGAAAAATAAATTGAGAAATAAATAATAAGTGGTATGTACAGTTGTGCTATAGAATAGAATAGAACAGAACAGAACAGAATAGAATATGATAGGATAGGATAGGATAGGAAGAGGTAGAGATGCAGGGATGTGCTAGGATGGGGGTGGTAACCAATAAATAAAAGTTATTGCACAATGGGGGGAACATTTAACTGTTCATAAGGAGAATTGCCTGGGGGAAAAAACTGTTCTTGTGCCTGGTTGTCCTGGTGTTTGGGGCTCTGTACCGCCGGCCAGATGGTAAAAGTTCAAAGAGATGATGACTTGGATGTGAGGGATCCAGAGTGATTTTCTGATCTTCAGTCCGAACTATTCTTTGTAATCGTCTGATGTCTGATTCTGCAGCTGAGCCAAACCAGACAGTTACTGATGTGCAGAGAACAGACTCGATGATGGCTGAGTAGAACTGTTTTAGCAGCTCCTGTGGTAGGTTGAACTTCCTTAGCTGGCGAAGGAAGTACAACCTTTGTTGGGCCTTTTTTACAATGGAGTTGATGTGAGTGACCCACTTCAAGTCCTGGGAGATGACTGATCCCAGGAACTTGAATGTCTCCACTGTAGCTACAGTGCTGTCCATGATGCTGAGAGGGGGGAGTGCAGGGGGGTTTCTCCTGAAGTCTATGATCATCTCCACTGTTTTGAGCGTGTTGAGCTCCAGGTTGTTATGACGGCACCATACAGCCAATTCTTTAACCTCTTGTCTGTAAGCAGACTCTTCACCATCCTGAATCAGGCCGATGAGTGTGGTGTCGTCTGCAAACTTCAGAAGCTTGACAGAGGGGTCTTTGGAGGTGCAGTCGTTGGTGTAGAGGGAGAAGAGCAGTGGGGAGAGAACACATCCCCGAGGAGCGCCAGTGTAGGTGGTGCGGCTGCTTGACATTAATGTCCCCATTCTCACCAGCTGTTGCCTATCTGTAAGAAAGCTGGTGATCCATTGACAGATAGAGCTAGGAACAGAGAGCTGGTTTAGTTTGGTCTGAAGGAGTGTAGGAATGATGGTGTTGAAGGCCAAACTGAAGTCCACAAACAGGATCCCAGGTCCCTGGTCTGTCCAGATGTTGCAGGATGAAGTGCAGTCCCATGTTTACTGCATCATCCACAGACCTGTTTGCTCGGTAGGCAAACTGTAGGGGGTCCAGTAGGGGTCCAGTGATGTTCTTCAGATAAGCCAGAACCAGTTTTTCAAACGATGTTAGCGCCACAGGTCTGTAGTCGTTAAGCCCTGTTATCTTGGTTTTCTTTGGGACAGGGATGATGATGGAGCGTTTGAAGCATGATGGAACTTCACACAACTCCAGAGACCTGTTGAAGATCTGTGAAAAGATGGGGGCCATCTGATCAGCACAGGTTTTCAGACAGGCTGGTGTCACACCGTCTGGGCCTGGTGCCTTTCTTCTTTTGTTCTTTCTGAAGACCTGGCGCACCTCATCTTCACTGATCTGAAGAGCAGGAAGGGGGGAGAGGGGGGTTGCCGGAGGTGTTAGTAGTTGTGAAAAGAGATTGTCGTCAGAATGGGTGTGGGGGGTTTCGAATCTACAATAAAACTCATTCAGGTCTTCAGCAAGTCGTTGGTTTGCCTCAGTGCTGGGGAATGGTGTCTTGTAGTTTGTGATGGCTTTCAGACCTGTCTACACTGAAGCTGGGTCGTTTGAAGTGAACTGATTTTCTAACCTTTTTGCGTAGGTCCTCTTAGCCACTCTAATCTCCTTATTCAGTGTGTTCCTTGCCTGATTGTACAAGACTCTATCCCCTTTTCTATAGGCATCCTCTTTGGCTTGACGAAGATGTCTGAGTTTTGTTGTAAACCATGGCTTATCATTGTTGAATGTTAAATAAGTCCTGGTAGGAATGCATATATCCTCACAGAAACTGATATATGAAGTTACAGTCTCTGTGAGTTCGTCCAGATCGTTTGCAGCAGCTTCAAAAACACTCCAATCAGTCCATTCTAAACAGGCTTGTAAAACCCGCTCTGTTTCGTTGGTCCATCTCCTTGCAGTCTTTAATACATATTAAGCATCTTGTGTTCTTTTCTAAAAACCTGCATTGTATGGGTTTCGCGCTCGACCTCATTCCCTTTCTTTGAGTTGGCTCAGGCCCCAGTTCCCTTGGGCCCCACTCTACCTATGTATCCCTAGTGATATCGACTTAAACAGGGTGTGGCTACCAAGGATCTGTTGAGACAGTTCCTTGAGCAAGCTCATGTAGAGCTGGCAGTAGCCCCTGGGTGACAGGCCAGGGCCTAGTTACTATCCTAGGTGCTTGGCCATATCCCCTTAAAGGAATCTCTTCTTCTGATTCCAAGCTTTTGAGCTCTACCCTGGGTCCAGGATATCTGACCCCTAACAGGTAAGTCTTTGGGGTATGCAGCTCAGGCCTTTGGCCGAAGGGGATAATGTCACTGACAGCCATCTAGGCATTCTTGGGGGGAAACGCTTAGCTTGGTAGAGTTGGTACTTAGTGCTCGCCTTGTGCTTGGCATGCACTCCCCTCAGCATGGCAGTGTGGGTATAATGTTCCCCATAGCGACCTCTAGAGGACGCCGTTTGATGTTCCCTCGAAAAGGAACATCTCAAGTTATGTATGTAACAACCATTTCCTGAGAAGGGAACGAGACACTGCGTCCTCTAGAATCCTCGCCATGCTTCGGACGCAAGCTTCAGATGAAGTAGTGGATGATGTGTTCTCCCGGCGCCCCTTTATACTGTGGTCGCGCCGGTAGTGAGGTCATAGGCTGTCACCGGCTTGTGTTATTGTTGTGTTTAGATGTATGCTTCAGGACGCCGGTCATGGTGAGGCGTTCCCCATAGCGACCTCTGGAGGACACAGTGTCTCGTTCCCTTCTCAGGGAACCATGATTACACACGTAACCTTTGAAAGACGTTTTCCTTTGAAAAACTGTAGGGGATTAACCGAGAAGTCCTGGCCAAATTTACCCATTGGCCTCTATCCATCATCAGGCCTCCTAATCATCCCAGTTTGTATTGATAGGCTTCCTCACCACCAATAAGCTGATGTGTGTTCTAGTGCACTATGCCTGCGTCACATCATCCAGGTAGATCATAGTGTAAGACTGAAGTCATGCAGGACTTAAAATATTCTTAATATTCAGGAAAACATGAGTTAAAAGTTCTTTCTTTGGTTCATAAAAAGCATGGGTTTGAAAACACTGTAGTAATTATTACAGTGAATACTTTATTCTGCATTATGTATATTATTTTTGTGTGTACAAAATTTATATAATGAGCGAGTACATCATGAATCAGTTTTCCACACTGTGTTTTGGTCCAATCCTGAATCACTATGTCACGATTAAGTGTTTATATTTGGACTAGCCCAGTACCTGCATGAATCGCCATAGACATAAACAGAAAGAAGAAGCTCCAGCTACAATGTTCTGCCTCAAGACACAAGCAGTTCTGTCTATTAACTTCTAGACATAGTGCAACTTTCTGTTTAATTAAAAATAACAATAGTTGTTACACCGATTGACAGTTGGCACACCAAAAAAGGCCTTATTGTCTGTATGACTTTTCCTACATAAATTAACTTTTTTATGTGTGATTGTAATCATGCCCTGACAATACTGAATCAGTTTGGTGATATCACCACCTATTGGTCAGCCTTAATAAAAAATTGTATCGCAGTAAAATGAGTTTTAATAAAGGTTTTTGACAATCCTAAACATTCATAAAAACCCACTCTGTTCTATTCAGTTTATTTATATAATATCTGCTGCTTTTGTGTTTGGCCCTGCAATTGCTGTTGGGTGTTATATATTTTTGTTTCCATGTATAGACAGTGACTGGTATTTACCCCACAGATGAATGAACTGTAGTTAGAGTGGATGCATTCATTTTGCTCTGACCCTGAGCTGTGGGAGAGAGAGAGAGAGAAAGAGAGAGATAGAGAGAGAGAGAGAGAGAGATTTTATAACACTTTACCTTTAAAACATTAAAACCATATACATCACTCAAATATTGTTCATGGTTTTATAAAATAAAAAAGACATTTAGCCAAAATGAATTTTAATAACAAATCAATATTCTTCATGGTTTTATAATTACTTTGAGCTCTTAAGTGTTTACTCACACTGAAGTTGTTCCACACCTGTATAAATTTCTTTGTTCTGCTGAAAACAAAATTATATTTTGAAGAATGTTTGTAAACCAAGCAGATCTGGGGCACCACTGACTCCCAGAGTAGGAAAAAAAAAAAAAAAAAAATTGTGAAAACTTCTTGGTTACAAACATTCTTCAGAATATCTTCTTTTGTGTTCAGCAGAACAAAAGAGATGTAGTAAATGAAAAAGTTAAAAGTACGTGGTGACAAAATTTTCATTTTTGGGTAAACTATCCCAAAATTTAAAACCGAAAATGAAGCCAACCTTAAAAAAAAAACTTAAACCGGTCACAACATAAAACAGTGAAAAACATTTTCCCTCTGTTCACAAAAATGTCACTTTCTTCAGGTACAAATTGTCCACTATCAAATTCTTAATTAAAACCTTGTCTTCACACCTGAGTTTCTTTTTACATTGTCCAGAAAATGATCCCAAACATTGTCCAACAGCATCCACATTATTAAATTTCCCAAAAATTCCAGTAGTTGTCTTAAGGTGAACATTTTTGCTATTACTAAAATTTGTCTCTTCGCTTGAATCAATTTTTCAAATGCCATTTCTTCTACAAGCCACTGTAACTTTCCCCACCCCACTACCTACACCAAACAAAACTTAAGAGCAAGACTGCAACACGAACCAAACACTCTCATACCCCCTCCCCCATACCCCATAACACTACTTTGTGTTATCTACGTGACTATATAAAAAAACATTGCATGTCCTTGTGTTTTTGCCAGCAGTGTGGCACTTCTGTTTTGTTGTTCGCTGTACCGGGAGTGAATCTAACAAACTGGCAGCTCATTCTCATCTGTCTTTTCTGGAGATTAAATCAAAAATCAAATGGTTGATTCACTTTTTCACACACTGGGGCTCAGAGTTGTGTATATTTAGTTATAAAGGGCAATGTGGTCCAATATAACTACATTGCTCAACAAGACTGCTATAGACATCAACAGCATTTCTGCACCACCTTCTGCAGTGAAAATGCACAGAACCGTTTCAATAACAAAGACTTCCATTGGCAGAAAAGTGTTAACACACAGAGAGAGGATCACTCACAGGCCAACAAAAATGACAGAAACATGAAACACAAAAACAAAACATTACCTTGTTTGTATTCGTTCTCCAACTGCTCAGCCATATTGTTCTGGTTCATCTTAATCAGGATTTCCAACGTGACGATCACAGCTTTTTCTGGTTTAAAACAGGCTACCATCTTATCCACTGTTTTTAAGATATCTGCGTTTTTTCTGACTTTATAATTATCCTGTAAGCGCCACTGAAATTCCTTTAGATCATTTTCTTCCAGATCCTTCAGTGAGTTTACAAGAAGCTCTTTAACAGATGTCATTGTCCTTCACTGATTCAAATCTGCTGGACAAGAAGCAACAGATCTGAAATAGTTCACTCTTAAATGTTATTTGTAATATAAAATGAAGCTTTTATGATCAAATCAAGTCTTTCAGAAGTACAGCATCCAAACTTATTTGTTAAATAGTGATTCCTCTGTTTATCTGCCATATATCCCCTGTGTGTGTACTTGTGGTCTTTTGTATTACTTCCTGTGTTACATAATGTTTTATAGTCCTATGTAGTTTTCCCTGTTGATTAGTTCTCCCCAGGTGTTTCACATTAACCACACCGCCTTGTTATCTTATTTAGCTTGTTATTCTGTGTATTTACAGTGCTTGTGGTTCACTTGTGTTTTTGTGCTTCCAGTGGTCCCTGGTGTTTATTAAAGGGGTCACTGGATGCCCATTTTCCACAAGTTGATATGATTCTTTAGAGTCTTAATGAAAAGTCTCTAATATACTTTGGTTAAAAATTCTCAATGGTAGTGTAAAACAACACCCTTTTTACCTTGCCAAAATCAGCTCTGCAAAAATCATCTCATTCTGGTCAAGGTTGCTTTAAATGTAAATGAGCTCTGCTCGCTCCGCCCCTCTCTTCTCTCTGTGGAGTGACGAGCCTGTTTACTTTAGTCGTATTTAGCCACGTTTAGCCGCTAAATTTACCAACTAGCTCATTATTAGGAAAGGCGATTGCTAAGATTCATAAAAAACCCTTATACTCACTTCTGCTGTATCTGATCATGAATGATTTGAACGAACATAGATGGATATATGTAGATAGGGAGGCGCATTCCCTTCACATACAAATGTAATCCACTGCATCTTCAGCAACTCAGGTGTCAAGAGTAAATGACAACCACTACGTTCATTATTACATCCAGCAACACAACACCTCAATCGCTCAATTCTTGTCTAACTTACATCCCTGCTCCGGCATTAAAACATGGAGGTTGGACTGTGACAGCTGATCTGAGGTAAGACGCTCATGTCAATCAACTATTGTGGGAGCAGCCTCTGTTGGCGTGACGCCACAAGGACAGGCATCTGAGAATGGCTCGATTTGAAAAAGGGGATATTATTTTTACAGATTAATTAAAAACCACTGCATGGATTTTTATCATTATAGGGCAGATTTGAGCATACACTGCCAACACACGTTAATGTTCAAACAACATGTAAAAGTGAACTTAGCATCCAATTACCCCTTTAAATACTACACTCTAAAAAGTGCTGGGTTATTTCTGTAAACACATTGTTGGGTTAATTGTGCTGGGTCAAAATTCTGGGTTGTTTGAGGTACTGTAAACACACAGTTGGGTTGATCATGCTGGGTCAAATGGACTCTAGGTGTTCTTTCACCACTGAACACGCGGGTTGGGTTATTTTAACCCAACCGGTTTGTTTATTTTTTCACTTCATCGAACTTTCTGGATTCTTCACTCGTCTCCTCGTCAGGCGGTCACGGAATTCGCAGCAAGCAGGATTATACGGTAAGTTAATATTATTATATGATTATTTATCTTTATTTTTTAATAAGTTGTGGCTTAAAGCACAGTGATTTCACTGTTTAATGCAATATTTGATATGTCGCTGTGCGGGGTTAGCGTTTTATTCTGTGAATGATTAACGAACGTTGGGTAGCAGCCTATAGTTAGGTACTTTTTTGCCTCAATCGCGTTATCCTTAAATAAAAGGTCTGTGTGTGTGTGTGTGTGTGTGTGTGTGTGTGTGTGTGTGTGTGCACGTGCAAAGTTTTATTTATATACAGTACACACTTTTTAATGCTTCATGACAACAGGCATATGTTAGAAATACGGGGTAAGTTCGATAGATCCATCATTTTTATGTTGTGCATTTTCGCGCTCTTTTTTTCCTCAGGTAACGTTAGCTGCATTAGCTACGCTATGCCCCTTACTTTAATTACTTTCGTGGTGTATAAGTAGTGGTAAAAAAAAACACCCAGTAACGACAGTAATGCAGTCAGGACCGTGGCGCGGGCTTCCTTTGAAATATATTTGATGATTGCGCCTAAATGCGCCCGCGCCCGCTCCGTCCACTCCTCCACCCACATGCTGCCTGTTCATACACGAGGGCATGTCAGGGGAGGCACAGAGAAAACCCGACCGATTTAATCAGAGACTGCGGAGAATCACGTCCAGACGTCAGTAAGTTATTCTTTTCAGCGTGTATTTGCATTTGGGGCGTATACCCACTTCTCCAGGCACCACGACACCACTGTTTATGAGGTCCTTTTACTCTTCCTCTATTTTGTGAATGTTTGCTTTATAAACTAGGAGACTAGTATAAAAATTAAACGGGTATGCCGTCTGATTTTTTTAACAGTGTCGATTCTGCCCTTCAGATTGGAGACTGATGGACATAAATGCAGTTTAGTGTTGAGATGCTAGCTTGGGTCGCCTTTGCCAACCGTTCCGTATAATATAGAATCGTGTCACAATTAAGACATCAAAACAGTGGTCCATTTTAAAATCATAGCATGCAAGAACACCGTGTTTGACAAACGGTCCAGTTCATACAGTATTTGTGTTCTAACGCTGAAGATCGCCAAAGATTTACAACAATTAAATCAAACTGGTTTAATTTGGCACTACTGCGCAAAACGTTAAAAAAAAAAAAAACGTTTACGAGATCTCGCGATATTAAAATGCCTCAGAAGCTTTCTCGCGATATCAGCATAATAGAACTGATCTGTGTTTAAATGATTATGCTGCATGTAAACGCACTAACCTGCTTTCTATATAAAATAGGTCATTGTAAAAACAGTTTTGTGAAATTCTAATTTTCTAAATCTGAAATTTCATTCTAGATATGTGAGATTCCTGCTGGTGAAGATGGACAGCATTGTAATAGAGAAGTTGAAGAAAAGGCAGCTTGATACCCTGGTTAAAACCTTTGAAGGTAAGGTTATATCATTCAATAACATTCAATAACCATGATTTGTTTTAGAATTTGATCTTTTCATTATAATAACCATAGTTACTGGTATGGCAATAAAATCAAACAATCAGTCTAACTTATTTAACCACATTTGTGTTTTTTTTTTTTTTTTTTTTCTCAAATTTTATCAGATTTCACAAGACTTCAGGAAGCTCCAGAGGCAGACTTTTTGTAGACTGGGCTACAATTGCAGACAAAATTTTTGCCTATGCCCAGCAAGATGGAAAGGTGCATTAAGAGCTGGGTGACATGACTTCAGGTGAGGTATTTCTTATAATATGTCAATCTATAGAAACAAAATTCAACTGTATTTGACACATCAACTGGTAAATATAATGGTACAGTAACACTTAACTAGTTGCTTATTAGGTTGTGTATTGGCTGTTAATAAGTATTATATATAAGCATATTCTACATCCCTGAATCCCACCCCATACCTAAACTTAACCTGCAGTAGTTGAATGGGGGTGGGAATTCATTTGCATTAATACCATTATAATTTTTTCTTTTTTTTTTTTTTTTTTTTTAAATTATGATTTCATTATTTAAAGGAATGAAGAATTTTTCATTTGAAAGTGTTTCAATGTGTTGTTTTGATTATGAGATAAGTTATTATTCTTATGGTTTAGATGCTAAAGGGGAGAGTGCTTTCAAAGTCCTGCCCATTCTGGAGGAAAGGGTCCACAGAACCACAACCACACAATTCTGGAAGCCATTCATTGACATACAAACCTGTAAGTTTTATTTTACTTTTTCTGTATATATATATATATATATATATATATATATATATATAATGTATTTTTGGAAATGCAAACTGACTAAAAATGTGCAGTTTGAAATTTTCTTCTAAAATGAGCATTTTTTCAGGCCTAAGTGTCTTCAAGACTAAGTGTCGTATAATTAACATTAACAGGTGGGGACCAGCATGGTGGATTTGTGTCTTGGGGACGAGACAACGACATCCCAGACCTTCACCATTGTTATGGGCCGTGCCACTGAAGCGGACTCGTTGCCTGGGAATTTCTCCAGCTTGCAGTATATTATATTGATGGACATAAGTCTTCATGTGTGAATTTTTTAAGGCCAACAGTTTTTTCTGACCACTTGTAACATGTTTTAAATTGTCATATGTATTGTCTGGTAGACACTTTGTTTGGCTTAGTTTTAATAGCACAATGTTTGGAACGATTCTCATGTGGTAATAATTTTTGAGTGTTCTGCTGCTGCAATGTTGACAAAGAATCAGAATCTACAGTGCCTAGTTTACACAGTTTTGTGTTTTAAAGTAACTGATCTACTAAAATTGTTGTTTTATGTGTCTGTAATGGTTGGATAAAATGTGTGACAGCTGCACCCATTTGAAAATTGTTTCAAAAAGAAATAAAACTCATTAAATTGATGTTTACAGTTGCATTTTTTGTGTTTTTCTAGCTGTATTACAGAAAAGCAGTAATAATTTTACATTCTTTTGTGATTATTTATTATTATTATTGGTAAATGTAAAGGTAGCAAGGCAATATAACAACAAATAACCCAATGTTTAGGTCATGTTTAACCCAGCAACACAGTTAACCTGACCCAATGGTTGGGTCAAATAAACAACCCAGCATTCTGGGTCAAATGGTTAAACCCAGCACTTGGGTCAAAACAACCCAACGCGTGTTCTGTCCCATAGTTACCCAGCGGCTGGGTTAAGGTTGGGTTATTTTTTAACCCAGCACTTTTTAGAGTGTACCTCTCTCACCTGCCCATTTGTAACATTATTCTGGTAAACAACAGACAAACAGTGTTAAGAAGGTTACTTTGGAAACGTAATAGGTTACAGATTACCCTGTTTGAAATGTAGTAAGTTGTGTAATTATTTCAGTTACATGGTTATTTTTTGATTACTTCTAAATTTCTAATAAATGTTAATAATTTCCAAATATTTAAAGCAGGCAGGGTTAACCTTACAGTATTACTCTGTGCTCATTACTGTCAGACCTTCCAAATTTTTCATCACTTGAATTTAAATTCTAATTTATTTTTAAAGCACAACCACCACAAAATCAGCATTTAGCACCTCTTTTTACTTTAAGATTGTTCTCAAAATAAATAGATTTAAAATCACTACAAGAAATAGTTCAACCCTTTAACTAAAATTAGCCATGTTTTTTTCACAGTAAAACCATGGTTAATTTTCATAAGGGATGCTCCACTGATTTACTGTCCCAGTCCCAGATAAAGTATTTTTTATAAAGTAAAATAAAGTCAAATTTACCTGCTGGAAAGCCAGGTAAAATTATTTGCATGTTCATGCACTCAGTTAACACCATTCCCAGTTAATCCATTGTAGCCTTTCACTTTATATTTGAGAAACCTCATTTGCTTTCTATGTTTCTCAGCTGCAAGCCCTTAGGATGCAAAGGTAATGATGCAAATTAAAATATATTGAAATATTCTTGATCAGTTATCAGTTTCGCATTATGATTTTGAGGTTTGGATATTAACATAATACGTTAATAAAGCAGTAAAGTTTATTTTACCTGCACAGATAAAACTAATTCAAATTAATGTGACAGATCTGAGGAGAATATATACTGTATGTCTCTTATGCCGAGTTCACACTGCAGAATTTTCAAACTTGTCAGCTCACAGCTCTTTTCACACTGCATGACTATCTGGGGTATAGCATGCAGTTGCACGATGGATCGGCAACAGGGGGTTTCACATTGCATGACTTCACAATAGGAAGAATCGCCAACAGCTCTGTCTGGTCCTCAAATTATGTTTCACAACAAAACACACAGGAGAAGCGATAAGGAAATAACATGAGAACCCGTATGCATGAGACTGGAATTATTAAAAAATTATACCCCACAAATTTTCAGCTACAAGGAAAAACAAACAAACAAACAAACAAAAAAAAAAGATTATGCAGGAAGAAATGGTTGGGGAGATGTGTGGAGCAGGGTGTGTTCTGCAAAGAGTGTTGGAGGGTAATAAATAATTTTGCAGTATGATCGTACATATATCTATTAAAGTACTGATATCGGTGAACACCGATTTGCCTCCGATTGGCCAGCGATTTCAGAAATTCGTCAGTGATTTCACAAAACCTGTTGAAGAGCGAAAATCGGGGCTAAAATAGTGCAGTGTAAACTCTGACATTGACATTGACCTAGAACAGGGGTGTCCAGTTCTGCTTCTGGAGGGCCGGTGTCAGTGGAGAGTTCAGCTCCAACCCCAATTAAACACACCTAAAGCAACTAATCAAGATCTTACCAGGCATACTAGAAACTTCCAGACACATGTGTTTCGGAACTAGTTGGAGCTAAACTCTGCAGGACAGTGGCCCGTTTGGACACTCCTGACCTACAATACACCTGAGCATTCTAACTCAGAGCTTCTCAGGAAGCTTCCTCACACTTATGGTGCAATTAGAATTTGACATGTAGGTGTTATTGTTACTTACAGTCAACAATTTCTAGACCATCAAAACAAAGTGTAACCAGTCTTTTTTTTTTTTCTCAGCAACTACTCAAAAACTACTCAAAAAATACTTCCAAGTCTCTTTACAATCAATCACAAAACAAAGAGAAATTTAAAAGAAAATAATATATACTCACTTGTTTTGCAGTGCACACTCTCACTCGTATGCCACCACGACCTTCTCACTCTCAATAAGTAATCAGAGCGAGAAAGAGAGAGAGAGAGAGAGAGAGAAAGGAGGGGCCAGACTTAATGTTATGATTCATTAGCTGCAAAAATTGTTCTGAAAGTGATTCCAACAACTTTGTTCCTCAGATTACTGTTGTAGTGTGGACTCTGCTATTCTTTTACATTTAGAACTTTTATAGATCACTTTATTGTGTCACTTCACTTATTGATATCAATGTATGCTAGTATTTTATGAAGTAATTTTTACTAACGATCCATCCATCTACTGCATCTATCCATCTATCTCTCTGTCTATCTATATTATATTCAGAAAGTTTTCTACACACCTGTCCATTGTAGGAACAATTTCACAGTGATGTGAAACCTTACAGAAACTCATGAGATCAAATGTGACTTCAGAAGAAAAACAAATAAAGATGCAAAAAATGCAAAAGCTTCTAAGTCCGTCTGATGTTTTTTTTTTAAATAAGAATTTTTGTCAGGCTCCTATGTATGGGAGTTGCTACCCAGTTGTCTTGCCATCACAATTTGGCCCTTGTCAAACTCGCTCAAATCCTTATGCTTGCCCTTTTTGCTGCTTCTAACACATCAACTTCGAAGACAAAATCACTTGCTGCCTAATATATCCCACTCACTAACAGGAGCTGTGATGAAAAGATAACGTCTCAGGTTACGTATGTAACCCTGGTTCCCCGAGGGAACGAGACGCCGCGTCGAAACGCTATGGGAACGCCTCCAGCGTGACCGCGCTCTGAACACGTGTGAAATCAGACCAATGGAAGAGCGGGACGTCACAGGCGGGTGACGTCACAGACCAGGAAGCATAAAAGCACGTGCGCCAGAACGAACGGCAGCTTCAGAGAGAAGCAGCGCTCGCAGGGACGCAAGAAGCTGGCCTCGAGACGCGGCGTCTCGTTCCCTCGGGGAACCAGGGTTACATACGTAACCTGAGACGTTCCCCTTCGGGAACTCGAGCCGCGTCGAAACGCTATGGGAACGAGATGCCCACGCCACCAGCTCCAAGTCCCTGCCTAGAAAGAGCTAGGAAGGACCGAAGAACCAGGGGTCAAGAGGTCAAGACAGTAGAATCTGACAAACGTAAGGGGCGTGGACCAGCCCGCAGCGTTACAGATATCCTGCAGGGGGATACCCGCAAGGAAGGATTTAGAGGCCGCCATGCTACGGGTGGAGTGAGCCTTCACCCCCAAGGGAGGAGGAAGGCCCGAAGACTCATAAGCCAGGAGGATAGCCTCGACTATCCACCGACTTATGGTCTGCTTAGAGGCAGGGAGACCACGTCTCTGAGGACCGAAACAAATGAACAACTGGTCCGACCTTCTCCAAGGAGCCACCCGGTGAACGTATGCATCCAGCGCTCGAACTGGACACATACAGTTCAGCTTCTGCTGGTCAGGCTCCCGAAAGGGAGGAGGACAGAAGGCCTGAAGTACGACTGGCCGTGGTGCAGAGGAAGGGACCTTAGGGACATACCCAGTGCGAGGGTGAAGAAAAGCCTTAGAGAGGCCTGGAGCGAAGTCCAGGAAGGAAGGGGCCACAGAAAGGGCCTGCAGGTCTCCAACTCTCTTGAGGGAGGAAAGAGCCAAAAGGAAAGAAGTCTTAAAGGACAAATGACAGTCAGAAATCTCTTCAATGGGCTCGAAAGGAGGAAGACAGAGAGCCTCAAGCACCACGGACAGGTCCCAGGAGGGAACACGAGGTCGTACAGGAGGCCTCAGCCTCAGTGCACCGCGGAGGAAACGTGTAACAAGGGGGTCTTTCCCCACGGAGAGACCACCAAGAGGGGCGTGGTAGGCCGCAATGGCCGCCACGTAGACCTTCAAGGTGGAGTGGGATAACCCTGCGGACAGCCGGTCCTGCAGAAACTCCAGCACTGAGCCAACTGGGCAGTTAACTGGGTTCTGCTGGCGGCGTCCACACCAAGAAGTGAAAAGTTTCCACTTCAAGGCATACAGTTTCCTCGTGGAGGGAGCTCTAGATTGGAGTAGGGTCTCAACAACCTCGGTTGAGAGACCGGAAGCTAAGAGGTGCGCCCCCTCAGAGGCCACACCCAAAGCTTCCACAACTCCGGCCGGGGGTGAAGGAGGGAACCCCCTGCCTGTGAGAGGAGATCCCTCCTGACGGGAATCTCCCAGGGAGAGCCGTCGAGGAGGGAAATCAGGTCCGAGAACCATACTCGGCCTGGCCAGAACGGGGCTACTAGAAGAAGGGACACCCCATCCCGGCGCACTCTCTCTAGAACTCCCGGGAGCAGAGCGATCGGGGGAAAAGCGTACAGACGCAGCCTCGGCCACGTCCGTACCATGGCATCCAGCCCCAGTGGAGCTGGATGAACTAGAGAGTACCAGAGGGGACATTGCGCATTGTCCCTCGTGGCAAACAGGTCCACCTGGGCTGGACCAAACACTCTCCAGATCTGCTTCACCACCTCGGGGTGAAGCATCCATTCCCCGGGCCTCGGCCCCTGTCTCGACAGGATGTCTGCTCCCACATTGAGATACCCGGGTACAAAAACTGCTCTCAGCGAGAGGAGTTTGCCCTGGGACCACACAAGGATCTGGTGCGCCAGCTTGTACAAGGGGCGCGAACGCAGACCTCCTTGGTGGTTGATGTAAGAGACCACCGCCGTGTTGTCGGTGCGGACCAACACGTGACGATCTCTCAGGTCCGGGAGAAAGTGTTTCAGCCCTTGAAACACGGCCAGCATCTCCAGGCAATTTATGTGCCAGGTGAGTTGGTGACCGCTCCACAGACCGCGGGCAGGGTGGCCACTCATGACCGCTCCCCAACCGGTGAGGGACGCGTCCGTCGCTAGTGTTACACGGCGACAAGGAGCTCCCAGCGCCGGGCCCTGAGACAAGAACCAGGGTTTCCTCCACATGTCTAAGGCACGAAGGCAACGCCGCGTGACCTTGATCATGCGAAGTGGGTTTCCCCTCGGGGAGAACCCCCTGGTCTTGAGCCACCACTGTAGGGGTCTCATGTACAGCAGGCCAAAAGGTATCACGTTGGACGCAGCTGCCATCAGACCCAGCAGTCGTTGAAACTGCTTGACAGTGAGTGACCGGCCTTCCTTCACTCTCATGACTGCGGCGAGGATCGACTCGATCCGAGCAGGAGACAACTGTGCCTGCATCGTGGTCGAATCCCACACCACGCCCAGATAAGTGGTTCTCTGTACTGGAGAAAGCACACTTTTCTTGGCGTTTAGTCTTAACCCCAGCTCTTTCATGTGTGCGAGAACGACATCTCGATGCCGAACCGCTACCATCTCCGACTGGGCCAGGATAAGCCAGTCGTCGATGTAATTGAGTATGCGGATGCCCTGGAGTCGCAGGGGAGCCAGAGCTGCATCCACACACTTCGTGAAAGTGCGGGGGGAGAGTGCTAGGCCGAAAGGAAGTACCCGATATTGGTAAGCTTCGCCCCTGAAAGCAAACCTCAGGAACTTCCTGTGTTGAGGAAGGATGGAGACGTGGAAATACGCGTCTTTTAGATCTATCGTGACAAACCAGTCCTCGGACCTGATTTGAGACACGACCTGTCTTACAGTCAGCATCCTGAACTTCAGCCGCAAGACTGAGCGGTTCAGGAGGCGAAGATCCAAAATAGGACGCAGGCCCCCATCCTTCTTGGGAACAATGAAGTACCGGCTGTAGAACCCGGACTCTCTGGACTGAGGAGGGACCACCTCGATGGCCTCCTTCCTCAGGAGAGTAGCTACTTCCTGTTCCATTACCAGACCCTGCTCGGGGCCCACCAAAGTGGGAAAGACCCCGTTGAACGGCGGAGGTGGAGCGCCGAACTGAATGCGATAACCTCGCTCTACAGTGTGCAGGACCCAAGCAGACACATTGGGCAGTAGTTTCCACGCTGCCAAATGATCTACTAAGGGAACCAGCCTCTCGAGACTGGCCTCTGGTGTAACACGGGTCGCTAGACCGGTGTCCTGTAACGGTTGCCCGGCAGGAAGCACCTGATCTAGCAGACCCTGAGACCCCCGCAGGGGTGGCGAGCTCCCCAACTCTGGAACGTCTTTGGCCGGAAAAGACTGAGGGGAAGGCTCGCCGGAGGCTGCTGCGCCCTGAATCACCGGCAGGGTGAGCAAGACAGCCTCCCGAGGGCACAGGGGGGAGCCGGACACCGAGTAATGCGGTGCACCCCGGAACTCCCCTGATGGGGCTACCCTCAGCGGCCCCGCACCATCAGGGCTGCTTGGCCGAGGACCTCCTAGACTGAAGCACGACCCGCAGATCGGGCTTCGTCCCGGGGGCCCCCGACCTAGAGCGTCTGCGCACCCGCCTTCGATGGGGAGGAGTGCGGGTGGCGACGCTCTGTTTTTGTGTTTCCCGGTGTGAGGAGCTGGTACGCGGACGAGGCTGCTCCAGCTCAGCAGCCTCGTGAGCTGGACGGCGGCGAGGGAGGAACCGCTGGAACGCCGCCGCTTGCTTACGTGCCTCCTGGTACCTGTCGACGACAGCATTGACTGCGTCGCCGAACAGGCCAGAAGGCGAAAGCGGGGCGTCCAGGAGGAAGACCCTGTCCTTTTCCTTCATATCGGACAGGGTCAACCAGAGATGTCTCTCCGCAGCCACAAGGGAAGCCATAGACCGCCCGATGGCACGGGCGGTCTCCTTAGTGGCACGGAGAGACAAATCAGCGGTCCTCCGGAGTTCAGAGATATCACAATCACTGATCTCCGCGCCTTCATCCAACTCCTTTAGCAAGTCAGCCTGGTACGCCTGCAACACCGACATGGTGTGCAGACACGCACCAGCCTGACCCGCAGCCGCGTACCCCTTACCCACCAGCGCTGAAGTGACTCGCAGCGGCTTGGAGGGCAAGACCGGAGCCTTCAGAGACGATGCCGCGGCGGGGGACAGATAGCTGGCAAGCGTCTGTTCCACCCGGGGCATTGCTCTGTACCCCCGCTCATCCAACCCGCCCACATGACCGTAGTTATAGGAGGCGGGGATGAACAAGCGGGACGAGAACGGGTTATTCCACGACCTCGACACCTCAGTGTGGAGATCGGGGAAAAAAGGAAGGCTCCGGCGTGCTGAAGGTGGGCGAGACCGCAGAAACCTCTCGTCTAGTTTACTTCTCTGCGGTTCAACCACTGACTCGGGGGGCCAATCGATATTGAGCTTGGCCACCGCACGAGTCACCACCTCCAGCAGCTCCTCATATTGGGGAAACTGTGGTGCTACTTCTTCGACACTCCCCACATCAACCTCCTCAGAGGAAGATATGGGGAGCGTCGAGCCCGTCCCCCGGGGGGAAGAATCCGCAGCGCGGGCTTCCACACCCAGAGGACGGGCTGGGGACCTAGCGGGTGAGGCAGGAGATAGGGGGATACCCGTCTCCATACCCTCCGCTAGATCCAGCTGCGAACCCCACGAATGCAGCCGCCGCCCCGCCTCGGCGGAAGCGGGACCAGATCCGCGGGGAACGCTGCTGAAGGCTCCCAGCTGGAAGAGAGCCTTCCGGGAGCGGAGTGTGTGCAGACTCATCTGCACACAATGTGGGCAATCAGCCCCCTCGAGGGCTGCTGCCGCATGCTCCGCTCCCAGACAAACCACGCATAGAGCGTGTGTATCCCTACCCGTGATGTAACGAGGGCAGGGAGGAACACACGCTCTAAAACATGGTTCATCTAAATGCTTGCTCTTTCTAAGTGATTTAGACATTTGTGCTAAAAAGAAAGTGGTGCAAACTTGCTACCAAAAAGCACAAACAGAGACACAACATAGAGCGCTGCTGAAAGACAGAAGCTGCCGTTCGTTCTGGCGCACGTGCTTTTATGCTTCCTGGTCTGTGACGTCACCCGCCTGTGACGTCCCGCTCTTCCATTGGTCTGATTTCACACGTGTTCAGAGCGCGGTCACGCTGGAGGCGTTCCCATAGCGTTTCGACGCGGCTCGAGTTCCCGAAGGGGAATCTGTGTTATTCACTTCACCTGTCAGTGGTCATAATGTCATAATGTTATGCCTGATGGTGTATGTGCAGAGAATAGAGGGTATGCACGTGACGTCACCGTCAGCTGGAGTGAGTGCGGCTCTGCCCACTGAGTGGCAGCATTGGTTTGACAGAAATGGGAGATTCGAGATAGGTCTGTAATTAATTAATTAGTTGGGGTCAAGTTGTATTTTTTTAATGAGAGGCTTAATAGCAGCCAGTTTGAAGGTTTTGGGGACATATCCTAATGACAGTGATGAATTAATAATATTTAGCACAGGATCTGTGAGATCTGGAAGCAGGTCTTTTAGTAGCCTAGATGGAATAGGGTCTAACATACAAGTTGTTGGTTTAGATGATTTAACAAGTTTATACAATTCTTCCTGACCTATAGTAGAGAATGAGTGGAATTGTTCCCCAGGAGATCTATAGCGTACTATCTGATGCGACACTGTAATTGACGGCTGCATGGTGACAATTTTGTTTCTAATAGTATCGATCTTGGAAGTAAAGTAGTTCATAAAGTCATTACTGCTATGCTGATGGGCACAGTCAACGCCTGTTGGTTCTTTATTTTTCGTTAACTCAGCCACTGTATTGAATAAATATCTAGGGTTATGTTTGTTTTCTTCTAAAAGAGTCGAAAAGTAATCAGATCTTGCCGATTTTAAAGCTTTTCTATACGATAGAGTACATTCACGCCAAGCAGTACGAAAAACCTCTAGTTTTGTTTTCCTCCAGCTGCGCACCATTTTCCGGGCTGCTCTCTTTGGGGCGTGAGTGTGCTCGTTATACCACAGGGTTGGACTGTTTTCCTTAATCTTTCTTAGGCGCAGAGGAGCGACCGTATCTAGAGTCCTGGAAAAGAGAGAGTCAATAGTTTCTGTTACATCATCAAGTTTTTCTGAGCTATTGGACATGCTGAGGAATTCAGATAAGTCAGGAAGATTACTCAGAAAGCAATCTTTTGTAGTAGAAGTGATGGTTCTACCATACTTGTAATAAGGAGTTGAATTTACAGTTTTAGTTATCTGGAGTATACACAAGACTAGATAATGATCAGAGATATCATCAGTTTGCTGCAGAATCTCAACGGCATTGACATCAATTCCATGTGACAGTATTAAGTCTAGAGTATGATTTCGACAATGTGTGGGACTTGACACGTGTTGTCTAACTCCAATAGAATTTAGAATGTCTGTAAATGCTGCTGCCAGTGCATCGTTTTCATTATCAGCATCGATGTTAAAGTCACCTACTATTAAGACCTTATCTGTAGCCAACACTAATTCAGATAGAAAATCAGCAAATTCCTTAAGAAAATCTGTATGATGCCCTGGTGGCCTGTATACAGTAGCAAGTACAAACATCATGGAGGATTTATCATTAACACTTGTTTCTCTGGATAATGTTACATGAAGCACCATTACTTCAAACGAGTTATACTTGAAGCCTCTGAGAAACACTAAAAATATTGCTCTTTACCTTTTAGACGTGGCTCATGTTTATAACAGTAATCATGAGGGGTAGGCTCGTTTAAGATAATGTAATCATCTGGTTTTAGCCACGTTTCTGTCAAACATAGCACATCTAGGTTATGATCAATGATCATATCATTTACAAAAAGCGCCTTTGTAGAGAGGGACCTGATATTCAATAGGCCAAGTTTTATCATTTGTTTCTCTGTATTATGTACATTTTTTTTATTTGTTGAACGTTGATTAGATTGTTACTCTTAAATTGGTTTGGACATGTTTTGTATTGTCTAGCTCGGGGAACAGACACAGTCTCTATAGCATGATATCTAGGTGAAAGGGTCTCTATGTGCTGAGGAATAACTGATTTTGGTGACGTGAGGTGGCTAGCATACGGTCGGATTAGCCAGTCTGTCTGCTTCCTGACCTGGGCCCCAGTTAGTCAAGTGCAAACTCTAAGACTATATGCCATATTACTAGAGAGAAAAGGGGCACCACCCCTGGAGGGATGAAGACCATCTCTTTTCAACAGGTCAGGTCTGCCCCAAAAACTTGTCCAATTGTCTATGAAACCCATGTTATTCTGCGGGCACCACTTAGACATCCAGCCATTTAGTGACGACAGTCTGCTATGTATCTTGTCACCACGATACACAGGGAGGGGGCCAGAGCAAATTACAGTGTCTGACATCGTACTTGCAAGTTCACACACCTCTTTAACATTATTTTTAGTGATCTCCGACTGGCGAAGTCGAACATCATTTGTGCCGACGTGAATAATGATCTTACTGAATTTACGTTTAGCATTAGCCAGCACTTTTAAATTTGCCAAGATGTCAGGTGCTCTGGCTCCCGGTAAACACTGGACTGTGGTGGCTGGTGTCTCTATTTTCACGTTCCGTACAATAGAATCGCCAATAACTAGAGCACTTTCATCAGGTTTCTCAGCAGGTGCGTCACTGGGGAGAACCTGTTTGATGTTCTGATCGGAACGGAAGAGCGGTGTTTTGACCCGCGACTATGCCGTCTCACAGTCACCCAGTTGCCCTGCTGCAAAGGCGAAGTTACCGGAACCGAAAAATGTACGGGACTTCCTGAGCTAGTTGCATCCAAAGCCGTATCTGAGGCCCTCACATTCTTACTATCCTCAATTAAAGTTTGGATGCGTGTCTCTAGTTCTGAAATCTTCTCTCTCAGCCTAACTATATCCCTGCATTTATCACATGTGAATCCCTCGCTGCCGACAGAGATTGATAAGCTATGCATATGACAGGTGCTGCAGGTTACCAGAAAAGGAGAAGAAGCCATTACTCACTGTAGTTGTAGAACGATTTCAACTCACCACTGTTGTTTGATGAACTTGTGAAGAAAAAAGCAGGGGGAGAAAACAACAACGGTTGTAGAGGCGGATAGAAAAAGTAAAAGTGAATGGCAAGCTAACCGGCTAATACACTACAGGCGTGCTGCACTCGCGGTTGTAGAATAAAAACGAGCGATCAACGAGAGCGAGAGAAAAAAAGGAAAGCGGTAGTAGACGTGAATAGAGACGTGAGTGGGAACGCAAATGGCAGGCTAACCGGCAAACGGAATGCTAACGCACAGCACGGCATTGCACTCGCGGTTATAGAATAAAAGCGAATGATCGGATTAGTTGAATGGATAATATCAGAAATCTGGTGGGAAAAAAGCTATATTTTTATCACTTTAAATAACAGAAAGTAATAGTAAGATAGACCCAGCAAACACAGAACGTTCCCCTAACGTTCCCCTATGGTTCCCCTATGGTTCCCGTTTGGTTATTTTTTTGGGAACCAAATGAGAACATTCTAGGAACGTTCCCTGTAGGTTCTCTTTTTAATTACCTACAGGGAACGTTCCCAGAACGTTTTACTGACTGACTAACGTTCTATTTCGTTTTACTGACTGACTAACATTCGTTGATTGATCTCTTTAATGAATAATTACTTATAATTAATATATATACACGAGAGTAAATATTGTGATTTCAGGGAAATTTGACACGTCGAATTGAAGAGAACATGATGTTAACGGAGAAGTTTTTGTGTACTGACCAAAAGAGAGAAGCACATCATCGTTAATTCAGTGGTAAGAAACGAATGTAATATTATTCTAAGTAAAGTCAAATAAATGTTATTCGTTTTCAATGCATGTAAAAATAAAATTCACATTTTTAAAATCCAATATTTTGTTGAAGTCAATGTTATTTGGTGCTTTAATAAACAAAATCTGGGTTATGGTATATATTAACGAATAAGACAAATCTAGCATATTAAAGGATAATTTAATCTCATTTAATGCTCCTTATGATGGTTAAATGTGCTCTAAATATCTGTAACGATAAAACAATAGTTTAAAACAAGACATGGTTTGTAGTAGTGATTATTGAGGTCCACATCCGTCCGTCTTCCATGCTGCTTACTATGGGACGCGGGAGTGCTGACATGCGGCAGCGGTATCGGAGTGAAGAGGTTAGGAGAACATTCTGGGAACCTTCTAGGAACATAAATAGAACGTTACCTATTGGTTAGCCAGGAAAGTGTTCTTAACGTAAATAAAACGTTCCCTGTAAGTTAGGGGAACGTTCTGGGAACCTATCGGGAACGTTGCGGGAACGTTCCCGCAACATTCTGAGAACGTTCTCGGAACGTTCTATTTACTTTAAGAAAACTTTCCTGGCTAATCAATAGCGAACGTTCTTGGGAACATTCTGGGAACCAAAACCTAATGTTCCCAGAACGTTCTGGGAATCAAAAATTGTTAGCTGGGTTCTTCTTTATCGTGTGCTGTGTAGCACTTTGAGTGTTTGGTAGTGTGATCCGAGTGCACGGTGGTGTGTGCGTGGATGTCCTTGTACAACCAAACTCCATCTTGTATCCGGCCGTTGGGAACCTCAGCCCTGCTGGTATTAATCATTTTGTTTAGTTTATTTACTTGTTTTATAAAGTTGGTGTGCATTATTACCTCTTCTTTTTCTCTGTTTGTAATTTGTGTTTGGTTTGAAGTGGGGTTTCCAGTTTTCTTGATTTTTTTTTTTTTTGTATTAATAAATATTTGTAATTTTTATACTTTACCCACGTCTCCTGCCTAATTCTCTGAGGGAACCGAACCTGTGTGCTTGACCACTCACTCAATTTTTGGGGTTTTTGAGTATTATTCCCTGGGGTAGTTCCTGGGGTGGCGTAGTCGGATTCTCTTATTGGTAAAAGCTTGGGCTTGGCTTTCAAAATTGTACCGCTCCATCACACAAAGTTTTTTTTTGTTTGTTTGTTTTGTTAATTAAGTAAAAATATTTATCTTATAGGCCTATTCATCACTGTAAAAAGCGATTTGTTGACACAACTGTGTTAAGTTCACTCAACTTGTATGTAGTTGTTGAAATAACTTGCAGTAAATTGAGCCAAAGTACTGTATCATGTATTTAAGTTGGGGCTGTTCCAACTCATCCTATTGTATAGTGAGACGCTGCAAGTTGACAAGACATGATTTACCTTGTCCACCTGACTAAAACTCAGAATCATTTTTTACAGTGTATAGCCTAGCTTTATGTTCTGTTGTTTGCTGCTTTTTGCACATGTAAAATTAATTCCGGGAAACAAATTTTGGTGTTTCAACGGGTCACAGACATCCTTTCTAAAATAATTAAATTCTAATTTAAATAATCTTGTCGGTTAACAGTTAATAATCGGTTAAGGACCGTTGACTGACGGTTAGGAAAAATAATCGAAATGAACATCCATAGCATTTATACAACATTTTGTTCAAAAGAAAGAACCGCTGTTCCTGTCCGCCATACGTCATCACGCTATTTCCTTTTACATGCACTCTCAATCGTATTAGAAAAGGAATAAACCACCCCTTTCAGTCCGACCGAAATGTCATTCCGATCCAGCTCAATCAGTTCGATTAGGGTGTTTACATGAACGTGTTTCAATCCGATCGAACCGTCAATTTGATTACAAGTGGATTAATTTGGGTGCATGTAAACAGAGATGGCAAAAGTACACACATTCTTCACTCAAGTAGAAGTACAGATACTCATGTTTAAAAATACTCTGGTAAAAGTAGAAGTACTGACTACACTTTTTTACTCAAGTTAAAGTAAAGAAGTATTAGCTCTGACATGTACTTAAGTAAAAAGTACCCATTAGTTTTAGTGTCACGCTGGTAACTGGACCTCAAGTCATATTGACACATTAATACAAAATAATTTACATTTAAAGGTGCAGTGTGTAATTTTTAGCGGCATCTAGCAGTGAGGATTCGAATTTCAACCAACGGCTAAGTCCCCCGCTCACCCCGCCCTTTCGAAACGCATACAGAAGCTACGGAAGCTGACACAGGACAAAAATGTCGTCGTCTGTTACACCTGACAGTAGCCAATCAAGCGATGAGGTTTCTGTACAAAGGTAAGTCCAAGAATTATATTTACTTAATTATTCAGTAAACCAATATGTTATTGCGAATATTATTGTTACTCATTGATCATTGTCTCAGGTTTATTCGCTGACTTTAGTTAGATTTTTTGTATGACAGTTAGTAGGGTTGGGCGACGTCTACAGTGAAACATCATGATGAAAAGTGAAAGTGAAATGCGATCGTGCATACGAAATCAGTTTCAATGCCATGCACATTACTAGCGGCCCCCTGATGCCCGCAATTTATATACAGTATAATTACTTAACGATATAACTGCGAGAGAAACTTCTTCGCGCGCATTTCAACGTGGTGACGACACGAGCGGCCTCTTAAAACACCAACGAAGAAGTAGAACAAAGTACTGACAAAACGCGCTCTGTAGAAGTTTGTCCGTTTAGGGCTACTATAGAAACATGGCGGCACTAAATGGCGACTTCCATGTAAGGGGACCCACGGTGTATGTAGATATAAATTGCTCGTTCTAAGGTTATAAAATCATAACGGCTTATTATGTAAGGTCTTTACACACCTCTGAAAACATAGTTTTGTATGTTATATTGCATTTCTGCCAATAAATTCTCCTAAATATTACACACTGCACCTTTAAAATTTGTTAGCTAATGAATGTATCAAGGCTAAACAACCACCATGTAGAACAGGGCCAGACTGGGCCAAAATTTCAGGCTGCTAAAATATCATCCAGGCCATCCCGTACACCCACAACAAATTCTGAAACCACCTATTTTTTGTATTTTCCATGATATCTCTCTGCATCTCACTTGCATTTCCTTGTACCTGTCCCTTTTCCCATCAACCATCTACTGTTATGAGCAGAACTGTCTCCACCTTCTTGTAAAACAGCCACCTCATTGTATTCTGTTTGCAATAACATAACTTTGTTTTAGTATCAATTTAAAGTATCACATTGTGACTTTGTGTTGTTTTATTGTAAAATTACTTTAAAACTATAGATTTAGTACAATTATATTTTCTAAATTGCCTAAATGTCTGAAAAAGTACAATAATAATTACATTATGACAATATCTTTACATAAAAATTATTATTCTGAACATGTTATTGCTTTATCATGAGTCTTATTTTTAAGTATTTGTACTTAGTTACTTAACATCTCTGCATGTAAACGTAGCCACTGATAATATTGATCACCTGGGTCTAGGCCAGCCTATTTTGTATTTACAAAATGTGTTCACAGGCAAATCTGCGGTGTTGAAATCAGGCACATATAAATGTAAGGAAACACGGTTCCTGGCTGCATATAAATATCCATGGACCACTGGATATTTGGTAAGTCGTAAAGAATATTAAACCGAGTCCAGCACAATGATTATCGTTTGGTTTTACTCACGTTTTAGCAGCTTCCCTATTAAGTCCATACACGCAACTGCTTCTTTTATCACTCAGTCCGGCTGAGGGGGCGTGTTCCAGCGGGAAAGTGACGTCAGTGCTTTAAGAGGTGAAATTATTTCCTCATGAATTTAAAGTCCAGCAACTCTGACAAAAACAGATGTCATGCAACCATGGGCGTCGCTAGGCCATTTTTAGGGGGGGCTATTGAATTTTTAGGGTATTTGAAAATTTTGCGTCCAATATAATGCATATTCCAGTGCATGTGCAATAAGGTTTGCATACTTAACCCTTTCACACGTGACCGTTATTTTAGAATGTATCGCCTTACTGTTTCCATGGCGACGCGTCGTGTTTGTCACGTGACACAACGCAGCCACAATAGCGCTGTATGACACATGTATCACTTTTATATCGTTTTTCCTTTTTTATTATTAATATTCACAAACGTGCTCAGTGTATTATGAAATATTTGAAATATGTGCAAGTAAATGTATTTGGAGGTTTAAACACTTTTATGATGACTGCATTAGTTGATCTATACCGGTGATGGGCGCCACCATGTTAGTTCGTGCTGAATCCCAGCTGTGGGATTTACAAGATGTAAATTCATCGTCTCCTCCTGAAAAACATTAAAGTAAGTCTCTGGTGAGCTGGCCGAAGAGCATAGTAAACTTTATAGTTACCTACACAATGTGTATATGATATCAATAAGACTGAGTATATATTGGTCTGAGTATATAAGCTAAGTGACAAAACACTACTTCGGGATTCTGTATTCAGAAGAACCCCCACACTGTGTGTGAGAGTCTCTGGAGCTTTGCCTCCAAATCTCTCACATGCTGCTGTGTATCTCTCTGCGGTCAGGTATGCATCTCCCACTCCCATTCCCAAGATTTATCTTTGAGTAATTGACGTTATGTATTTATTTGAATTGGAACTGAATTTAATTCTGAACTGGATTGTCATTGTTTAATTATGTAATTGGCATGATACATTTTACCTGACAAATAAAACATTATATTTGATTTATTCTGATCTCTTTTGAAATCATTATTACTAGCAGATTGCGAGGAGGCTTTTGCTACCGCAAATTACAGCCAGGATAGAGCAAAGGACTGAATGGAGCAGTTGGCACTTCACCTGAAGAGCTCCTGATTTCTGTCCATCACTGATGTTAGAAAGTTGTACGGGAGAAGACTAAAGTAAACTACACTTTTTGTGAAGGCAAGCAGTTGGCGGCTGTCAAAAAGGTATTAGTCACCTACAGACTAACATCAGACTGGAGTTTCTGTGATCGTGAGATCGGCGCTGGCCATGCCAGACTCAAAAGAGACATTAGGTCCCCAATGAACGAATAATTGAAAGTATGGGATTTCCAGAATAATCAAATATCTAAATGAATGCATAATCAATATTTGTGATCAGCGTAAAAGAGTAAGCGCCTAAATTTACGATTACATGGAATTGGAGTCAGATTAAACATGGAGCTAGATTAAAACTGAAACTAAATCCTGATAAATTAAGTGGATTTGCAGAAGCGCTGTGAAAAGACCGAACATGCATTAAACCTTCAACCAGACAACTGGACTCCGTGTTTGGGCCAGTGGATGGATCCTTACAGTGCATACCCTCTATGTCAGGGGTGCTCAACCCTGTTCCTGGAGAACTACCTTCCCATAGGGTTCAGCTCCAACCCTGATCAAACAAACCTGAACCAACTAATTAGGATCTGAATGGGCTCTTGGTAATTACAGACAGGTTTGTTTGATCAGGGAGGTAGATCTCTAGGAACAGTGTTGGGCACCCCTGCTCTATAAAACTGCTCCACACGGCCCAGGGAGTTTTAGTTATGTTTCTACTAATAGTGATAATTGCCAATAAGTGAACAAAGGCTTTTTTAAATTTTTCGGACCAGAAGATGTGCCTTGGATTTCTTTCTATTAATAGAATTAGCTTATATTGAAGTTAGTTAGCCCAATCTCATATATTTGTATATAAATGTAATGTAATAGTATATTTGACTGCAAGGAACCACTGACAATGTTTTATAATAGCGAGTAGCTTACAGAATATAATATATTATATATATTCTAAATATATATAATAATATATATAATATATATAATAAAATATATTATAAAAATAAGGATAAAATCTCCTGATTAAATGTTGAATAATAATGCTTGAAAGTAAAAAAAAAAAAAAAAAGGAATAAAAAATCTGAAAAAATACAGGATCTGTGGTACCCAGTGGCAAAAAGAAAAATGTGGTTGAGGGCATGAAAGATATTTCCTATTGAAATACATTAGATGGAACGTCGTGCTGAGTGACACAAAAAAAGAAATGTGTGTCCATGAACACAAATCAATAGATTCAGTTTCAGGACAATATCATGAACTGCTGTGAGATTGGGTTGCACAGAAATGAGCTGAGAAACCACTGATCTGAGGGTTTATGTGTTTGTGTATTTCATGTCCTCTGTTAAATAAATTAAAGGCATAGTCCGCCAAAATGCCTGGTGTCAGTGGTTCATTTGGGATCCACTACATGTTCGTGTAAGAAAAAAGCAAGCACTTTTACAGCAGATAAACTTTTTTGAAATACATTTATGTTTTGGGCTCTTCTATTTGTCTGTACATAATACTCTTTATTAATAAAGTGTTCTTTATAATTCTATTAATTAAATATCCAAACCCTGGTCTAAAAAATGTGGCCAGTGTGTAGCCAGTGTATGTCTCTAACCCTTGATTATTCAAAGTTTCCCGGGAACACTGGACCAAACTCAAGGCAGCAAATCTAAAGACTCGGCTGACCTCAGTATTAGTCTTTGCTTTCATATTTTTCAAGGTTCACACTGCTAAAACTTCATATTTTCACAAAATCAGCAGTGCTTCTGACACCTTCACCTCCTTCTTAACAGCTAATGATTTTGCTTACTACTGGACAAACAAAACTACACCCATCAGCAGTCACTTCTCAGCATCACACATGCGGGAACTCAAACCAACCACACCCATAGCTAAAAATCCCCTTGTTTCTCACAGAAGTTGTCTCTAAGCTTCTTCTCTTCAGTCGTCCTACCACCTGCCCCCTAGACCCCTTTACTACTTCTAAGCTATTTTTCCAACACTTCAGTCATCATGCGCATCCAGTGCTTGAAGTGGAAAAAAGAGCCAGTACTCTCATGCACCAGCTGGCATATGACGATTCTACACCCTCAAGCCATCCTAGCTGCATATGACTTTCTTCTTTCAGGTGAATACAATCAGACTTATAATAAAATGTATCCTGGCTCTTCCAAGCATATTGTCAGTGTTATGGACCTAGTTTCGATTTATGGTCATGTTTCCTGTTCTTGTTTAGTATTTAATTATTCCATGCACCTGTTTTATTCCTCCACCTGCTGCTCCAATGAGCTCCCTCTCCCCGTTCCTCCCACGCTTCCCCGAATCCTCCGAAGCTCCACCCTCATCCTCAGCCCAGAACCGTCGGCTGCTTCCAAGCCAAGTTCGGTGGCCACATCCAAGTCAAGCCCGCCAGCCGATGCTCACTCAAGTCTGCCACCATCTCTACAGTCAAGCTCGCAGGCCACTACCAAGTCAAGTCAAGCCTATAGGGGCTATAGGGGGTACAGCCGTAGTGGCCAGGCCAGGGGTTGAGGCCAAGGCCACAGAGGCCGTTCAGTCATGGCTCCCTGTACTACATGCTCCACCATGGCCCTCTGGACTGTCTGCTCCGCCATGGCTTCAATGGTTGCCATTGCTCCCTGAGTTCCCTGATCCGCCATGGCTCCCTGTGCTCCCCGCTCTGCGATGGCTCCTTGGACTGTTTGCCCTGCCATGGCTCCCTGAGCTCCCTGATCCACCATGGCTCATTAGACTGCATGTCCCACCATAGTCCCCTGAGCCCCCTGATCCACCCTGGAGGCCTCCTGGGTCTCTGTCTAGTACCAGCCTCCAGGGCACCCACTTGTCAGTGTTATGGACCTTTAAGCTTTAAGCTAATGTACTTTAAGCTGTGTCATCAGCCATTCGTTTCCCATCATGCTTTTGGTGGAGAGCTACTGCACCCGAATGCTCAATCTGACAGAGCCGTCTCGCCATTGCGAGAGTTTTTTGGCACATGTCAGCATGACATGAAAGCAAGGCAGACGTAACTCGGACACATTTCTTACTGGCATGCATCTCGCGGTGATCGCCGGTGATCAGTTCTGCGCAGATTTTGCTCATCTCAAACGAGACTAATCACTGTGTGCATAGTTAGTAATCATGCTAACATCATCCGTAGCAACAAGCTAAGCTAAGAGCGAGGGCAGGGTTGACCTTGTTGCTGTGGATGATGTCAGCATGCCTACTAACTATGCACACAGTGATTGGCTGATAGGGGAGGACTCTCTGTCAGAGATTTGTTCACAGAAATATTGTAGAGTGCTGTATTATGTTACCATATTCAAATGTTTTTTTTTTTTTTTTTTAAATCTTTCTACATTTAAATAAAGATTTTAAAATGCAGGCTAAGTGTCACTAATTAAACAAGTATATGTTCAGCTGATTGTCAGCCTTTTACACGTGTGCTTCTCTGTCAAGGTTCGGTGTGAGGGATGTAGGGATGAGGCGAGGACTCAATATGCAGAAAGGGATAGGACTTTTTATTAATCAAATAAAGCAAAAACAAACAAACAAACAAACAAAAACTACCCCATAGGAGAAACAGCAGGCAACTTGACTGGCTGGACAGAACAAAGAAAGACACAACAGGATGTATTCAGTGACGAACAAGCATGGGACTGCAAACACAAGGAGAATAAATAGGAAGCAAATGAGGAGGGTAATGAAAGAACACAGGTGGGGCAATTAAATCAATGATCAGGTAACAAGATGGGCGGGGTTAGACGCAGCCATAAAACGAGCTGTGTGCAACAAAACAGAACAACGAGAAAGCACACGGCCAGACACGAACCACGTTCCAAATAAAACAAAACACACGTGAACAGAGGAGCTCATGGCCCGAGCGAACTCGAGACCGCACACTCCCACGGCACAACAGAACATGGAGCGTGAGTGTCCAAACCCCGGCACGAAACCGAAACTTGAACAAGACATGAGTGCCGGGATCTGAACACCACACTCCAACATGAAACAATGCATGCAGACAAGAGAGTGCACGGCTCGAGCACACTCGAAGCTGCGCGCTCACAAGAAAACAAGACAAGAAGGGAGTATCAGGGCTCTGTCACAAAACCCACAAATAAACTAGACAGAAGTGACAGAACCCTGACACTTCTCATAAACAATTAGCTGATATGAATATAAACAGCCTTTTTATTAACAGAATAGAATAATCATGGCTGATAGTAAGACATGCAAACGTAAAAGAAAACCAAATGGGAGGCAAGAACAGCTGTTACTTCTTGCCCAACGTGTTAGTGAAAACAAGGATATAATCAAAGGAAAATTTGGAGTTGGTATAACCTCCAAAACAAAAAAAAGTTTTGTGGGAAAACAAATGTGTGCAGATAAATGCAGAGTGTTTCTAAAACGTTTAAGTTCAAAGGCAGATTGCTAACAACAGCCATTTTGGGATAGCTGGGATTTGGTCTTAATGACTTAGGAGTCCTCTTCACTACTCCTAATGTTTCACAGATTTAGGAGCTAGTTTTAGTGCTAAAACGCTTTGTGAAATACTCTTAGAGCAAATATTTAGGAGTCCTAAATTTAGGACTGACGCGCCCATTATTTTTAAGATTTTCTCCTAAATCAGCAAGTTATGACCTAAGATGTTTTGTGAATATGCACCCTGTTTTCCTTGTTTTACCACTGGCTTAATTCCTAGTTTCTATTTATGGTAATACTTCCTGTTTTTGTTTAATATTTGATTAAATATTTGGTTAAAGTGAAGTTTGAGACTCCTGCGTTCTCCCTTGCATCACGAACTGTGACACATATAATGAGAGTGATGGGGGAATGTGATTCTGAAGGACAAAAAAGTGCATCCATCCATCATAAAACTGCTTCACATGGCCCAGGGAGTTAATAAAGGTCTTCTTAAGTGAATTGATCTTTTTTTATAAGAAAAATATCCATTTTTAAAACTTTCTTAAATAAAATATCTAGCTTCTGCCAGACTCACAAAAATAGTGGAAATGACGCATAATGTATGACATAGCATAAGCATTTTCAAGACGAGAGGGGGCTCCAGCTCCTACGTCAAGCCCAGGGAGGGCTGTTGTTCCCATGTCTGGCCCAGGGAGGACCACAGATCCAGAGTGCAGCCCGGAGAGGGCTTCTGTTCCCATGTACAGCCCAGGGAGGACTTCTGAATCCAGCCCAGGGCCTGTTCCAGCCAGGGAACCTGATATTTCCCCCGAGAAAGATGGGAAGGTGGCTATATGTCTCTGGCCGAGATGGCACCACCATGGCCCATGAGCTGCCTGCCTTACCACGGCTCCCTGGACTGCTTGGTCCGCCATGGCCCCCTGAGCTGCCTGCTTCACCACGGCTCCCTGAGCTACCTGCTGCACCATGGCCACCGAACTGCCTGCTCCGTCATGGTGCCCGGATCGAGTACCACCCTGGAGGCTTCCCATCCCGCACAAGCCTGTCCTGAGGGGCCTCCAAGGCACCCACCCTCCCAACCCTCGATTATCTGTGGCACGAGGACACGCCTTCCGGAAGGGGACCAATGTGACTCCCATCCATGGACTGTCTTTGTGTTTGTTTTTCTCCCCATTGGCTCCGTGACCTTGTTTTCACTTGTGTTTGATTGTGTTCATTTGATTCAGGAGTGTCTTGTCAATTAACTTTTTTCCTAAAATTTAAAGAGTAGTCTGCTGCTTGTTTCCTCTCCGGTGTCATATTTCTTTCTGAACATGTTATGTGTTACATTTGTTCCTGCCTGCCCTGTATTATCCCTTGGATGTTCATTAAAGACTGGTGCGTCATTACTCATCATCTCCTCGTTCCTCGCTCCTCGCTCCTCACAGTAGTCAATCCTGACACAAGTAATCTCGCGCACTCATCCTTCTTCTACATTTATCACATTTTTAATTTAATTTGTCACCTATCTGCATGTTCAAGTATAAGACGATTGAGGTACATAAAAATTCTTACCCTGGCTTCAGCTAAAAAAAACAGTCTAGTTTCAGTTCGAGAGCCATGCGTCTCCCCTCTTAGTAGGGGGGTCCTGTGAGTCAAGTTTATGTTTGGTGGCCATTGCAATGCAAACAGATACAGATAGACAGATGAGCACACAGCCAGACACAAACAGACAGATGTACTGTATATACAGAGTTTTCAAGAGTTAGACGGTCCTCAAGTCGGGATTCAAACTCAGGATGCCCGTAGCGCAATGGTGCTGTATGTCGGCGCGATGCCCACAAAGCTATCGGCGCCGACGGATTTCAGTTACAACATTTATACAAAACATGATCATTAGTAATGAGCTCACAACTTACCTGGACAGTGGTTTGAGTGCAATGAAAATAATTCACTCGTGGCCACAGCCTGGCTCTGGAGGCTGAGGATAATGGGTAATTCTGACAGAAATGCCAAATGTAATATTTTCCCACATTTTTATCAGAGAATAAGGCAGAAAATACGGCTCAAAAAAATAAAGAGAATACTTAAACAACACAATGTAACTCCAAGTCAATCACACTTCTGCGAAATCAAACTGCCCACTTAGGAAGCAACACTGATTGACAATCAATTTCACATGCTGTTGTGCAAATGGAATAGACAACAGGTGGAAATTATAGACAATTAGCAAGACACCCCAAATAAAGGAGTGGTTCTGCAGGTGGTGACCACAGACCACTTCTCAGTTCCTATGCTTTCTGGCTGATGTTTTGGTCACTTTTGAATGCTGGCGGTGCTTTCACTCTAGTGGTAGCATGAGACGGAGTCTACAACCCACACAAGTGGCTCAGGTAGTGCAGCTCATCCAGGATGGCACATCAATGCGAGCTGTGGCAAGAAGGTTTGCTGTGTCTGTCAGCGTAGTGTCCAGAGCATGGAGGCGCTACCAGGAGACAGGCCAGTACATCAGAAGATGTGGAGGAGGCCGTAGGAGGGCAACAACCCAGCAGCAGGACCGTTACCTCCGCCTTTGTGCAAGGAGGAACAGGAGGAGCACTGCCAGAGCCCTGCAAAATGACCTCCAGCAGGCCACAAATGTGCATGTGTCTGCTCAAACGGTCAGAAACAGACTCCATGAGGGTGGTATGAGGGCCCAACGTCCACAGGTGGGGGTTGTGCTTACAGCCCAACACCGTGCAGGACGTTTGTTATTTTTGTGTTCACTTTATTTTTTTGAGCAGTGTATATTTTGTCATTTCTATACCGTAATAAATGTGTGTGTCTCTAATTAACGAGTCTTGTAAATTTGTATTTATATATGTAACGTTATAGTATAATAGCAAGTAGCTTACAGAATATAAAGCAATAAAAACAAGGATAAAATGTCCTGATTGATGAGGATACAATTTTTCTGAGTAATATTGACTGAATATTTAAAAAAAAAAAGAATAACAAATCAGAAAATTGGCTTATATAGGGTGGAGCAAAGTGGAAACAGGTGATGGCAATCATTAATCAGGTGATTGGGAGCAGGTTTAAGATGGAAGTAGCTGGTTTCAGTTGGTCTCTCAGCCTGACCATGCTGGTTTAAGATGGAAGTCGCTGGAAGTAGCTGGTTTTAGCTGGTTTTAGCTGGTTTAAGCTGGAAGTAGCTGGTTTTAGCTGGTCTCCCGGCCTGGCCAGGCTGGTTTTAGCTGGAAGTAGCTGGTTTTAGCTGGTCTCCCAGCCTGACCAGGCTGGTTTTAGCTGGTTTAAGCTGGAAGTAGCTGGAAGTAGCTGGTTTTAGCTTGTCTCCCAGCCTGGCCAGGCTGGTTTTAGCTGGAAGTAGCTGGTCTGTTTCACTTACTGACAAGGTTCAATTCAAGGTAAGTTTAGTATCATAATCAGGTAGGCTAGATGATACAGCTTAAAATATTCTAGTTGTTAATGATAATATATCTGAGAAGAGTCTAAAACAAAATTATTAAAGTGGTTTCACAAATAAATTATAGTATAAAGTATAGCATAAAATCAAGCTAGCACTCAAAAAATCGGCATAGAACTCAAATCAGATTTAATTATTGTCTGAAGAAATACATTCACCATAGTTGTATGACCAAATATAGTCAGATGTTTATTTTTAACAAGTGTTTCGGTATTGAATAGACTTTTACACAAATATAAATGAAACAAACACAGTCTTTATGTAATAAATAACCACCTGCAATTAAAAGCACTAGGAGAAAAACAAACAAACAAAAACAAAAAAAAAACAAAAAACAAAAAAAAAAAAACAATATCTTTTACAAGAAATGCTTAAAGCATAATCTGATCACGTGGGTCACGTGGTAGTTTGATGCAAAAGTACAGCATATTGCTGTAAATTTCAAATCTACAGAGGCGGGATTTTCCAACGGTCGACTTTCGGGAGCAGCAATAAGTACGATTCACAACTGTGGAACTGTGCTGTCGCGGGAGGATTTCACACATCCCCCGGCCTCATAGCGGCTATAGGCGGAAAATCTCTGGGTTCCTACGGTAAAATTTAACACAGATTGTATGATTGTAATGCTTTTTGCTAACTTTGGTTTAAAGAATGAGTTAATTCAGCCCATCTTCCTGTCTGGCCTTTTCGCAGCATATATTCACTCCAGAGTAACCTTATGCATTTTACATGTAGATATGTTAGAAGATGTTTCTCAACTCCAGAAGAGAAACGATTTTTAAGGGTGCTTTCACACCTGTAGATCGATTGCTTTGTTCCGAAACAGGGGTTAAAATTATTACAGTGTTGCTTTTTATTCATGGTGCGGTTCGCTTTCACACAGCAAACTTTCTAAACGGACCAAATGTGTTAATTCAAGTCATGCGCGAGTAAACTGTCCTCTCGTTGGTCAAAGTTCCACGTTTTTTTTTTCTGGGATTCCGCTCAGCTGTCATCTGTCAGGATGGAACAACAACAGCTTTGCAGGCTTATTGTTGCATTTATTTTTTTTTTAGGTATCGTTATATTTATAATTTTGAGCAGGAGTCCATCATAAGGAAAACATTTTTACAGGGCAATAAGACGGCATTATAAAATGAAAAGGCGCTCTTTGATTTTGAATGACGCAGACAGACACAGGTATCAATTTAAGCGGTATTAGCAAAACAACAAAGCTACTGCTGTTCATGGAACTGTAATTATCCATTATGCAGTGTGATAAAGCCTGGTTCGTTGGTCCATTGGATCGGATTGCTTTCTCACTACAACCGAACCGCTCCAGTGTTCGTTTGAAAGCGTACCGAGACCACCTCTTCAAAGAGGTCTCGGTACGCTTCTTTGGTCCGCTTTTGGTGCGCACTCGAGTGCGATTGCTACATTCACACCTGCCTAAACGAACCACACCAAGAGGGAAAACGAACTCTAGTGCGATTCAACCGAAATAAATGAGGCAGGTGTGAAAACACCCTAAGGGAGAATGATTCAGATGACTGATTTAGAAAAGCTAAAACTAATGTGAATTACATATTGTCTACTTCCTGACTGATTTGTAGATATTTGTAGAAGAGGAACAAATAAGTTGAAAGGAAAAGTGCCATCTAAAACAACAGGGCAAATGATACTGAAGAAACCGGTTGAAGTGAACCCAAGTTCCCATTCTTCTTTGCAAAGTGAAGGATTTTCAGTGGAATTTCTGAAATGTAAGACATACACAGATATCAAGATCTCCTTTTTTTCTTTTATTATCTTCGTTTATTATCTACGCTGCCGTTCAGTAGTTTGGGATTAGTACGATTTTTTTATGTTTTTTTTATGAAATAAGTCTCTTCTGCACTGTAAAAAATTGCACTGTAAAATAACAGTAATTTACTGGCAGCTGTGGTTGCCAGCATTATACTGTTATTTTATAGATCTCTACCGTTAATTTACAGCTCTTCATTTTTACAGTATGTTACTGTTATTATACCATGTGGTAACTCATTTTATTTTGGAAACCGATTGCTTCAAACCATTTGAGTTTTAAAAAAACTATTGTTTATATGGTGTTAGTATAATGAACTTATCTAATTTGAGTCCACTAAGAAGAAATATTTCTTAATATAAACCCACAAACACTTAAAGTGTAATAAAGAAGCAATCGACTTTTACTCAAATCTTTATAGATTGTCATTAACTAACAATAGCATAAATTTGTGTAATAAAGTGCTTAGTAAAGAGATTGTCACTATATCAGCAATTCCACAATTACTGTCTTTAAATAAAGCAGCAAAACATCAGTGCTTGTGGCTCATCATTGCCTGAAGCACAAGCTCTACTCTCCAGCACAATGGTGACCCACAAAACTAAATTAAACTAACAGATCTCTCTTGTACAAAAACACATCAGTTAGGCACAATTAAATATTTACTCTCCTTACCAGTTAATGACTTTGCATCATTGTGTTTCTATGAACATTCACTAATATTTTAGTGAAAATAACTTGATTTGCTTGGTAAATCTGACTGTTATGTTTTACAGTATATTACTGTTTTTTTCTTGAATTAACAGTAATTTACTGGCAGCTCTGGTTGCCAGCATGTTACTGTTTTTCTACAGTGTGTTGCCGTAAATTAATTACAGTTTATTACTGTTAAATTACATTTCATGCTGTTTTTTTTTCCATCGTACATCTTTAACCCTTTAAAACCCACAGCAAAATCCTCAGTTTTAAATGAACACTTCTAATGTGTCAACACTACAGAGTGTTTGAGTAATACTGAATTAGTGCTGAAGTTAATGAGATAATTATATGATTGATCACGTTCTGATTGAGCATTAGTGATGAACACCAGCTGTTAACAAACAAAATCACTGAATGAAAGAATAACACAAGAACAACTGACTTCAGCCACAGCCTTAGATGACATCAGCTGAAATAAAAGAAGACATTAAATCTCTCAAGATCTGATTAAACTGCTAAAACAGCATTACCAGCTTCAATTATTACCACACTGACTTTATTTCTGTCAGACGTCTATAGAAGAGAGTTGCAGAGGTTTAGATTTATTTTTTTTTTTTTCTTTTACTACCACGGTGGAGATCAGTGTTTACTTTAGTTGGGCTGTTGAACCTTGACATTTTAAGGTTAATTTTAGTTTAGTTATTGTATTGTGTATGTTTATAACATGCTTGTTATGACAAAATATGTATATTAATGTCTACAAAGAAATCTGGGATTGTTTATGGTTTGGCAATAACACAGGTTTTATCCAGTGTGTTTTCTTTTATTGAATATTGGTGTGAAATAAAAAAAAAAAAAAAAAAAATACTGGGTATGCAGATGTAAAAAAAAAGACTTGAGTATATTTTAGATACACACATCAAGAATCATTGTGTGAATCTCAACAATGGTGAGAACAAGTCATAGGTGAGGTTTTGTAGTGTGCTGATACCCAGCATGCATTGCGGCATGAAGCTTTCGATTGTCACCATTGTTGAGATTCATATGCTGATTCTTCATGTCTCTATTTGAGTATAAATGCTACAGTCGTTTTAAATTTTAACGATTAAATTCTTCTTTTCTGGTTGCCACATTATCAAAAGATCTCATGCTCTAACACACTTGGTGGAAAAAAAGCAACAACAAATAAACACACACTGAAAAATAAACTCTTAATGAGTCTCGCAAGACTCAGAACCAGTTCAGCAGATGACATTCATACCCAACTAGACATAGCTGACATCAACTGACCAGCATTGCTGTAACTAATGCATCATAAAAACCCAGTTACAGCAAATATCTCTATGTTTTAATATCAAGAGTCAGGAGCCCAATTAAAGCAAACACTGATCTCCACAATGGTATCGTCAAACAAAACAATAAAACATCATCATCTAAACATCTGTTCATTCTCAATAAGATCTTCTATAGACATCTGACAGAAATAAAATCAGTCTGGTTAGAAATGCGTGAAGTTGGTAAAGCTGTGTGTTGAGTTGTTTAAATGTTCAGTTGATTTCATCTAAGGCTGTGGCTGAAGTCAGTTATATAGTTCTTGTGTTTGTCTTGTTTCTCTTTCAATCAGTGATTCTGCTCATTAACAGCAGCTGTTCGTCAGTGTCTGAATTAGTTTTCATTCTCTCTGTAAGGTGGACTATATTAGTAAACTCATGTAGGGAATAGTGAATGAGGGTGTAGAGTTTGATTTTAAACACAGTCTCTGAGTGTCGATTTTGAACGCTGTTAATTCACCATACATAGCAGCAGGCTACTTTTTCGAAAATGACAAATAATACCCAGAATGCACTGTTTTAATGGAAAACAGCATGTTACTGTCAAAATTTGGCGTTTTTTTTACAGCAATTTTTAACAGTGTGGTTATCAAAGCTGCATTTAATTAAAAATACAGAAAATTGAAAAATATGAAAAATGATTGAAAAATAAAAAAAGAAAATAAAAAAAGTATGTTGTGAAATTATTGAATTTTTTTTGTCTATTTTTAATATACTTTAAAAAAATGTAATTTATTTCAGAATTTTCACAATTTTCACAGAATTTTTGACACCCTCAAGTTCACAGAGACCTAGGGTCAGAATTACATCATGGACTTCACCACTTCCTGTGGATTTTTTTCATATCCCAAAAAATGCAAGATATAATAAAAAAGAAAAGAAAAATGAAAATGCATTATGTTTAGAATTCTGTTATTGTTCATCTTCACCATTAATTGTTAATATAGTTTTAGAATTGTAATCATTCCAATTATTTTGTGAATATTTTGTAAATATTTGTTAGAATATAATTTTTTTAGGTGGTTGTAAGATCAAATAAATTTGTTTTAATGGTTCCTTGTGGTCCTGCAGATTATTAAAAGTAAACTTGGAATTATTTATATTATTTGTCGCAACACCCCTTCACAGGAAAATTGGGGCAGACACTATGTAATCAATCAATTGATCGATTAATCAAACAAACATTTTGACTAGCTAAGGCCAGCCTGACCAGCTAAAACCAGCTAAGACCAGCCTGGCTGATCAGCTAAAACCAGCTAAGACCAGCCTGGCTGACCAGCTAAAACCAGCTAAAAAAAAAGTGGTCAAAACCCCTCTAAAACCAGCTATGACCAGGCTGGGACACCATCTTAAACCAGCTTGACCAGCTTAAGCTGGTTTAAGCTGTTTTTTTTCAGCAGGGATATTAATGCCTTATTCTACATGAGTTTATTTTACATCCCTAACCCTACTCAATACCTAAACTTAACAACTACCTTACTGACTATTAATAATCAGCAAATTAGGAATTTATTGAGGGAAAAGTCATAGTTAATAGTGAATAGAGTGTTCCCTATTCTACACTGTAAAAAGTGAACCCGTGCAGTTGTTGTTGTTTTGAGGTATTTCTATCTGATACTACCTATAATTCTAATTTTGTTGTTATAACCTAGTTCAATCAAGATTATGTAACATAAAATGAGAGAATGTTATTTCAACTTAAATCCATTACATTGACCCAACACGCAACTTCCAATAATGCTCAGAACAAACACATTCAAAACATGCACATCTGCTCCATGCTGATTAGTGAATGTTGGTTCAATGAGAAATTATGATTTGAAATGATTAGATATTTTAAGTTGCAGCAAAGTGAAAATCACAATGGACAGCGCTACTCTTCAGCACCACCGTAAAAAAAAAAAAGTAAAAAAAAGTGAAAAAAATCACCAACATCTCTCTCACACACTTATTCTTTCATACTAAACATCTTATTGAGAATTGCGGTTTAGATGTTGATGTTTTATTGAAAATAAAGTCACCATTGTGGAGATAAGCGTTTGATTTAACTGGGCTCTTGATTCTTGAATACTTAATGTCAGTTTTTCTCTGATTGTTGCAACTGTGTATTTCTTAGGCACATTTGTTATTGCTGCACTTGTGAGAGAAACTCTGATCAGATCTTGATTATTTATTGACCTAGTCATCATGAAAGTTGTGCTGAGTGACTTGAAAAAAGATGATGTGTTTCTTTCTCTAACTCCTGGTTATTCAATGTTTCCGAGAACACTAAAACAAACTCAAGGCAGCAAATCAAAAGACTTCAGTATGTACCAGTTTTTGTTTTCATATTTTTCAAGGTTCACATTGCCAAAACTTCATATTTTCACAAGATCAGCAGTGTTTCTGACACAAGTGTTTTAAAACACCTTCACCTCCTTAACAGCTAATGGTTTTGCTTACTACTTGACACACAAAACTGCACCCATCAGCAGTCACTTCTCAGCATCACACATACAGGAACTCAAATCAACCACAACATAGCTAAAACTCCCCTCGTTTTTCGCAGAAGAAATCTCTAACTTCTTCTCTCCAGTCGTCCTACCACTTAGCCCCTAGACCCTGTCCCTTTACTACTTCTACAAGCTAAACGTCACAAGGGTGTCCAATACTGCTGAAAAAGTTTAGCCTCAAGAGGGAGCCATGAGATAAGATGTCAAAGTTTACCAGCAGAGTGTTAGTCTCAAGAAGAGAGTTTGTTAAGCATACTGTGATAAACTAAATATGTGAATTTCACAAATCTTGATAAATCTTTGCTTTTAATATTTATTGCCAAGCTTTCTTCCAATGTATTTTATTCAATAAGAAACTCATAATTAGTTTTTTTCTTTTGGGGAAACTTTTTTGTGATTATTAGATTATTAGGACATATTGGATCCAATAAATTTTTACCCCTAAAAAGCACATTGTAGTATTTTTCTGTGTTAAATAGTTTTGGTGTCTACACATTAAAGTAAGCCCAGAGGATTACATTTAAAACCTAAATATTAATAAATACTAAGAAATTCTTCAGTTGTTCCAAGCCATCAGGCTAAATTAACAATTAACTGAGAGATTTTCAAGATTGTGGATGTGCCTCACCTAGAAAGAGTGCAAAAGAGAAGCAACAGTATACAATTAGTAACAAATTGTTACTAAGACTTGAGTGGTTGACTGCTTACACGGGTTACTGATGCTGGTAAATGTCAGACATTCAGGTAAGTCCACTGACTTCCAGGTCTCTTGGAAATAGTTATTTAGGGAAAATAGCCATTTTGACCATAGACTGAGTCTGGTCCTCCAAGCATGTCTTGCCCCTCGAGTTGACTCTTCTTCTCCTGCAGATCCAAGATAGAGGCCATTTTGCAATTACCTAATGTCATTGTGGCGTCTTTTTTCTTTGATGGATAATATGTTGACCCTAAATGGATGGCCAGTCCATCACAGGGTTCACACACATTCACAAGCCAATTTATCAATGCTCTTTGGATTGTGGGGTAAACTAGAACACCAAATTTAGGGCCCACATACCCTTAAACTGGGGACAGCCATTTGGAGTGGTGTCTAAAACCATAGTGGACGTTATCAAGTGCACTTATTCAATTCCATAATGAACCACAATAATGAGCATACAACCAATGTACACTTAATGGCTAGAGAATACCCATAATGCATTGTGAGAGTCATGCTGAACGATTTCCCCCATTTCACCAGAAGATGGCACCTGCAGCTGAATCTTCATGCATCCATTTCCAAACCGTTGGTCCAGTGTGAGTATCATACTAGTATACATTTCTTTTTAATTGAATATTAAAAGGTTAAATGAAGATTTATGCATGCTAGTTTCCACTACAGAGTTCAAAATAAACCTGCTAATTACAACCAGAGCTGCCAACTTTCTATGGGTTTCAAATGGTTGTTAATCAAATTATGCAAAAGTGGCAGCCGTTCCATCACAGTCAGTGTCCAAATTCACTCATTTTCATCCACTTCTTCAGCTGGACTGTATCAGTAGGTAATCGTAAATGAGGATATGGGGGTGATTTTGAACACAGCACAGGTCTTGTAGTCTCTACTAATGAGCTGATGAGTTGAATCAAGTGTGTTAGATGAGGAAGACATATAAAATGTACAATTTAATGAATGAGCTCCCAATACTAGGTTTGTGGAGACTTAAAACAGTGAGTTTAAGTGCAGATTGATGCATGTAATTCAGATGGAGCAACAGAGTATCCTACATTATGTGTTAACCTTAATTAACCTGTTGTTAACCTGTACACAAAATCAACAACTTATTAAAAAGTGATAGCACTGGTTTACATACATCCTTATCATTTAACTTTTCTTACCTGTTAAGGAGCTGTGGGTGCATACACACTTTTAGCTTTTAAAAATGCCAAATTTAACCCATCGTTTACACCCCTACCATATAAATACAAACACACACAGACATGCACATGGTAAGGATTAACTAATCATTTTACCCCATGATGCTCATAAATACAGCACATGAGTGAGGAAATTCACATGATTGGAAAAGATGATTAAAACATCTTAGGCATTTAATTTAATTTAGACATAAAAATAAAACATCACTCCATCCCATCTTCTACAGTTCCTTCTGTATGTGAATGTTAATAGTAAAATAACATTCTGTACTATTAATATGCAGGTAATGGAGGAATAATTTGTCTGGGAAGTCAAAGCTTAAGCAATACTTTTCTCTGTGAACTATATGTGATGCATCTCATCTTATGACAAACATGGAAACAAAATGCCACAATTAAGACTTCAATTAATGCCAAAACACTGTTTTTAATTAAAAAGACAAGCTGCCATTGGAACAGAACAAATTAATATTTATGAATTTGACATTGTATTCATATGTTCTTGGTCAAATTTCAGATCATTTGTTCATTGGAACGATTGATTCATTTGAGTAATACCTTTTTTTTGAAAATCACTCAAAAGAAC